>OU343222.1:125167390-125254129 GCA_910596185.1 Chrysanthemum makinoi
ATGTATCGCCTTCTTATTATGTTTATGTTTTGCTTTAAAAGTATTTCATGGATGCTATTGGTTATTTTAACCAAGGATTTGCTGCAAGGCATGTGGGAAGATAGTAACACAAATAAGTGGGTCCTTAGTGACCGCATTTCTTTTCTTTCTGACGATTTTCACGAAAGTGTTGGTCGTGGGTGCTCCAGAAAGCAATGAGATTAACCTCTCAAGACAATTTGGAAACCACAGTTCATTGCCATTCATTAGTTGTTATAGTATAGAACTATAAGTAGGAAGGCTTTATTGTAGAACTTGTAACTGGTTGGTGGAAATTGGGTTTTCCCTTCCCTAAAGCGGGTCAACTGGCAAGATTTTAGAATTCGGTAGAAGGGAATGGTCAAATGGGTAAACCAAATTGGTGAATGTGTTCTTAGATGCTTAATACCTCCTAAAGTGTTGACCATGGAGTCGACCCAACTAAACTCTGGTAAAAAAGGTACCCATCAACCAACCCGACTGGCCGACTGACTCGCCCATTTTGCCACCTCTAATCCTCTACTACTAATATAGAAATTATTGTAGCTTAATATTAGGCAGCTAAAGGTTGCTGTTATTGAATTAAGGTTTGACTGCATGTACAGTGTATTTGTTTTTGACCTTTGATTCTTCCCGCGAGTGGTTCTATAACTTGACATAGTGAAAAAGTTTGCAGTCACACACCTTGCAATATTTTAAGCAAGAAATTTACATTTTATTATAATTTACAAAAGCTGATATAACTTTGATGTTGTGGCTCTCCTTAGGTTTATGAACTATCAATTAACATTAACAGTTGGCTTGATTCATGGTCCATGCAAAGTTCTACCTCCAAAGAAGTTCTCTAAAGAAAGAGCAATGCAAAGTCGTGCACAGACAACTGCCAGTGACAAACAAAAACCGCTTTTTCTGTGCAAGTGCGTTTTCTCATTCTTACTTTACCTTTAAAATTGTTATTATATCAGTATAATTAAGGAGCAAGTTTAGGAAACATCCATTATTTTTTCTATAAAAATAATAGTACTAAATTGCTTTTTATGATTAGATGGTTGTTTTCAGTAGTATAGTTGAGATTTGTAATTTTTTACCTACCATGATAACACTTTGTTTCTATGTTCCAATCTGATCAAATATTTAAAGGATATGGTCATCGGTCTGATAGTTAAATAATGTTGTTTTTGCAGATGGTTTTATACGTAAAGATGGCTGTTTCGACAACTACCCGATTGTACCACTAATTTTGTGTGTTTCATGTGTTAATGGGTAGGATTAGTGTGTATCAGTTGTGCACATACAAGATGATTGTATTGGTGAACTATAGTCACATACCTGACTTGAACCCTCACTACAAGAAAAACTGGTTGCCATCATTTCTGAAGCCGGATAAGCAGGCATTTCTTTGCAGGCTGATAGAAGAGCACTGAACCAGGTAACTAAATTTATGATGTATTTGTACTTTGGAGATCTTGAAATAGCATGTGTCCAGTGGGCTTCATAAGTTCAGTTACCAGAATGCTTAACTTTTGGCTTTTGGGTAACATTATGTATATGGCCTTATGGGTCTTTAACGTGATTTAAAAGTGGCACATTGGATGCCCCACCTATGTGATATAAAAATTCCAACAATAGTATTTAATTCTAACTCTTCTCCATGCATCACCCTGATGACTTGCTCAAATTTTAAGAGCAAGAAATTGGGGAAAAAGATATGCAAGCTGACTTGCATTCGCAAACTTGCGAAATTAATACCTTATTAATTACATGATCTTAGCATATCTCTAAAGTTAAAGTCCTTGAAATTATTCATCATTTTGTCGAGATTCTAGATCGTTACTTTGGAAGTGTGAGCCATCTAAACCTGATAGACATTTGAAAATGTGTTATTTAGTCCCATACTCCCATACCATAAAAGTCAAAGAAAAAGAACTTGAAATTAAAATAGGCCTTATTTTTATCTAGAAATTGATCTTAATTTGTAACTTCTTGCTAGGTTTGTGAGCTGGACCTGATCTTCAATTTTCACAAGGTACATTATCTTTTTGCCCACTTGGAAGGCGTTATAGACATTTGAATTAGTAGTCAATTTATTTCGTTCTAAATTATGGTCGAGTGTTGCTACTTAATAAGCCTGTGGTGTGGTTCAAGTTTTGAATGTGTTTTGACACTTGTTGCAGGCTTACTATATACTGGATGAGGTAATTATAGCCGGGGAACTTCAGGAATCAAGCAAGAAGATTGTGGCTCATTTATTTGCTGGACAGGTAAGAATCACATAAAAGGTATGTGAGTATGTCTGTCCTGGACTCTCAGCTGACTGAATTTTTGGTGTTTTTTGTGTTTTGCAGGCTTCTTTGGTGGAGGTAGCCAAAGAAGAAGCAAATTCAATAAGCAGTATAATTGCACAGGCAACCAAGTAAGCTTGTGCTTACTCCTGCCATACCTTTTATGTATCTCTCTCTGCGATCAAATGGCGATATTAGATATATGTATTTTGGGTTAGGCTTAAAATAGTTTTGACTTGCAGCTTAGACAAAAAATCCTAAATTAGCGTGAGAAAATGCTTGAAAAAATTGATATACATACAGATTATGATTAGAAATTCAGGAATCTTATAGCAATTTATATGCTAAGACCAGAAAGATGGTAGGATACAGATTAGTGTACTTTTGTGTTGCATTGTAGTGGCCTTCGTTCGAAAATCCCTTGCTGTGGGAGCTACGGGTCTGTTTTGTTTTGAAGGAATTCTCAGATATAGAAGATATCCCAGTAGTTGATTTGAACTCAACTTTTAGGGTGTTTAGATCATACTTTGGGTCTACATTAGTCGCGAAGGAATGTTTAGCAAAAGGACTTTGATCCTCTTCGTTGTTTCCGTTATTACCTCTAGGCTAACAATTGGTTATAAGATCATCAAAGTAGTTGCGAGCCTTTACTTTCATTTCAGTTTGCTTGTTAGCTCAAATGTGTTTCGATACTTAAACTGCTTGAACTAAGACGATGCAATGGTCTCTCGTTGAGATTTCTTGGATAATATAACTGATGGTGCTTTGAAATTTTTATTTTTATGCAGGGGACTGAGGATTATGATATGACCAAAGATTATGAAGATTATGAAGATTATGAAGATTATGACGAGGCTCGAGATGATGTTTAGTTGAAGTTTGGATGGAGGATACTATCCGTACATGTAGAAGTTTAATGCATGATATACTTGTAGTAACAGTTTACCACTTGAGGATTCTCTTAAAGGAACATTGATTCTCTTTATAACTTTTTTGTTGGAAGTATATGCTACAAACTGAATAATTCTTGGACATAAACTGATATTTCGGCTATGTTATGGATCAAGTAATTTCTTAGTATTGACCAAACGAATGTCTTTTTGCATTTTCAGTCTGTAAATACCCATATTTACAATTCTAGATACCGCATTATCGGGATATAGGATTTTGGAAAGTGACGAAGTATTTCGTCACTATTGGACGTTAAGTTCACCCAAAAAATGACGCCTTTCTTTCGTCACTAATTCCAGCAAATAGTGACGACTTTAGTCACTTTAGTGATGAAATTAAGTGACGAAATGGGTTGTCACACACCCATAAGTGACGACATTAGCTCGTCACTAAATTTAGTGTCAAATTCCAATTTCGTCACTATTAACTTAGTGACGGAGCTATAGTGACGACAAGTGACGACCTTGATTTTCGTGACTAAGTTGGTTTAGTGACGAATTTTCCACTATTAGTGACGATTTTTCACTCGTAACTAAAGCCCTTTTTTCTTGTAGTGTATGACTACGAAAGTGATTAAAGATGTTTGTTTAAGATGAGGGGGCCCACCACTATAGTAATGAATGATAGATATAATCCATACTCCATATACATCAAGAAGGCTAGGTATGAATCTTTCATAGGTGAGGGACCTATCACTACTATCAAACTCATACCCATTGTCATTCATGACAACATACCAAACGCACCCTTAATTAAGTAACAACATTTGAAACCACTCGTATATTGGACTCATGATGTACAAGACCAAAAGTCACAACGGTTTGGATATCTCATGAATCTTTTTCGCAATTTCTTCATCTACTACATGGCATGGATCCTCATCCCAATTAATTGCACTATCTTGTTGGAATAAGTCGTCTTCAAAAAATGTCTCAGCTTGTTTACCTTTCTCAGGCATAAAACCACCCATCTGGTCATAATCACTCTCTTCCAAGAATTATAAGTAACTAAATGCATTTGATGAGGATGTTGGTACCTCATTTTTACAATGTAGGATTCCTACATTATCAGCATTACCGCTTTCAACCAATGGACAAACATTGCTGGTTGAAGCTTGAGTTGATCCTATTTCATGATTAAACTCCTTCCTAGTTATATTGGTTGTACCATCCCACTCTAACAACAACATTTTCCTTTCTTTTTTCTTAACAAGTTGACTAACCATATTATCCTTCAACAATTTCTTTAATCACTTCACCCTTTGACTGACAACCCCTAACCAACATCATATATTTTTCTACCAAAGATACATCAGCTTCTATATAAATATTTTTTTCATTAAACTTTGGCACATATTTTAACAATGTCAGCAAGTCCTCATCCGACATTAAAGAAACTAATCCATCATCTAAAGACTGTCCTGCTACCTATCACCCAAACCTAGTTCACCTAATATGAATGGAGTACAACTCATAATTAATTAGGTCTAGATGATCAACCACAACAAACTTGTATACTCTATCAAGTGGATCAGAAAACACACCAGTGTGGCGGATTTGAAGAGTGAAGAGGTTTTCATAGGAATCTAGGAAGATAAAACAAATAATCAAAAAACCGAAAATCAAAAAACAATCATAACATTTTCATGAATAAACGTAATCTGCTTTAATTTCCAGAGATATAGTGCATGTTCATTCGAAACAAAAGTATAATAAACAAATCTTACCGTATACTAACCCAATATCCTAAATTGGTGAAATACGACCTCTAATTTGCCAGCCAGTAGCTCTAACCATGTTGGATCTAATTTTAAATAGTTGCATCAGTTAAGTTTTCCATTTCCTAAACACACGCTTTTAGAGATGCAATGAAGAGAGACATGTAGCATGATGCCAAGGTCACATGTTTTAATCCTCGTTCTTATATCCCTTCAATCATGATTTTACATGATTTACCTATTATATGTTGGTCGGTTTGGAGACGCGAATAGGTTGTTCTCCCGGCCATTAGATGCAATGAAAGAAAAAATAGGCAGATTCCAGTGCAACAAAACTTCTTCATTTTTCAAGTGTCTTCTACTCAAATACATTTGTATATTGTTTAATTGATGAATTATTATCCAACATTACCAATTCAAATTAGATGCCATCTTGCCCATCTTTTCTTCCATTTTTTGCTTCTTTAATGTTAGATCAGATTTTATTTACCATGGTTAGATTAATAAGGCCCATATCGTTCTTCTCAACTTGTATAAAGGATCAATCTGAACACTAATTGAATTTGTAACACGTTTAAGCCAATCAAGTGATCAACACATCACGAGTATAATGCATTGTTTATTAAAGTTACAAAGATAATACAAATGCTTCAAATACATAAGTTCAAATTTTATTATTTAGTTTGAGCTCTATCCCTTTCTTTCCTCCATTTTATTATTAAAGCTACATATATGCATTATATGTTTGTTACATTTCATACGATAAACATCGTTTGAAATGCATCAATACATTACATATATGCATCATATGTGTAATAAATCATCTTCTACGGGCTGCATTTTCTCTTTGAGCATTGAAATATACAGCTGCAACCGGTAACCCTAATCCATGTTCGTGACAGAAGCTCCGAGTGTTGAAATGGTCCCTGGAAGCCGGTGGAGTCACCGATTTTCTTGTTTTCTGCTTGAACAATAAGAACACATATCGGTGAATCCCTATCACCGGCTTTGGTATTTCATAGCTCACAATTTCTTTTCCTGCAGTATAACTAGTTCAATTAATTTTTGGCATTAAACAAGAATACTTCAATTCTTGCACTTGATAAAAAAGAAAAAGCATTTGTACCAAAAGAAGCATCAGTGGTACCAGGAATGTCTGTAACAATCCTGAAACATAGAATCGGTAGGAAGTTTGTTAATTTTCATGTAAAAGTAAATTGAATGGTACTTAAATTGTATAAGACAATTCGATCTGAACAAAAATCCAAAAATCCAACCAGTGAAGATGTTCTCTTAGGTAAGGATCACTTGGGCCTGGAACGTCTGGATCGGTCATGATCTTCAAGTCAAGAAAATACAAAGTTAACACACACACAAACATAAATATGTATAAAGACATGTAACATAAGAGATGTAGAGTTGGAGAGAGAGTTACAAGAGTATAAGCAGATCTCATGTCTTCACCACCGATATCAACACGAGGTTTAGAAGTAATGACATTAGGCATGAGCTCATGTCCATTACAGACCATCTTATTGAGATTATATGTTACACTTAGCTTCACACTTGGTGTGAATGCGTCCACCACCTCTCCTATAACTCTTCCTACTGCAAGTGGCTCATTCATTCTTGACATGATGAAGACGACGATGAAGATGAAAGAGATTTGTAGAAAGAGAGAAGTGGTGCTTGATGTATTAGATTATTTGACACTAGTTAAGTGAAATTGTATGATTTGTATTTGATGCTTAAGAGCCTTTTTATAGAGAAATAAATATTCAAAAGAAACACAAATATGGAGGGCTTAAAAATATTGAAGAGATTCATCAGCATAAAGTTTTGCCGAATTTGGAAAGTTTACTATAAGTACATGTAAAACAGATCCTATTCAAAATTCTTTAATCAATCTTTACTATATTAGGAAGCTATTGGTGTCTAAGGCTTATTGGTTACTCAAGAATAAATTACAAATCAAGAATAAAGGTTTCTTTCTTTCTTTCTTTTTCCCACTCCTCTCCTTAGAATAATCCATAATGTTGCAAAGAATGAAAATTCTTGTGTTTTTTAAAGGGTTAATGATAAAAAAAAGTACTATATTTGCCATCCTTTCCTCTTCAGGGTAGCGAACAAAATTTTTTGCTTCTGCGGGTATTATACTTTCAAATTCATCCTCTTTAGGGTATTTTGCAAAAAAGTTGGAAATTTTTGCCCCTCTTACCTGAAAGAATGGTGGCAAATATGATACTTTTTTTTATCATTTGCCATAGTTTTTATTACGTTAAATTTTGAATATGTATTAAGATAATTTATTTAATGATTTATAATTGTGTTAAATCTATGATAAAAATGTTTTGTTTTATCATTTGCCCTAATTCACTTCAAGTTGTTTAACGCTTTAAGCGTTAAACCAAATTAGGTTTAACGCTTCCGCTAAATTAGGAGGAATTATATCACAACCGAAGAACTTGCATATAAATTTCTTTTACTTGTTGAAGCATAGACTAGAGAGTATACTTTGACTAGATTAAGGGTGTGTTTGTTTGATTAAGATGTTACACATCTCGAATCAATTCTACGCATCTGAATCACTATACCACATCTTACTAATAAGGTAGCTATAATGTCGAATCTGAATGAAAAAGTGTTGTTTGTTTTTTATAATTGTCCGAATGATTTTAATTTTCCCTTTTTAAGTATATATTAAATTATTACAAATACGATTAATAAGTAAATAGTGTAAACTTAAAACAAAACATTTTTATCATAGATTTAACACAATTATAAATCATTAAATAAATTATCTTAATACATATCCAAAATTTAACATAATAAAATTAGGGCAAATGATAAAAAGTATCATTACTTGCCATCATTTGCTCTTGTGGGTAAGAGGGGCAAAAATGTCAAACTTTTTTGCAAAATACCCTAAAGAGGATGAATTTGAAAGTATAATACCCGCAGAAGCAAAAATTTTTGTTCGCTACCCTGAAGAGGAAAATGTGGCAAGTATAGTATTTTTTTTTTATCATTAGCCCTTTTTTAAAATTCAGAAATGGAAAAATAAAACCTTTACATGAAGCCTGAAGATCTGTGTCCGTACATATATTTAATGGATCCGAACTTTCCGCTTATGCTTGGCATTTAAAGAAACCTATCGATCATTCTGGGTATGTTGGAATGTGTTTTTCTAGTTAAAGAATGTTCCCAATATTTCCCTACCATCAGTAGTGCCAATTTCTATTTCATTGGAGGCTGCTTTAAATCTTAATATAATGAAATTTGGCAGCCCAAAAGGTTTGGGCATAACTTTTAATCTGGTGCATTGTTAACAGACAAAGTAGTAAAGACGTGTAACCCATTTGAAGCATATTACAGAACAACTAGATGTGCCGACAGTGCCGTATAAAAAAGTACCTAAGTCAAGTAGCTTCCATTGATCAATTGAACTTAATTTGAATCCTTACTAGCTTAGGTTTGATATCAACTCAATCAGGTCATGATCATATATGATGGTAAACAACCATAAAGATACGCCTATATATCTTGGCTTTGGCCTTTTTGTTTTAGTAAATTATTGCCTTAAAAAAACACGCATGAGCGAAAATATCCACTGCATCTCTTATTTCTAGTCTCAAATATGTCTAGGCTGTCAATAATTGTGCCACTCGTTACAAATGGCATCCTTGACTTTGCTAATATCATAAGCAAAAATTTATTTTTAAGATGAATACGGAGTAATTCTGATGAAATTCTTACAAGTGCTGATGTGCTTTAATTTATTGAGACAAAGTACTTACGAATTTAATGTATCTTTTGTATGGGATCCAAGGTGCACTTAGCCATTATTAAGCTAAGTCTAAAAGATATTTCCATTTTTCGAAGAGAGATTGTAGAGTGAGAAATCATGGTCGGTCTCGAAACAAGACTGTGGTTGTGTTTATCTACAAATCATTTCGAATAGTTATGTAATACAGTTATACACAGTATATCAGTATGAGTGTTTTACACAAAATAGATGGAACTTTTTTCTTCAGTGTCAATTATTTACAGAGTTCAAAGGGAACTAGAAACAAAACATAAATGGAGTGCATATTCGTTGGTTAATTTTTATCGTCGAAAATAAAGCCAGTTCTTTTGTTGGATATCGAGTAGATATAACATGGTCAATCAAATTTGGGATCATTATGTTAAGTTTTATGCCCTGTCTCATAGTGTTCCTCTGTCCCTTTCCCCCCTTGACTCGCGTTGTTCTTGCTTTGATCCCTCCCATTTAGCTTATCAGTTACAGGTGTTTGGTGATTAACACAAAATTTGCTGTAATAATAAAATTAATGAAAATAAAAAATTAAAACAAAAATTTGAGTGAAGTTTATAGCAGAATTGCAAAGCACAGAAACTCTATATGATGCCAGCATTTATGCTTGTAAAAGTATTTTGCATTGCTGTTGTGTTTGAAGGTAAGCTAAATGGGAGGGACCAAATTAAACAGGAACATTAATGTTTTTAGAGTTAATTGCATTTTTGGTCCCTGTGGTATGGCCAAATTGCAGATTTGGTCCCTAAAACTTTAAAAGTGCACCAGAGGTCCTTATTTTCAAGTTTTCGTTGCACGTTTGGTCCCTGGCCAAAGTCAAATGTCTAAAATACCCTTGTCTTCTTCTTTCCTATTTTCTTTTCAGTCCATCTCTTTAGTTTCTTACATAAATGGTTCTGTGTCTTGCCAGTTTTGAGGACCAAAAATGCAATTAACTATTTTAATTATTTATTTAACTATTAATATTTATTTAACTATTAATATTACATAAATGGACAAACAGTGTAATTTTCAAAAAAAATTTTGAAAATTTAAAAAAATTTGAAAATTTATTCGAAAAAATTTTGAATATTTTTTGGAAAAAACTATTCGAAAAATTTCTAAAAATTTTTTTAAAAAATTTATTCAAAAAAATTTCGAAAAACAATTTTTTTGAAATTTTTTTTTCCGATTTTTTTTTTCGAAAAAATTTTTAAGAAAAGTTTTTTCGAATAAAATTTCAAAAAAAAAATTTCAAGAAAAAAATTATTCAAAATCTTTTTTTAAAAAAAAATATTCAGAAAAGTTTTTTTGAAAAAAATTTCAAAAAAAAAATTTTTGAAAAAATTATTTGAATTTTTTTTTTGAAGATTTATTCGAAAAAATTTCGAAAAAAATATTTTTGAAATTTTTTTTTTCAAATTTTTTTTCGAAATTTTTTTTTGAATTTTAGAAAAATTGGTTAACCTATATTAGCCATTAGATCAAAACGGATGAAAGTATAAAACAGACAAAAGCATAAAAGCGTTATTAAAACGGATGAAAGCGTAAAGCGTTTTAATAACGTTTTAACTCTTTGTCTGTTATATTTTTCATCATTTGATCTAATGGCTAATATAATTAACCAATTTTTCTAAAATTCTAAAAAATTTCGAATAAATTTTCCAAAATTTTTTTTTCGAAATTTTTCAAAATTTTTTAAATTTTTTTTTTCTAATGGCTAAAAATTTCTAAAAAAAATTTTCGAATAATTTTTTTTGAAATTTTATTCGAAAAAATTTTTGAAAATTTTTTCAAAAAATTAGGAAAAAAATTCAAAAAATTTGTTTTTTGAAATTTTTTTGAATAAATTTTTCAAAAAATTTTTTAGAAATTTTTTCGAATAGATTTTTAGAAAAAAAATATTCAAAATTTTTTGAATAAATTTTTCAAATTTTTTTTTATTTTTTAAATTTTGAATTTTTTGAAAATTACCTTTGTTGGTCAATTTATGTAATATTAATAGTTAAATAAATATTAATAGTTAAATAAATAATTAAAAGATTTAATTGCATTTTTGGTCCCTGTAAAACTTTGCAAGACACAAGGACTATTTATAAGAAACTAAAAGAGATGGTGAAAAGAAAATAGGAAAGAAGAAGAAAAAAAGGGTATTTTAGACATTTGACTTTGGCCGAGGACCAAACATGCAATGAAACTTGAAAATAAAGGGACCCGGTGCACTTTTAAAGTTTTAGGGACCAAATCTGCAATTTGGCCATACCACAAGGACCAAAAATGCAATTAACTCATGTTTTTATAGACAGCAAATTAGTAGTATACTTATAATATTATAAGTATACTACTAATATACTACATTTTTCATTTCTTACCAAGTTGCATTATATGTGTTTTTTTGAAAGGCAAAGTATATATATTACTCACTAGCAAGAAGCTAGAAACATACAAAAAACAAGGATACAACAAAAGAAAAAGCACCATGACTAACTTAAACACCTTAAATCTCTAGAATGAAACAATAATCACCCATACTAAACCGTCATGACCAACCTAACAACGCCTAACAATTCACAGCCTAAGAAAACAAATAAAAACCCAAGCTCTGCCTACCCAAAATTAGATAATATAAGCACCCTGATGAGCCATAAGACAACGAAGAAACGCCACACATGACAACCCAAATGAGCAAAGATAAAACCTCTTAGAAACCCTTGAATCTGATAATGATTGAATCTGAATCTGAATCAGAATCAGAATTATCTTCTTCCTCTTGAAGCTCGATATTTTCCATAAGTTTTACCAAGCTCCGGACATCGATACTTTTTAATAACATCTCGATGAGAGTTACATTTCATCTCTTTCTTATGAATGAGACGTAAGAAATGACTTTTTTTTTTTTTTTCATTATATGTATACTACTTAAATTTTCATTTCTTACCAAAGTTGCATTTACTGCTTTCATATTTCATTGCAGAAGATAAATATTTTTAGGTAGTGGAATATTATTACGCAAACTAACAAGCGGATGCCAACATATCAAATCAAGAGTTATAATCCACAAAACAAACAAGAAATCATCTAGAGATCTATACGAATGACAACGTCTGAACGTCATTTAATAACTGACTCGACATGGACCATTGAGTTGAGACTTGGAAGAGACATAATTGTTGAACTGCATAGCAACCACTTAGCCCGTCATGAGAAATGGGCAGTCCATATTGGTATTAAAGCTATTCCCATATTCCGTGTTTGTCATGGCCATAGGGTCTTGTGTTGACCCTTGTCCATTTGTTTGAGTAGGAATTCAAGTTAGCCATTTGTTGTAATAAGAGTGTTTGGAATAGGATTGAAAAAGGATGTATATGCAGTATGCAAAAGTGCATGCAAAAGTGCATGCAAAAGTGTAGTCAAAGATATGGGAGGAAGGAGCAATATAAGGATATGGGAGGAAGGAGCAATATATGAAATAAAACCTTTTATTACTTTGAATGATAATACAGAATGTATGTTACAAACTATTTATACTAAATGAAAAGGTGTGATGAACCATTGTGATGGTTCACCAACAGACGTGCCTTTTCCTACATAACTGAAAATAACTATTGTCAAATGGGTCGAATTGAATACATATGACCCATTCTGCAGACACATATAGGACTCCATATTAATTAAAAACATATACTAAGGTTTTAATTACAAAGACTAATAATATAGGAAGGATTATGATCTTGTTCTCCAACAATCTCCCTCCCAAGATTATAAGCCTTCAATTCTTGATTGTCCTTTAAGTGATGAGTGTGAAGCCATCACAAGTGCTGCTGTTGCTTGAATCTTCATATCCTTGCAGCCTTGATGTTGATGGTCCTGAGTACATTCCTTGTAGGTTCTGACCTCTTATGGAGTGTGATAAGATTGGTTGTTCTTGACTGTCTCCTGTGTCTTCTAATTCGACACCAAAATGTTCCAATGTCTTCTTTTCTTTTAGAACTGCAGGCCTTCTTTTAAGTGCACCAATTCCACCAATGTCCCATTGGTTAAGACAATCTCTATCTTTGTCTTCTTCCTTCCATGCAGATTCTTCAAGGATATCCTTGTGTCCTTACTGTGGTGCTCTTGCAGTTTTAAAGTCAAAAGTAAAGGCATTTAAATATCTCATGTAGCATTCTTTAATTTCTTCTCCATTTCCTCTTGACAGCCCCACAATTTCGCCAATAGTGTCAAATTGTTAAATTTTGGGGTATTAATCTGTGGCAAACATGTCATTCTATCAATTGCTAATGGCTTTCAAGTTATGTTCAGTGCAGGATTATTACAGGGGTTAATCATGGACAAAGAATAAAAGGTTTAAAGTTCCAAGATGCTCGTTTCTGGTGAAGCTATTCTCATATCTGCTGATGAGTCATTTATAGCCGTTAGAGGGTCTTAGTGTAACTTAATCTCCTATTTAATAAGTCCCTTAATCTAGGGTTAAACACACTTGAGTGTGCTGATCATTTTCTCACACACTCTTCTCTTCTCTTTGATCATTTCACTGATCTTGTCTCTTCTTTGTATTTGTATGATTATTGTCTCATTGACATTAATCTAACCTTGTAACATTTTGGATACTATTGTTGATATAATCTAAGCCGACTATTGAGGCTTAGGTTTGAATAAAAGTTCTTCAGTTTACTTGTTGTTGTTGATACTTTCGTACATGGTATCAGAGCTTCAGGCTCATAATTATTGATTCTACATCCAAGGGTTTCTTTGTGGAAACTTGGGGACATCTCTTCAGCAACAACTTGGTGGTTTGTGGTTATTGCTATTGGCATAATCACTGGTTATTTCTTATTGTGATTTGTTCTTTCCGCTGCATATTGCTCTGTAAGTCTAAGTCTTATCTCTTCTTCAAACAAACATTACTTAAGTCTTTGTGGGTGCAAACGGGTAGACTAACATCTTGATCTGCCACCTCTGAGTGGTATGAATTCCTGCTCTGGTTTACCCAGTTCACAGCTTGGTGCTTGTTGTTTCTTAATTACAAAGTCTTATTTATTTCTTTATCTGTCTATCTACTCTTGTCTTTATTTCATGCTTGCCTTGTCTATCTTATCTTATCTGTCTATCTTATTGTTTGTACTATGGCTATTGGTGATGATAATATTGGTGGTGGCTCTTCCACTGAGAAAAGCTTAACCTTTGGTGATGCTTTGTATTTACACCCCAATAACACAAATGGTACACCCATTATTACTATCAAACTCACTGGAACTGAAAATTACAAAATATGGAACATGGCCATGACCTTTGCCTTAAGGAACCATAATAAGTTAGGGTTTATTGATGGTACTTGCATAAGAGATGATTCAAACCCTAGTCTTGCTAATCAATGGGATACTTGTAACTCTATTGTGGTTACCTGGATTCTTAACTCTCTCACCACCGAACTATTTTGGTGCTATATATGCTAAAACTGCTTATGAAATGTGGAATGACCTTAAAGATACCTATGATAAGGTTGATGGTTCGGCTATCTTTAATTTGCATAAAAATATAAACTCTCTTAGTCAAAGTGGGTCCTCTCTTGCTGATTACTATAACAACCTTAACTCTTTATGGAAACAATTTGACTGTATGATTAGCTTGCCTCCTTGCACTTGTGAGGCTGCAAAACATTTTGAAAAACACAATAAGCTAATCAAGTTAATGCAATTTCTTATGGGTCTTGATGACTCCTATGCTCCCATCAGAAGCAATATTTTAACTAGTGATCCTTTGCCCAATGTCAAAACTGCTTTCTCTGTTGTCTCTGGAGAAGAATCTCACAGAAATGTTTCATCTGGGAATGGCTCTGCTAAACCCATGCTACGACTTTTCTTTGCAAAACTTCGATGGTGGAAAATTTTTGATAACAAAAAGGATTTAACAACAACAATTTTAAAAACTCTGGTTTTAATGCTGGTAACAGCTCAAACAACAGAGGACCAAACATGAATCTCAAATTTACTAACTGCAAAAACATGGTCACCTGTTGATAGATGTTATGATCGGTTGGTTATCCACCGGATATGTTAAAAGGAATTTTAATTCCAAACCCTTCAGCAGTAACAATGTTTCTGCTGACACTAATCTTTCCACTAATAATGGAACTAGCAACTCTCCTGTCTCTTTGTCTAATGAACAGCTCTCTAGACTTATGAGTCTGCTTAATGACAACAATGTGTCTTCTGCTAATGCCAACGTAGCAGGTAAAAATTTTTCAGGAACATTCTTTAATGGCAGTGTCAAGTTTAATATAAACTTTGATAAATTCTTTAACAACAACACTAAAACCTTATCTGGAAACATAAGTCTTGGTTGGATTGTTGACTCTGGTGCAAATTAGCACATGACTGTTTTCTGCAAAATTTTAATTAATGTTGTTGATATTTCAAATCTTGGTCTAACCGTTGGTCATCCCAATGGTACTCAGGCCTTAATTACTAAAATTGGTGATTTAAAAGTCAATAATGACCTAACTCTTTTTGATGTTCTGGTTGTTTCTGAGTACAATGTCAGTCTGCTGTCTGTTCATAAGATTGCTAGAGACAATAAAATGTTTGTTGGCTTTAATGAATCTAACTGCTATATACATGATTTACATCAAAAAAGGATTGTGGGGATTGGTAAACAATGCAATGGGTTATATATTTTTGATATTGATTCCACATGTAAGATTGCTTCTAATAACTGCATTTCTGTTTGTCATGTTTCTAGAAATCTCTGGCATCAAAGACTTGGTCATCCCTCTGACCATGTCCTACATATACTTAAGTCCACACTTAATCTTGATGGAACCTCTGAATCTGACCATCTTTGTGATACTTGCAATAAAGCTAAACAAACCTGGGAACCATTTCCTTTAAGTGAACATAAATCAACTAAAATTGGTCAACTAGTTCATCTAGATGTATGGGGACCATATAAAGTCACTAGCAGAGATGGTTACAAATATTTTTTGACCATTGTTGATGACTATTCTAGGGCAATCTGGGTTTATATGCTTAAGGGAAAGGATGATGTTTATGTTTCCATTGTTAACTTTACTCATATGCTATCAAATCAATTTAAACACAATGTTAAGATATTCAGAAGTGACAATGGGACAGAATTTGTCAATAACAAACTTCAACACTTCTTTCATGAAAAGGGAATTTTACATCAAACCTCTTGTGTTTACACACCTCAACAAAATGGTATTGCAGAAAGGAAACATAGGCATCTCCTTAATGTAGCTAGATCCCTTATGTTTCAGGGGAATTACCTCTATATCTTTGGCCTGAATGTGTTCTAACTGCTGCTTATGTCATAAGCAGGTTACCCTCTTCGTGTTGTGCGGAAAGTCTCCCTTCTTCCTTGTGTATGGGCATGACCCTTCACTCTCTCTCCTTAGAGTCTTTGGCTGCTTATGCTATGCCACCATTCTCAACATCTATGACAAATTTGGTAGTAGGTGCGAAAAAAAGTGTCTTTATTGGGTATTCAAATGAGAAAAAAGGTTATAAACTCTTGAGCTTAGAAACAAAAATATTTTTTATTCCAGAGATGTCAAATTTTATGAAACTGTTTTCCCTTCAAAATGAAAAATTCTTTGTCAAAACCTTTTGTTGAAACTTATGTGCCTAAAGATTTAAATCACAAAAATTTTTTGACTCACAAATAAGTCCCAATGATGAAGGGAGAGTGACATCCTATGATGATGGCACTGTGGTAAGTCATCCTTCTAGGATTGATGAACCGGTTGCAACATCTATAGATGATAATACACACCCGAGGCACCATATCACATGAATCACATCCTGTTGATGCATCTTCTGATTCTGTGATACATCACCGATTCTGCTGAACAAGAAGAGGCTTTCCACCACTCTTGTTAGAAGGTCAACCAGAGTTTCTAAGTTGCCCAGTAATCTTAATGACTTTATTGTAGAAGGGAAAGTCAAATATGGTGTTGAAAAGGTTGTTAATTATTCTAATTTAAACAAAGATAATTACTGCTTTGCTTCTAGTCTTAATAAAAGTATTGAACCTACCTGCTATGAAGAAGCTATCCTTGATAGTAATTGGGTTGATGCTATGAACTCTGAAATTGAGGCCTTAAATAAAAATCATGCTTGGGATATAACTGATCTCCCACCTAATAGAACTCCCATTGGTTACAAATGGATCTTTAAAATAAAATATAAAGCCAATGGTGAAGTTGATAGATACAAGGCTAGATTAGTTGTTAAAGGTCATAATCAAAGGGAAGGAATAGACTATGATGAAACCTTTTCTCCTGTTGTGAAAATGTCTACTGTTAGATGTCTTATTGCTTTAGCTGTGAAAAACAAATGGCCTCTTTTCCAACTTGATGTTAACAATGCTTTCTTGTATGGAGATCTTGATGAAGATATCTATATGACCATCCCTAAGGGGTTCTGTAATGAGAACAATAAAAATAAAGTATGCAAACTTGTCAAATCCCTATACGGCCTAAAACAAGCTCCCAGGAAATGGAATGAAAAACTTGTCAGTGTTTTAAAGGAAAATAATTTTGTTCAATCTGTCAATGATCATTCCCTGTTCACCAAAACAGAGAATAACAAGTTTATTGCTCTGCTTGTTTATGTGGATGATATAGTCCTCACTGGAAACTGTATTGATGAGATAAACCTATTCAAAGAGTTTCTAAAATCAAAATTTCATATCAAAGACTTGGGTAACTTAAAATACTTTCTTGGTATTGAGGTTTTAAAACTGGGAATGACATTTGTCTCTCCCAAAGAAAATACTGTCTTGAACTCCTCAAAGAATTTGGTCTTCTTGGGTGCAAACCTGTGTCTACTCCTATGGAACCCAACTCTGTCCTTCCATACATTCCCACTGCTGATGATCCCTTCTTGTCAACATCACTGGTTATCAGAAGTTACTTGGGAAACTTATCTATCTCACCCACACCAGACCTGACATTTCATACTCAGTTCATTGTGCGGCACAATATATGCACTCTCCATTAAAATCTCATCTAGAATGTGCCCTCAATGTTCTGAGATATCTAAAAGGAGCTCCCGGAAAAGGTCTAAGGTACAATTTCAGCAACTCTGAAAATCATCTTGAAGGATATAGTGATGCAGATTGTGCCAAATGCAAGAAAACAAGCAAATCATCACAGGTTATTGTGTTTTCTTTAATGATTGTTTGATCTCATGGAAAAGTAAAAAACAAAACACTCTTTCAAAATCTTCCACAGAAGCAGAGTATAGATCTATGTCTACTGCTGCCTATGAAATCATTTGGATTCAAAAAATCTTAAAGGATCTAAAAGTTGATATCAATCTTCCTGTTAATCTTTTTTGTGATAACAAATCTGCTTTACAACTTGCTGTCAATCCTGTTTTCCATGAAAGATCAAAACACTTTGAAATTGATGTCCACTTCATCAGGGAAAAAATTGCAAGAGGTGTTATAAGTGCCAAAAAGATTGGCTCTTCAAACCAAACTGCAGACATACTTACTTAAAACCTCCCTGTTTATCAGCATAAATTCTTGTGTGAAAAATTGATATTGTTTGATATGTTTGCTCATCAGATTAAGGGGGAATGTTAAATTTTGGGGTATTAATCTGTGGCAAACATGTCATTCTATCAATTGCTAATGGCTTTCAAATTATGTTCAGTGCAGGGATTATTAGGGGGTTAATCATGGACAAAGAATAAAAGGTTTAAAGTTCCAAGATGCTCGTTTCTCTTTGAAGTTATTCTCATTTCTGCTGATGAGTCATTTATAGCCGTTAGAGGGTCTTAGTGTAACTTAATCTCCTATTTAATAAGTCCCTTAATCTAGGGTTATACACACTTGAGTGTGCAGTCATTTTCTCACACACTTCTCTTCTCTTTGATCATTTCACTGATCTTGTCTCTTCTTTGTATTTGTATGATTATTGTCTCATTGACATTAATCTAACCTTGTAACATTTTGGATACTATTGTTGATATAATCTAAGCCGACTATTGAGGCTTAGGTTTGAATAAAAGTTCTTCAGTTTACTTGTTGTTGTTGATACTTTCGTACACAAATTCTTGACAAAAGTTCACACTCAAATATCAACCTGATCCTTCTATTAGTTTGTATAAATCAAACAGTTGAACCTGTACTCCTTTTATACTTGGAGGGATTGGTCCAGGAAGTGGTTTCTCAAGGTAGTGAATGTAGAACCATCTTACAACCTTATTGAATCTGTTTCTGAAGAAGTCCCATTCTTGGCATACAATATCATCCTGCTTGATCAAATTGAGAAAAGTTACATAGTCATTAAAAGTTTGAACCTTTGTAGAATAAAGGTTTCCTTTGATCTTGATCAAGTCTCCTTCTAGGCCTTCCTTCTTCTTAGTCAGTGATCCAAAGTAATCTTCTAGGTACTTGTCCTGCAATGATCTCATTTTGTCTTCAGCAAAGAACTCAGTTTCCTTGTTATTGAACATATAGGACAAAGTGCATCTGTTGCCATCATACTTAACCTCAAAACCTTGTTTCTCAAGCAAATCAATTGAAAGTAAGTTTAGGGTAACCTCTGGTGCATAATGCACACCAGGGACTAAAAAACCTTGGCCACCATCTTCAATTAAAACTTCACCAATTCCATAGGCGAATAAAAAATTTCTTTGCTTTTCTAATTCTTTGACTACGAACTCTTCCTTAATATTACTGAAAAAATCCAACTTATAGCATACATGCCTATCTAATTTATTACTGACATACCATATATCATCCCATTTTGCATGATCAGTTCCTTTGATCATGAATGTTGTGGAGAAGTGAATGCTTTCTGGGTATTTGATTGGCACAGCTAGCTTGGTGGTCTTAATACCTTCTATTCTTCCTTTTGCAAGGTTCTTTGTGTGTGTCTTTTCAGCCATGTCTTTATCATTATTGTCCATAGGACAAAATTTGATGATGTTCCCCAACTGCTTGCATTGAAAACACTTGTAATTCTTGTACTTGTTGTGTTCAAGGTTTTTGGACTGTGGTTGGTTTAGGGTGTTGTTGTATTGCATAACTTCCTTTAATTCCTTCTTTAGCATGTTTCTGCAACCTTCTGAAATCTGCTTTATGCAGGACCCTAAGTGGTATTGACCTTCTCTCTTTATCTTTCTCTCGATGAAATAAAGTTGTTGATTCCTTCTCAAATGTCCCCAGTTTTCGCTCTGATGCCACTGTTTGTCATGG
This sequence comes from Chrysanthemum makinoi, assembly GCA_910596185.1. Lineage (NCBI taxonomy): Eukaryota > Viridiplantae > Streptophyta > Magnoliopsida > Asterales > Asteraceae > Chrysanthemum > Chrysanthemum makinoi. The sequence continues at coordinate 125,187,384 of OU343222.1, forward strand.
CCATAGGGTCTTCTATTGACCCTTGTCCATTTGTATGAGTAGGAATTCAAGTTAGCCATTTGTTGTAATAAGAGTGTTTGGAATAGGATTGAAAAAGGATGTACATGTAGTATGCAAAAGTGTAGTCAAAGATATGGGAGGAAGGAGCAATATAAGGATATGAGAGGAAGGAGCAATATATGAAATAAAACCTTTTATTACTTTGAATGAGAATACATAATGTTTGTTACAAACTATTTATACTAAATGAAAAGGTGTGATGAACCATTGTGATGGTTCACCAACTAACATGCCTTTTCCTACATAACTGAAAATAACTGTAATACCTATAAATGTCAATTAACTGCTAACCATATCAACTGTCAAATGGGTCGAATTGAATACATATGACCCATTCATGCAGACCCATATAGGACTGCATATTAATTAAAAACATATACTAAGGTTATATTACAAAGACTAATAATATAGGAAGGATTAAGATCTTGTTCTCCAACAATCTCTCTCCCAAGATTATAAGCCTTCAATTCTTGATTGTCCTTTAAGTGATGACTGTGAAGCCATCAGAAGTGCTCATGTTTCTTGAATCTTCATGTCCTTGCAGCCTTGATGTTGATGGTCCTGAGTACATTCCTTGTAGGTTTTGACCTCTTATGGAGTGTGATAAGATTGGCTGTTCTTGACTGTCTCATGTGTCTTCTAATTCGACACCAAAATGCTCCAATGTCTTCTTTTATTTTAGGACTGCAGGCCTTCTGTTAAGTGCACCAATTCCACCAATGTCCCATTGGTTAAGACAATCTCTGTCTTTGTCTTCTGCCTTCCATGCAGATTCTTCAAGGATATCCTTGTGTCCTTGCTGTGGTGCTCTTGCAGTTTTAAAGTAAGAAGTAAAGATATTTAAATATCTCATGTAGCATTCTTTAATTTCTTCTCCATTTCCTCTTGACAGCCCCATAATTTCGCCAATAGTGTCAAATTCTTGACAAAAGTTCACACTTAAATATCCTCCTGATCCTACTATTAGTTTGTATAAGTCAAACAATTGAACCTGTACTCCTTTTATACTTGGAGGGATTGGTCCAGGAATTGGTTTCTCAAGGTAGTGAATGTAGAACCATCTTACAACCTTATTGAATCTGTTTATGAAGAAGTCCCATTCTTGGCTTACAATATCATCCTACTTGATCAAATTGAGAAAAGTTACATAGTCATTAAAAGTTTGAACCTTTGTAGAATAAACGTTTCCTTTGATCTTGATCAAGTCTCCTTCTAGGCCTTCCTCCTTCTTAGTCAGTGATCCAAAGTAATCTTCTAGGTACTTGTTCTGCAATGATCTCATTTTGTCTTCATCAAAGAACTCAGTTTCCTTGTTATTGAACATATAGGACAAAGTGCATCTTTTGCCATTATACTTAACCTCAAAACCTTGTTTCTCAAGCAAATCAATTGAAAGTATGTTTAGGGTAACCTCTGGTGCATAATGCTCACCAGGGACTAAACAACCTCGGCCGCCATCTTTAATTAAAACTTCACCAATTCCATAGGTGAATAAAAATTTTCTTTGCTTTTCTAATTCTTTGGCTACGAACTCTTCCTTAATATTACAGAAAAGATCCAACTTATAGCATACATGCCTATCTAATTGATTACTGACATACCATATGTCATCCCATTTTTCATGATCAGTTCCTTTGATCATGAATGTTGTGGAGAAGTGGATGCTTTCTGGTATTTGATTGGCACAGTTGGCTTGGTGGTCTTAAAACCTTTCATTATTCCTTTTGCAAGGTTCTTTGTGTCTGTCTTTTCAGCTATGTCTTTATCATTATTGTCCATAGGCCAAAATTTGATGATGTGCCCCAACTGCTTGCATTGAAAACACTTGTAATTCTTGTACTTGTTGTGTTCAAGGTTTTTGGACTGTGGTTGGTTTAGGGTGTTGTTGTATTGCATAACTTCCTTTAATTCCTTCTTTAGCATGTATCTGTGGTATTGACCTTCTCTCTTTATCTTTCTCTGGATGAAATCAAGTTGTTGATTCATTCTTAAATTTCCCCAGTTTTCGCTCTGATGCCATTGTTTGTCATGGCCATAGGGTCTTCTATTGACCCTTGTCCATTTGTTTGAGTAGGAATTCAAGTTAGCCATTTGTTGTAATAAGAGCGTTTGGAATAGGATTGAAAAAGGATGTATATGTAGTATGCAAAAGTGCAGTCAAAGATATGGGGGGAAGGAGCAATATAAGGATATGGGAGGAAGGAGCAATATATGAAATAAAACCTTTTATTACTTTGAATGAGAATACATAATGTATGTTACAAACTATTTATACTAAATGAAAAGGTGTGATGAACCATTGTGATGGTTCACCAACATACATGCCTTTTCCTACATAACTCAATATAAGTGTAATACCTATAACTGTCAATTAACTGCTAACCATATTAACTGTCAAATGGGTCGAATTAAATACATATGACCCATTCCTGCAGACCCATATAGGACTGCATATTAATTAAAAACATATACTAAGGTTTTAATTACAAAGACTAATAATATAGGAAGGATTGTGATCTTGTTCTCCAACATTCCGACCATCCAGTTTTTGTAAAGCCCAACTGTAGCTTCAAAGATTCTTAGCCCCTAACTACTTATTCAGGTCACGCATCTCATCTGTACTAGTGATATAGTTGTAGAACTCATAACATGTAATTGTATATAACAAGGTGTCAAGGTTTAAGTGGCTGGTACCATTTTTTTTAGAACGGCATTTTCATAAACTAGCAAGAAGCTAGAAAGAAAAATGATTACAAGGTAATATTACAAGAAGATTTTGGATCACAAATCCAATTGAACCACTCAGGTTTAAGAACCATATTTCTATTAACACTCCAAGAGTGCGAGAAAACCTTGATATCTTCCAAGAGAGTGTTTTTCCGAGGAGGTTTTATATCGAAGCAAACTCTGTTTCTAAATCTCCAAATAACCCAAGCCGTAGTTTGAACCACCACATCGAAACAACTTTTTGTTGAGTTGTTTAGGTCGACCGTATCCCCCTACTTAATTAGCGAGACCAGAGAGTTAGGAAAACCACTTAAGCCCTACCAAGTTCGTGTGGCAAAATTCTTATAAATATTGTTACCACATCAATGTAACATTAGTGAATATCCAAAAAAACAAAAAATACGTAGGCTCACTTCTTTTGGTTATCACCTTTTAAGGGGTCAAACAAGAAACAAATGACTCCTACCATTAATTATAATTATCAAGAAAAAATTTCTAGTTGGCCTACCTCTCAGCTATACGTGTTAGAGTGTTATTGTCAATTCTATTTAGTTAAAAGTTACTGGTCGATATGATTACGTTAGTTAGATTATTATAGAAAAATGTGTCTAGATTTCCTAATGCTAGTATTACTTGCCTTGCAAGGCAAGTTAGACGTTAACTTGTTTAGGGTGTTTGTGTTCGAGTCAGTTTCACGAGCCGAGACATTCCTAATCGGAAGGCGAATGGAGGATATGCTGCTCTCATTACACATTCTTTGTTATTTTAAGAGTTAGGTTAATTGTTGGTTTTATGGACATAAATTAGTAGTCGTGAGTTAGGATCGAACTCGAGATCACTGGATTGCACACTTTACGTATGAGAATTAAAGTTATAATAATTAAATATAAAATGTTATATTTAGTTATTATTTACACGAAACGTATAACGGACGTTAAGTAATTAAATGTAATGGACTAACGATTGTTAAATGTTAAAGGAATGACTAAATATGAATTTAGATGTCAAGTAGGTTCTAGAAACCCTATGGGTTTCCATAACCGATTGGATGGGGGTTTCCATAAACCAATTCAACCCTAACTTGGACTCTAAGTTTCTTTGGGTATATATACAAGGCCTATGGTCTTTGTAAATTAACTCTTGTACTCCTAAACCTAAAACCTAAATTGTTTGTGTGTGTTTTTGGTTCAAACAATCGGACACACTTCCCAAAGTAGTCGATCACTTTGTTTTCTTTAACAAAATGTTTTGTGTTAATTAAACTAGCATCTACTTTAATTCGTTAATAGTATGTGTGTACAAGAACGTGGTACTAACACACTATTGTTAGTATCTTGGATTGAATTACAAAACGGTAAGGGGTAATTCTTGTAATCCTATAAACCCTAATTAAGGTTCATCTAAATTGCTAGTTTGGGAATTGATTTTTGTTGGGCTAGAATCAAAAGGTACGCATACTTTATGTTTATGTTAATTAATTATTCATTATATGTTCTTTACGCTTTCGCATGTGTACTTGATGTTTATTGTTTATATATATGAGTAGCCATGTTATATAATTCCAACAGTAGCATCACGAGCTTGGTTTAATGAGTAATTAATTACTAAACACGTAAAAAATGGATATTGTATTGTGTTGGATATGGTTAATTCTAGGGTTTTGGTTATTGTTTGAAAACCCTAATTCTAGGGTTAGGACTTTTGCCCTAATTTTTCTATAGAACTTTTTTATGTCGATCCTTAAATTTTTTTAAGTCGAATTATATTTTTTTAGGGTTTTATAAAATTGTTTTGTTAAATTGATAATTAAACCTAGAATTGTATATATGTTAAGTAAATTAATTCGTGAATAATTGTTATGTGACATGGAATTGTATGCGATCTTGTGATAACGTGAATAATTGTTATGTTAAATCCATAAAAACGTGCATGTTTGGCATGGATTATTGTCGATATATATTTAATTGTTAAAATTGGTTATGTGAAAATTAATTGTTAAGTTTTATACACATGTTTATTGTTTTAATAAATCTTGAATTGGGGAATACCTCAATAATATTAATGAATCAATTATGTGCAATTTGGTATATGTTTGACTATGGCTTACGCAATCGATTTATCGATGTATGTGGCTCACTTGCCTTAGTAAGTGAAAGCCCTAGTTAATATATACATAATTTAACCTAAAATTGATTATTAATAGGTTTTATCGAATAAATTGCATGTGGCTACTTGTTTACGCATATTAATTGTTAGTTATGTGTGCATTGTTTTAGTTGTTTATTTTTTATTTACTTGTTTGTTTATTTTGTTTGACAAGTTTTAAGAAAATGGTAATTTCATGAATAGAAAAATAAATTGGACTAAACAATGGTGAAATTTGATTTGTTTTTTAAGATGTTAGGAATTGGAAATTCCATAAGGAAGTGTCGGTCACCCCAATTATTGTTTAGCATATCTTAGCTTGTAGACATTACGTTATTTAGTAGTTATTAGTTAGTTATTAGCTTAGTTATTAGTTTAAGTAACACTGTGGAGGAAGGACGAGTCTTTACCCACTGTATGCCTGATCCACAGTCCGAAGGAGGACGTGTAGTATGTAACTATAAATACCCTCTACCTCAAGGTAGAGGGTTGGACCTTTCATTCAATCTAACCTTTCTTTCTTTTGTTTACTTTCTCTCTCTAGAAAGGCTCCCATTCCACTTTATCTCTCTAAAACTCTTGCATAATTCGACCCACATATTGTTATGTGATGTGTTTATTTAAATCACATATTGTTATGTCATTACCGCAGAGAAACTCAAGGTTTGACTTATGGCGTTTAGTGTTCTTATTCTAACTATGTAGGGGAAGAGATGGAAGAGTTAGTTTCTGGTGATAAAAGAGGTACACAAGTGTGTGATGATTTCGATCTCCATCATCGCAATCATCAGGGGAGAAAGAGATTGTGTACATTGGGGATGCTCAGCTGTTTCACTTGAGAACTTAATCAGTGATTGTGAGATATAATCACTTATTCCGAAGTTGACATCCGCAGAGATAATCAGTGATTCGGCCTGCTACTTCAATGTTATCGGTTATTCTCTCTTTGGGCATTTGGGTACTTCGGGTTCTTGAGCTTCATACACTTTCTTCAGGGGAGAGAAAAGTATACATCGGGGTTATTCTTTGGCTATCGGACTTAATCTACTACTTCGATGTTATAAGTTTCTCCGTCTTTGGGTATATGTGTATTCAGGTTCGTGAGCTCTATTCTAAAAAACTGACTGCATCAATTCATCTACTTGGGGGAAGTGCTCTGTTGACAACTTTTTGGTATGGATCGCTTCATACGTCAGTAGAAAAGAAATATGAGAATATTGCTTTATGTGTAGGATGATACGTTGCTGTTCTATTGGATGATATAACCTCGAACGAAGAATCACGATAATTATTCTTAAAAAGAGCAGCAAGATCGATGATAATGGTGTGCTTCTTTGTGCACCTGGATAAGGCAAGCTTGAAATAGAGGTTCGAATCTGCTCAACAAAAGGATTTTCGGTTTGGGGGGGGGGGGAGCTGCCAAAGTCTCACTTTCAGATGGTTCAATTTCTCTCAATTCAAGAGCCTTGAAAGCTTTGGTGGTGAATGTTTAAGAGATGATGATTTCTATCTTCTACAACGGGGCTGTTCGATATCCTTATCTCGGTACTCGTATCATCATCTTCTTAAACTATATCATCTACTCTATCTGTATATATTGATTAAAAGCAAAATACAAAAATATAAAACCAACAAAAAGAAAATAGAAAAATATAAATTTTCACAAAAAAAAAAAAAAAAAATTGTTTTTCTCAAGACATGTTTTCTGGTATCGATAACATCTACGGTCTTAGAAATGTCATTCAATAATGGCACGGGACTTTAGATGAAGTTCGAGCAGGAGGTGTAAATATATTTTTTTTAAACTCTAAGAGTAATGTGTACATCTGGGACGCACAACAAGAGCTTAATCATGTATTCCGGGTTTGATAAACGCAAAGATGATCAGTGCTTAAACTTGTTACTTCGGTGTTCTCGTGTTCTTCGGGGTGTTGAGCTTCATTTAATAAGACTGTTTCTCTTCACATTCTACTTCTTGGGAAAATGGTCTTTATTCGAAGATTGTCGGTTTGGGGGGAAGCTACCAAAGTCTCACTTTCTGTAGGCTCAATTTCTCTCTTCGATTCAGGAGCCTCGAAAGCTTTGGTGGTGAAAGTTTAAGAGATGATGAGTTCTATCTTCTTCAACGGGGCTGCTCGATATCCTTATCTCGGTACTCGTATCATCATCATCTTTTTAATCTATATCATCTAAACTATCTGTAAATATTTATCAAAAACAAAATACAAAAATATAAAACCAACAAAAAGAAAATTGAAAAATAGAAAATTTCAAAAACCAATAAAAATAATTTTTTTTTGAAAAAGACCAAAAATATGTTTTCTCAAGACATGTCTTCTGGTATCGATAACATCTACGGTCTTAGAAATGTCATTCAATAATGGCACGGGACCATAGATGAAGTTCGAGCAGGAGGTGTAAATATTCTTTTTCAAAACATGTCTCACACTATGGCTTACAGTTATCTCAGACTGTGACCCGCGCTTAAACCATGGTTTGCTATTATTTCAGATAGCAACCCGCTCTTCAAGAAGGAAAGTGCTGCGCTAAAAACAAATTTTCAAAAATATCGTGCACTTATCCTAAATCAAAATTGAGGAAAGTATGTCGAAGGACTGCTTTTCCTACACAAATGTTTTTCCATCTAAAATTCTTCAGAAAAATATTTGTTTTAACAAAATAGTGGTAATGAGTTGCTTTAAAATCAATCAGAATCAAGTTTTCATAAAGTTTCAAAACCCAATCAATGACTTCAGCTCATTTAAAACGTTTCATAGAAAGTGTCATTGATTGAGGGGGAGAATGTTTTTCAAATTTATATCATCTATCGGGCTTATCTTATTATCCTATATACTTAAATGTAAAACATGTTAACCTACGTTGAAGGACTAGGTGCCTAGGATATGATTGTTAGGATTAGATGATTAGAGTTTGATAAACACATTATTCCCATGCTTTACATGATCTAATTGATATGTTGAAATTGACTTTTTTTAGTCGATTGCTGTTTGGGTGATGTCGACCACCATATATCTGTTTGTATGTCCACTAACGTATGCAGATAAGATGGTTTATAAGAATGTCCCCGATCCGGATCCCACAATTGATGATGATTGGATGCCGAAAGGAAAGGGTAACGATATCTTGGGTTGAGAAATGAAGAAACGGGGCTCAATTAGATCTCCATGGAGAGTTGGCACGATAGATGCAACTTAAGAGGTCTCACTGCATCTGCAAATGGTTTTCTCCAGCCATACAACAACAACAGAAGCTTCTTATCCACCTAACGTATCTTTGTGCAGGAAAAATTGTGATGATACCATTTTTAAACAATCTTGAAAATATTGTTTTGAAAATGGAAAATTATTGTTTTTGAAAATAAATTGGACTTAATTTTAGAAATCAACGGACTTCATTTTATCAAAACTTAAGTCACTCAATCATCGACTGCTGTCATCGATTTAGGGGGAGAGTGATTTAAAATAAAATATTTTCAAATGATATTTCTTCATAAAAGTTCCGTTTTGTACAATAATAAGTGGTGATCTAAATATTTAATGTTATGTCATGGTATGATTTTATTTAAAACCCAAAGATCTTTCAAAATGAAATTCTTTCTGTTCTTGTTTGATTGTGAAATTATTTTATTTTACTTAAAGATCTCTTAGAAACTATCATACCTGACACTAACAATATTTAATGTCAAAAAATTAGTCCATATCAGTCGTATTTCAAAATTAAATCATGCCACGTCTTTCCCCAAAATCTTTTAAATGATTTAAATCAATTGAGATCACAAATCTCAAAAGGTTTGAAATTTTTGATCGGGGGAGAGATCGTGATTTAAATCTCAAATCGGTTTTAAAGGGTGATTGTTTCAAAAGCACTCCTTCCTTCATGTGCCAAACGATTTCAAATACATAATACACATGATTGAGGAGGAGCATTTAACCATAAACCAGAAGAGCTTTTAAATCAGCCACATTTTCTCCCATGTTTTCTAAACCTTATTAAGTCACTTGGGATCCAAAATCTCAAAGGGTTTGATATTTTTGATCGGGGGAGAATTTGTGATTTAATAATGAAATTTGATAAAAGGTGATCATTTTGATTCAAATGTGCATACTGCTCTCCCATATGTGCTAAACGCTTTCGAATCTCGAAGCACATATTGAGGGGGAGCATTTCATAAGAAAACAAACTATCAAGGTACAAAGATTTCTATGTTTCAACATAAAGTACCTTGATTGATTTTCTAAATTGTTTCTTAATGGATGTGTGATCGTGAAAGTTCTTCAAAGAACTCCTTCCTCTATGTGTTAAATGATTTCAAATAACCAACTCACATTTTGAGGGGGAGAATTTACCAAGAAAATCAAAAGGCTTTTTCTAAGGAAATTGTGATCAAAGAATATATTTCTAAGAACTCTTGCCTCCATGTGCTAAACAATTTCAAAAAATCATATGCACATGTTGAGGGGGAGCATTTCTAAATGATAAAAAACAATTAAGGTACAAAATACTTTGATATTATATCACAAGTACCTTGATTGATTTTCCAAATAATTTTTCAATTGGTTTTAAGAAGAAAAGAAAATTACCAAAAGACCGACCAATATACTTTATGCATGGTGTTATAAGGATGGTTAGGTTAGGTATTCGTTCCCACGATCCCGCCAGAGCCGGAGGGATCTACCCAGGGATAATCCACTAGATAGTGTAGAAGTCCTTAGGTATTATGAAAAAGGAGAAAAATGAGAATACGGGAAGAGTGCGGACTGAGACAGAGCTAGTACTGGAATAAACCCAACAAGGTTCTAGTTATGAAGTCTCAGTAAGCACTGAAGGGGTTGAAGAATGAAAAAGAATTGAATGTGAAAAAGGGTGAAAATAAAATAGCCCTCCATTAATTCAACCTTAGGGCAGAAACCGGGTTCAATACATATGCTACTAGTGGTTACTAAGGTAACACTGGTATTGAAGACAAGACGTCATGGACCCAGTGATGCACTGAACTAAACTTCCCAAGCTACTCAAGTTCCTCTTAAAAGGACTTGTCTCATTCTCACGGGGAACCTACATAATCTATCGACTTTCTCTTAGAGATTGTTGACATTGATGAAGGAGACCCTCTCCATAGTCTCTGGTATAGGAACTAAAAGTGCACTATTGAGTCTAGAGCTAAGAGATCGTCCACAAAATCTCATTAGGACACAAGATTAATGAAGACTTGCTGTTTCACACTATGTGGAAAGTAAGTATATATTGAGAGTCCTACGCATTATCCTTGTGGTATTGCCAGAACATCCGAGTGATATTTAAAAGTATTCAATATGAAGATGGAAATCCTTCTAGAGCCAACATCAAACAAGCTCTTGGTGGGTGACATGTGAGATATTTCCAAAAGATCAAGCTTGTGACAACTGGATAGAAACGATGGGGCGATTCATTCTTGAATCAACCTTGGTCTAGGATATGAATTGACGAATACTTTTGGAAAAACCGTTCGATGTGCAAATCTTCTTTTCTCTAGCACATCGAATGTGTATTCATATTTCAAACACAAAAAGTATCTCTGATTGAAAAAAATACTTTTGGAAAAGCTGTTCGATGTGCAATTCTCTTCTTTTCTCTAGCACATCGAATGTGTATTCTTTTTCAAATACAAAAAGTATTTTTGATTGAAAATTGATCTTTCTCATAAAACCTTTGTGGTATTGCAAAACTCTTTCTTCAAGCAATACACGATTGTTTTTCAAATCAATTTTTCATCAATCAGTGAATCTCAATTCGCTGGTTCACTCACTCCGTGTTGTCTTCTTTGAGACGTTCCGGTTTGAGAACAACTAGAACAGCTACGAAACCCTGTCAAGGAGATTCTTCAGAATTATACCTGATCACAAGCAGTAATTGTACTGATCAACGGGGAATCGTGGGCCGTGTACCTCAATTCAACGAAAGTGATCAAAGACACTTTCGTGTGTTTTATTGCTAACTGTTGTTTGCAGGTACATTTGGACGGTTGCAGCTGATCAGAATTGAGAAGTCAATCCAAAGCCACATGCTCACACATTACATTCACTTCTAAAGAAATCATGATAGGTGCATATCTTCATCAACTGGCTCTGATATTTTCAATCCATGCTTCTGCTACGCTGCTGGAAATATTATGAATCAACAAAAGCTTCCGCAACTCTGATGAGAAGATATCATGATCCAAAATGTGAGCATGTCGGTCCGAAAGTCACAACTTCATATAATGGCGATACTACAATGGATGAGCCAGAGATTTGCTGTGGCTGATGATCTCTAACCTGGCTTAATGAATCACCAAACGTGGATCAACACAAAGACCTCCACTAAAAATACAAAGCAGTTGGACTTAAGCAGTTGGACTTTGAAGAATCACTGCTAAAGCACAAAGACTGCGGACATTGAAGAATTGAAGTCTACGAGCTCGAGCATAAAGACAAAGATAGATTGCTTGGATTCAAAATGTAAATCATGGGGTGACCTCCCTTAGGGGGAGATTGTTAGGAATTGGAAATTCCATAAGGAAGTGTCGGTCACCCCAATTATTGTTTAGCATATATTAGCTCGTAGACTTTACGTTATTTAGTAGTTATTAGTTAGTTATTAGCTTAGTTATTAGTTTAAGTAACACCGTGGAGGAAGGACGGGTCTTTACCCACTGTATGCCTGATCCACAGTCCGAAGGAGGACGTGTAGTATGTAACTATAAATACCCTCTACCTCCCAAGGTAGAGGGTTGGACCTTTCATTCAATCTAACCTTTCTTTCTTTTGTTTACTTTCTCTCTCTTGAAAGGCTCCCATTCCACTTTCTCTCTCTAAAACTCTTGCTTAATTTGACCTACATATTGTTATGTGATGTGTTTATGAAAACCAATATCTTACAGAAGAGCTAAATTTTCAAGAGTTTAATTGAGTGATGAGTTTTGTACCAAATAGTGAGAACGGCTTATCCAATTTTGAAAAACTATAAGAGGGGTATAAGGAGGGGAGCGCATTAAAATGTGACCCGAAAGAAGGAGGTTGATTGCTTCGCGCTGACTAAATTCTTCGCTTCTTTGTGCGTCAAATTGGAGTTACCAAGTAGGCTATTTTATGTACAAAATCATCTTAAGGGCGAATTAGCTTTAATTCCATGCGCCACTTTGTGGTAATTATCCGAAACACTAAGTCTTTAGACTTATGCAAAAGTACGATATAATGGACGATAATTAAAGGTAAATTCTTTGATTGGCGAAATCAATACCTCAATCAAAACTTTGTTAAATTTAATCTTTATGAATTGGTTAATAAAAATATTTTTATTAAAAATTATGCTACAAGATGAATGCATGACATCTTTTGTACATATTTGATTTGACACCATAAATAAAAAATAGTACCCTTTAAAATTAAGTTAGTGCCATCTAGTAAAAGGAACACTTGAAGTTGCAATTTACGTTATGTGGGAACTTGGCGAGATTGTGATGGAAAGGTAAATTTTCATGTTGAGTAAGACCTCAACTGGACACATTTGCAGCTTTTTAAATTAGACGACTTAAATTGAGTAGTAAGTGAGAATTGGACTTAAGGCATAAGATGGGGATAAAATATGTTTACATTTGCAATGTTGTTGGTAATGTAAATCCTATAATGATCTAGGAATTGGAAAAGGTTTGCCAATTATTGTTCGACAAATTACCTTATTATGTGCTTTCGTTACTAGCAGATTAAATGATGTAATGGAACTATGATAATTTGGATCCTAGTTTTCGAGAAAATTCTATGGTTATATGAATATTACCTTGGGTATTTATTACTTGAAAAGTTTAATTATCGAAAATACTAATATTGAATTTTGCTAATTCTTTAAATGTATTAATGCAACATTAAACCGTAAACGTGAGTTATTCTTGTATTGATAAATTGATCTACACCTGTAAGGGTTTTTGGTAGAGTCAACTTTACTAAAAGAATAAACCTAGTCCTCGTTTCATAAGAAAGAGTGAGATTTAATCATATTCCTTTTCGTGAATAAGAAAGGTATGATAGGACAATCAGAATTGTCTTAATTCTAAATACATAACTCGTAAGCAAATTTTAATAGTTAAGAAAATCACATATTTTCTGAGTTATTAAATTAGAAACTAGAATAATTTACTGCAAAATTGGTAAAAGACAAACTAGTATATTTTATCTAGTTGTTCTGTTTTGACCATTTAAAGGTACTACATACAATTGTTGGAATGATAGACCTATTAAGGAAGAAATTGTATGCCCAATTTTTCAAATTAATAGCATTGATGGAGAATCTATCATCTACATAGTAGAATACACTTTTTTTAGTACATAAGTAATTGTTATGTATGGACTTTCTCAAAAGTGTAGGAAAGTAAATAGTACACTATTTTCTTTCACTGGTTAATGAAACACTAACAATGTTTTCAAATCCAGTGGGAGCATTTTGTTCTTATTACTGAATAAGGAATTAATGTAATGATCTCTAATTCAGTGGGGGTTACAAGCTTTGTCATCTTGGTAGTAACCCAGATTATCTCTAGAATGTCTTAAGATAATTACTTTTCACTTGTAGACACTTATGTTTTTAAGGATACTCATGAACGTTTCCTTACTAGACAGTGACATTCTACTAGTCATGCTAATATCAATGACACAATCATATTGATCACATAAGCAAACGTGTGTCGTGTTGTTTATCTACTACATGATGTTGTTCCATGCACAAGTGGGAGATATCTTTGTTGTATGCAAGGTACAACATATAAGAATATGATTTAAAGGATTCTCTTGACTGCAAGGTCAGATACTAATGTTCTAATATGACTTATACATATCTAATTCAAGAAACACTTGGTGTTGCAATTTACGTTATGTGAGAGCTTAGCTAGATTGCAACAACAAGGCAAATCTCCATGTTACGTGGGATCGTATCTGGAATAAATTTTCAGTTTCTAAATTAGACAAATATTTAGAATAGGTGTCAAAATGATATATAAGACTACTTCAAACTAAATATTTATGTATTATTAGAATGACATAAATAAATGAAGTAATCTAATACTACTTCAATTTGTATATTTATGAATTTTTGGAATGATATAAATAAATGAAGAAATAATGTAGTCCTATATTATTGTGAAGTAATAAATTAACTTGAAATTACTATTGAAACCATGAGGTGGTGTTCATAATTACTTTAGTTAAATATGTTTATGATTCATTGTAAAGACATAAACATGAAGTCTTTTAAGACTTATAATAAAGTAAGACGTTAACTTGTTATTTTTTTAATTAAGACATATACAAGAAGTCATTGAGTTGATCAATGATTTATAACGTATAATGGGATTCTAACAGTCTATGTTTTCTTGATGAGACATGGATATGAAGTGACTTGGTTAAAGAGTACTTGTGTTATAAAGCGTGCAATTGGCTTGGAAAGTCTATTATACCATTAAGTTGACTTAGTTGGTAAATAGGTAAGCCAAAAAGAATATATTTATCTTATATATTGTTAGATTGTCTTACAATATTAATTCTAATAAAGTACCACAAGTTGATGGTATGTTCAGTTAGGAGAATCAAACTCTATTTGATTTGTTTGATTCAAGATAACCATAACTTCTTTCTTAAAAATAATCAAGGTTAAAAATTGAGTATGGATTGGATATACTCAAAATAAGACTCCAACCTAGAAGATTAATAGGACACCATTTTATGGAATGTGATGAATCACATTAAGTCTTAAAATTGAAGTTCTGAATGTTAAACTTCTTATGAAGAGTGATTATTAACAAACTAAAGTCAGAAACTGTCAAAATGTATTTGTAATGTCCCAAAAAGAGAACATTGTATTGTTGTTCTACTTGCTAAGTATATATAGATAGTCTATATATTACAAAAGGAGAGTAGAAGTTTTTATCTTGAAAGATAAAATTACAAGATGAATAATCTTCTAAAATACACTAGTGAATATCATGATGAGGCTAAACAAGTAAATGATAGATCTCAAGATGATGGAATTCTCATTCATAGATATCTCAGATATTTGATTTATATGCTGAGAAATATAAGTTACAAGATTATGGGAAACCTGATAATCATTATGATGTATTATCAAATATTGAATTGGGTAAATTACTCATTCTATGAATGTTAAAGATGTTGTTCATAAAGATAAACAATTTTTGAAAACTTGGTTTATCTTAATAGTTAGACTAGAGAATGAAGATGAGTTTCTTCAGAAAGAAGGAAAACCCTATCGGTTTAAATCTTTGTGTAGAAATCATATGGACACTATTGTACACATATTTAATGCATGTATTATGACAAGATTATTAATCATACTTGAGCAATTAATTGTGATTGAATAATCTTTGCTAGGAAACATTAAATATATAAAGATGATTATTGTCATACTTATTGTTCCATTATTATGAAAAATGATAATGAATATCAAAACTCTTTCTTGACAAATTACTTGAGCGAGGACGGTAAGTAATCGAAGGATTTTTTAATTCATATAATCTTTGAAAGTGTACAAAGTGCAATAATTCATGAATGGATAAATGCATGCATCCAGGAAATTATTCTTATGTTTAATTATTAAATCTTAGTTTTGATTTATAATTGAAATAAGATAAATTTTAAGTATTCCTGAAAGTTAGTGGGAGTATTATGTTAAGTTTCTTAAATCTTATATGTTGTATAACATATGGGAAGTAACATTCCATGTAAGTTAAATGTTAAGTCTTAGTTTGGAATGAAACTTCACTCTTAAGATCTAAGAATTAAAATATACAACCTTGGATTATATGTTTATTGTTAATAAACATGTGCGGTAAAATAAATGATTCTAATAAAACATGATATATCATTTGGGAAATGGATACATATTTTTTGACAAGATAGAACATGAATGAAATCTATTGATATCTAACTGATAGTTATTAGATAACTTGTGTAATGAATATTCTAATAGAATTACATCCTCAGCCTGGAATTGCTCTTAGATTCTATGGATGAACAATATGTCAATTGTTGTGCAAATTGTCATTGGCTATGTTGGAATCACTCCTAAACTAGAATTCAAGTGTTAGTCATTAATATGTAATAGTTAGCTTAATTATGGCTTTTATGTTAGTAATCAAGGTTAGGCTCATGTAGAAAGCCCATGAGCCTATCCAAAGCCCAATAAGGGAAAGGAAGGGAACTTGCATGTTGCCCTAGTTCCTTCCTATAAATACCCATGTAAACCCTCACTTGAGGGTTGGTTGTTCATTTCACTTCAATACACACGCATATCCTTTCATATAATCCTACGCGTATTGTGTGTCTTGTTCATCCGATCTCTCCTTCATCTATACTTCTTATATTGATGCTTGTATTACTAATATGGTGACCTAACAGTGGTATCAATCGCCAAATAGTTGGGTGAAAAAAACTTGTTTTTGAAGTTTTAGTGTTACGCGTAACTCTCGGTTCATAAAATTTCTCACGCATAAAAACTCATTTTTTACACTTTACAATCCAAGATTCTTGTACTTTCAAGGTTTCTAGGTGTTAAAATTTCAGTTTTTGGCAAAAAGTTTCAAACTTTACGTGTATTTCATTGGTTTTAAGCTTGATTTTAAACGTGTGTTCATTTCTACGCGTAACGTGTCTACAAGTTTTGGATCATCAAGTTTCACACTTTTGTGTTATTTTGGTGATATTGAAGCTGTTTCATCACAAAAATCTGGTTTAGAAACATCTTTGGGCAGAAATCAGTTTTGGTTCATTTTTACGCATAAGTAAACCCTAAGTTTACGCGTAAGTTCTTCAAGGTTTGATCTTCAGTTTTCTTGGTTTACTCAGTGTTTTCTTGCTTGGATAAGCCTGCAAACACTTCGACTTTGGATATCTTTTACACTGGAATAAGTGTAAAGGATTATTGGGCAAAACCCTAATTTTACGCATAAGCTAAAACTTACGCGTAGAACTCTTTACGCCTAAGCATTTTCTTACGCCTAAGCCTTGCCTTACGCATAAGCTAATCTCACGCATAAGCTTTCTACGTCTAACTTTCAGTTTACGCCTAACGTTAGTGTTTCTCAATTCTTACGCGTAAGCTAATCCTACGCGTAAATATCACTTTTACGCGTAAGTTTGGTGTTTTTACGCCTAAGAATTACTTTACATGAACTTGGTTTCTACGCCTAAGGACTCTTCATCAACAAAGTTTCATTCGACTACAAAGATCCATCATCAATACAAGTTTCAAGATGTCTCAACCACCATACTCTAACTACTTTCCTCATGTGTATCCTCAACAACAACAACAACAACTCAGTCAACAACAACAACAATTCAATCTACAACAACAAGTTTATCAACAACAATTTAACCAACAACATTTTCCACAACAAGGAGCAATTCCACCACAAATGGTTCAACCACCACCTAGTCTTCAAGTACAACCTTACAAAAACTTTTACAATCAACAACCATCCAGGAACACTATGAAGGAACCGTCTTGGTTTGCAAAGATGTATGAAGCTTTAAGTAGCCAACAATCCATTCATGAGGCTGGATCACTTGATAGACCTCCAATGCTCACTCCCGGAAACTATGATCAATGGGTGATTAGGTTCTTTAGGTTTTGTGATCTAAAGAAGCCACATGGAAAGTTCTTAAAGAAGGTCATCCTGGAAGGTCCGTTTCAGATGCCTACTATCATTACACCTGGAGATGAAAATGCTACTCCACCAAGAGATGATGTCACCAACATTGCAACTCTTTCTGACCTCACTGCTGATGAACTTCTACATTTCGAAGCTGATGAGCTAGCAATGCAATACATTCTTTTGGGATTACCCAATCCGATCCTTCGAAGTGTTGATGCTCAAAAGACTGCTAAAGCAATGTGGGAACATATTCATCTTCTCATGGAAGGCACTGAACTCAATCAAGAGGATATCGAATCCAAAATTTACTTGGCTTATGAACACTTCATGATTGAACTAGGAGAGACATTAGAGTCTTATCATCATTGATTCTCAGACATTATCAATGATTTGGAAAAACACAACATCCTCATGCCAAGAATTTCCGTCAACACTAAGTTCCTAAGTAGTCTTGGTCCTGATTGGGAAAAGTATGTCATTTTCATCCGTCAAGCTAAGAATCTTCATCATGCTACATACGGATTATTGTACGACTATTTGAAGCCTCATCAAAAAGAAGTTGACAAAGAAAGGGTTATCCGTGGACAAAATGTTTCACCTTCACTTCCGGATAATCAACAATTAGCTTTGTGGGCTCAAACTTGTTATCCTCCACAACCCACTGCTCAACCAACTGCAACAATCACACCATATGATCCATCAAAGCAACAATCTCAAGAAACTCAATTGGTTCCATACAACAACAACAATGATCAAGCACTTTACAGTGAATCCAATGAAGATGCAGAAGCTTTCGATGCATTGCAACAAGGGTTTGTCATGATTGCTAGAGCCTTCGGCCGATACTCTAACAAATCCAACAATCGCATTCGTACCTCATCTAACACAAGGAATCAGGCTGTTGTTAACAATGGACGTGTTGAAGTTCAGAATCGTGGTAATGTTCGTCAGATGGGCAGTGGTCAAGGGTTTAATGCTATGGGAAGGAATAACATGGGTGCTCAACAGAGAGCTCAAGTGGTTGAACAGGGTAATGCTCAGAATGGGATTAATGGTCTTCGTTGCTATAACTATAATGAGAAGGATCACCTGGCTAATGCATGTCCAAAGCCGAGGACTAGAGGCAGTGC
Organism: Chrysanthemum makinoi; assembly: GCA_910596185.1. Taxonomy (NCBI): domain Eukaryota; kingdom Viridiplantae; phylum Streptophyta; class Magnoliopsida; order Asterales; family Asteraceae; genus Chrysanthemum; species Chrysanthemum makinoi. The sequence continues at coordinate 125,206,143 of OU343222.1, forward strand.
TTATCACAAGGAGGCTTTACTTTTGGCTCTCAAGGACGAAGCTGGTGGAACCCTCACAAACAAAGAACAGAGCTTTATGGCAGATGCAGACTCAGATGATGATATGGATGACTTGCAGGCTAATGCAGCAGTTATGTTGATGGCAAACATGCAAGAACTCTACATGAGTGACACAGGCCCAATGTATGACACTGACGGCTTGTCTCAGGTACCGGATCAAACCATATTCATCACTGATCTAATATCTCCTTCAACATCTAAATCCGACGAGGCTCAGACTGTTCAACATGAGCCGTCCACATCTCATTCTGATGATACCTAACTAGATCCAGTAGTCATATTTGACGATCAAGATGACCTCATGGTTACCATTGATAATCAAGTTGACTCCGTGGTTATACTTGAGGATCTGAATAATGATCATGTTGAGACTCACGTTGAACACGATGAACCTTTGCCTCATCCAGATATTGACCTCTTACTTAATGACCAACGATCCCGCATGGAACAATGTTGTGCCCTCAATCAGCAATTAAACGATAAAAATGCACTGTTAACCAGGGATATTGAATGCTTAAAAAGGCAACTCAACGTTTTTAAAACTCAAGAAAAACGTGCACAAGGTTTTGAAGTTGCTTTTGCTAAATCTTCACAAAACGAAAAATCACAAGAACGACAGATACGTGATCTAGTCACATCCAAGAATGCTTTGTTGTCTCAAATAGATCAAATGAAACATGATCATAAAAAACAAATTAACAGTCTTACTTTGGAAAATCAAAAAGCCAAAGCTGAGTTGTTAACTTGTCAAAAACAGTTCTCTGAATACAAAAAGCATTCAACGAAACGAATAGATGCCTATCTTGAGGAAATTGTCGACTTACAAAACAAAATCAAAGAGTTTCGAAATGTTGTTTATAAACATGGTGAATCAATCACAACGATTCAAAAGTTTACTTTCAAACCAAATCCAAATGGATATGGACCGAATCTTGCTGATTACAAACCTAAGTTTTCAAATAGAGCATTCAAACCAAATCCTGAAGTTTACAGTGCAGAACATAGAATTGATGATTCCATTATGAGTGTTGTTGAATATAATCGTCAAGAGGAATTCGATGCAGATGACGAGAGTCGGTCAAAAATGGAAAATGTTGTTTATAACAAACCTTTTAATTATTCAAAAGCCGTCACTTTCGTCGAACAAAAGGATACTTCTAACACACCTTGGGTTATCACCCCTATGTCCGAGTCTTCTAATGTTGGTCCCCAACCCAATTCTGCACAAATTAATGGTCCTTTACCTTCACTCAGTGAAGTAAAATCAATACCCGAAAATTGTCAAATTCTTAGATATTTTGACATTTTCACTTCTGACATCAAACTTTTAGAACGTGAGATTGAATTTCATTATGAAATAAAAGTTGAACATTTTCAATCGCCTCAGGCGCGAGAACAAAGAGATATTTTTCAGAATAGAATTTTACCCCATGTTAAAGATTTGAAAAATTGTGCATTGTATTGGGAAAGGGAATTTCATAAGGAACTTGGACTGATGAAAATAGTTTTCGAGAAAACAGAAACATCTATTTCAAATACAAAACGTAAAAAGAAAATGTTACGAAAAGATGTTGATCGACTCTTGGAAGATGTTATATGTGCTGATATCCATAATGTGGTGTTATTATATTCTGTTGAAAATGCATTTGACTATATCTCTGCTGATTCTGTTGATTCTGTTGCAAATGTTGAGAATACTGATTTTGCGTCACAAATCAAGTCTTTAAAAGTTGAAAATGAACGAGTGACAAACGAGCTTTTAAATGCAAAACGTCGTCTTCAATGGTGTCAAAAAGATTGTCATACTCGTGAACTCGCTTGGCAAAATAAACTCCACCAGTTGCATACAAAAGATCTTAATCCAAAAATTGAGCAACTGGTTGATGAAAATGTGTCTTTGAAGTGTCAAATCTCAAAATATGAACAAGAACTTTCAAAAATTAAAAATGCACATAGTGTCATATCTGATTCACTCAAAAAGACTCGTGCTAAAGCGTCAAGAGACCTTGATGATCATCTTGCAAACATGCAAGATGTCTTACGACGAGATGGTCTCACTCGTACTGAAAATCTAAATTTGTTACACAAAATTCATGATCTTAAAGTAGAGTTGGTGAAACTTAAGCAAGATAAGAATAGTAACACTGTAGTATCCGCATCTAAACAGATTCAAAATGACTCTAGAACATCTAATGACAAATCACAAGAAACTAATGTGCTTCCCTCTACTGAAACAGGAATAGTTGCCTCTTTTCCCAACGCCTGCACTTCACAGCCTAGGAGCAATACAAGGAAGAATAGGAAGTTGCAACGTAAGAAAAGTACAATAAAGAATGCTGAAGTAGAAGAACACCCTAGGACTTTGAATAAAACTCAAGTTGCACCCACTTTAGATATTTCGTTTGACAAATGTAAAGGAAAAAGTTCTGTAACGAATGCTGAACCTTTAAGTACTTTTGATGTTAAGTCTGAAGCTTCTTGTGTTATCTGTCGTAAAAGTATGCTTTCTGATTGTCATGATAAATGTGTTGCTAAAACTATCTTGTCTCGTTTACGGAATCCTAAGAAACGGAATAACACTAGGCTCACTAAAGCTTCTAAGTCCATGCTTGGTAAACCGCCCTCTTTAGATTCTAAGAAAAGCATTGATGTCCCAATAGCTCCATTATCACCTCCAAGGAACGTAGTACCACCTAGTTCATTCACTAAGACTAAAGCAAAGACTAGTTGGAGATGGCAAAAATGGTTACATAATACACTAAGATTTAAATGGATACCCAAAATCATTGATATGTGTGTTTCTACTATAACTGCTTCGGAACCCACTAACTCTCCGGGTTCCACATCTACTTCTATTCCATCTGTGTCGTCTGTGTGTAATGCAGGTGATAGAGATCATCCTTTGGATTGTTGATAGCGGATGTTCCCGACACATGACAGGCAATCTCAAACTGTTATCAAACTTTATTGAAAAGTTCATTGGCACTGTCAGATTCGGGAATGATCACTTCGCAGCTATCATGGGCTACGGAGACTACATCAATGGCGACATCGAAATTAGCAGGGTTTATTATGTGGAAGGTCTCGGTCATAATCTCTTCTCAGTAGGTCAGTTCTGTGATGGAGATTTGGAAGTTGCTTTTCGGGAGAAAACTTGTTTCATTCGTGATCTACAAGGAAACGATCTTATGTTCGGCACCCGCAACTCAAGTTTATACACAATCTCAATGCAAGACATGATTGCTTCATCTCCCATCTGTCTACTTTCAAAGGCAACATCTACAAAATCTTGGCTATGGCACCGACGTCTCTCACATTTAAACTTTCAAACCATAACCAACCTTGCTCGATAAAAACTTGTTGAAGGTCTCCCGCGATTCCGGTATTCTAAAGATCACCTCTGTTCAGCTTGTGAACAAGGGAAAAGCACTCGTGCTCACTTTCCTTCAAAGGTGGAACACAACTCACAGCATGTGCTTCATCTTCTTCACATGGATTTGTGTGGCCCGATGCGCGTGCAGACGATTAATGGCAAACGCTACATCTTGGTAATTGTAGATGACTACTCAAGATGGACTTGGGTTTATTTTCTTCGAAATAAAGATCAAGCTCCACAGATGATCATCACCTTTCTCACGAAAATTCAAGTTCAGCTCCGGAACACCGTCAGACAAATTCGAACAGACAAAGGAACTGAATTTGTGAATCAAACTCTTCATGAATACTACAAGAAAGTGGGAATTGAGCATCAAACATCAATTGCACGCACCCCAGAACAAAACGGAGTTGTTGAAAGACGAAACCGTACGTTAGTGGAAGCTGCCAGAACGATGTTAATCAATGCTAAACTTACTTGTGGGCTGAAGCTGTCTCAACTGCATGCTACACTCAGAATCATTCAATGATTACAAAATGTCACAACAAAACACCTTTTGAGCTTTTCCACAACCGTAAACCGAATCTCAAACACTTTCATGTATTTGGATCCCTTTGCTACCCAAATAATGATCGTGATGACTTTGGAAAGCTCAAAGCCAAAGCTGACATTGGAGTCTTTATTGGATACTGTGAGAATTCTAAAGGTTACCGGATCTGGAATCGTCGTACAAAGCAGGTTATGGAAACGATTCATGCAAATTTCGATGAGCTTACAGATATGGCTTCTGAGCATAACAGCTTGAAACCCGGTCATAACCGTTTAAACTTCCCTCAAACCTCATCATCAGCTGAACCAAGCCCCCAACTTACTCGTCAACAAATGGAAAAGCTATTTTCTCCTCTGTTTAGTGATGATATTGATGAACGTGCTCCGGGTGTATCCAATGTTTCCGCTGCTCAACCTGATCATATTCCGATACCTGATACACCTGCTACAACAACTACTGTTGACGAAGCACCACCAATTGATTCTACAACAACAGTTGAACAAACTGCATCCAACGACGCTGAACCAGCTGATGATGTTCTGAACAATGAAGTACCCCCACCTACAGATTTTGATCTAAATGCGTTCTTCAACCCGTTTGCTAATGAAACTGCTGCACCAGATATTGCGTAATCATCTACAAGCCATTTGAATCCTCATAATCTGCATAATGTATATCAACATAAACCTTCCACACATCGTTGGACGAAAGACCATCCTCTTGAGAATATTATTGGTAACCCGAATCAACCAGTCGTAACGAGACAACGTCTTCACACAGACGGTGAACATTGCATTTATGCACTCACTGTCTACCAATCTGAACCTAAAGACATTAAAGACGCAATGACCAAAGACAACTGGATTGAATCCATGCAAGAAGAACTCAATCAGTTTAAACGTCTCGAAGTCTGGGAATTAGTTGAAAGACCAACAGGGGTCTTCGTCATTGGTCTAAAATGGATTTGGAAAAAAAAATTGGATGCTGAAGGAACCGTAATCAGAAATAAGTCACGTCTGGTGGCTAAGGGTTATAGACAGGAAGAGGGCATACAATGCAAAAGATCAAAGGTCAAAATGCTGTGACGGTGACACTTAACAACAAACAAGTCACCATCACACCAGCAGATTTGAGGGCCATTCTTCTTATTCCTGTCATCGAACCTACTGATTACAATGCCACTCCAACTGAAGAGGTCATACTCCAGTTCATGGTCGACATCGGCTATGATGAAGCTACCGGGGTAATCACAAAGCACTCATCTGTGGTGTAACCACCGGTAAAAATCCATCTTTATACTAATAGTAATTCATTTTTCTACGTACATTTTTTTCCTACAACTAGATAATAAGCCACACTCACAAACTGCTCACTCTCACAGTTAGTGTCTTTGTTATACACACTCTTAAGTGACAATGGAAGTCTCACAACAATGTCATGCTTGAAACTTCTCGACATGGTCACCCATGCCAGTTGTGCCCTTACATAACATACGGGATGTCCGGTATAAAGTATCCTTATATCATTAGCGTCATTTCCAATAAAATGTCACTATGTAAATTAGGGTTTTCTTAAAGTTTTATAATAATTTCGATACTACGTCATAAACCCTAATGTACAAACCATTAAACTTAATGTACAAGTTTAAGGCATAAAACCCTAACTCTAGGGCATTTTCCGGTTAAAACCTTAATTCGCAAATCCTATGATTTTATGTAAATAAAATCACAAACTAAAATTAAAGATATACATATGAAACTGTTACCAACTTCCAAGGTACAAGTTTATTAAACCAATGTACAAGTCATTGATGCATAAAAGTATTCATTTAATATAAAATTCATTATAAACCTTAGTGTACTTAATTTTAAACACATTGAACAAACCTTCCAAGCACAAGCCTTAAAAATATATTTTTTTAGTAAGTACAATAAAACAATGCTAATGTACAAACAACAATGCACCAAACTTAAGCTATTACTTTTATTATTTACATGTAAATTAACCTAAAATACATTTCATCTAAAATAAACTAGAACCTTAACTATGTAATTACATGACTACACAAAAATTACAACCTAAGAAGCCCTAGGTACTACCCTTCAATGCCTAACGCCCCCCCTCTTTACCATAGTTAGAAATGAACTAAACTAGTTACCATTTAGTTACCTAGTGTTACATGTAAATGTCCTAACCACAAATTAATTACTTGCACATAAATGTTACACATCACTCTTTTACCTTGACATTTTACCATAGTCAAAGTTGGTGGGTAAAACTCTTGGCTAGAGTTTTACCACACCTTTCATGTCCCCTTGAAATCTCATGCACTTTCCATGTGTAATGGAACACATCACCATGTATCTTCTCTTGTGAGACAAGGTGACCTAGCACTTGGGAATCCATGCACCCCCTTTCCTATATAAACACCCCATATACCCTCTCTTTAAGTCCCATACGACACACACAATATATCCTACTACCCACATATCATACGCCCCATATAACCTCTCCGATACTCACAAACATTCTGAAATTAAGACCTTAGTTAGTGTAAAGGAAGGCTAAGCTAGAGCTTGGAAGGTGTGAAGTTAACTTGGTGACCATTAACAGCCATTTAGGCGTTTACCTGAGATAAGCAACTCATAAGCTTGTAAGTACACCTATACTCTTTCTTTAGTCATTTTATATATTCAATAAAACATATAAGTGACTATAGATTAGTGTTATGTGGGAAAACAAAGTTAAAACCATAATTCATAAACTTTCTGTAAACTGTGCGCCCCAAAGACAAACACCTATTTGTAATGCGTTTTTCTTAAATGTTAGAACATGTTAGGAGTCCTTTGAGCAAGCAAAATAAATATCTAATATAATTACTAACACCCTATAGGTTTATATTAATTGAATGGCATGTTTTGTTTTCTCCCTCTGGAATTGGCCAAAACAGGCCAACCCCCCTACTTGCCCCTCATTTATCTACTTCAGGTTAGAGGTACTAGGGTCAACTAAGGTACCGTTGTAAACACCACCTGGGATACTAAAAAACGCCCCCATAACCCGGATAAAAGGGCCTAGTCGTTATACTTAAAAACAACCCTACATTTTGGCCAAAAGTCCTAAACACTAAAAGCGTTTTACAACAGGTATGTGGGAAAACATGGGATTTTTGATAAATTTGATTAGGAACTATCTTAGAAACATTAGAAATGGGTAAAACAAAATTTCATAAGGTCGCGTGCAAAAGATATAGAGTCTTATGGTTTAAAACCGAAAATTTGCAAATTGGCAAGATTAGCCTAAGTACCTCTTTTCCGTAATTAACATCTTGCAAGTTAAAAGGTTTCAAAGTACGAAGTTTACACCGTCTTAAAGGGGCTTGCTGCAAAGTTTTTAATGCCCCAATAACGTCTATAAAAGCACTTATAGTCTATTTAATAATTAACCACAAAGAGTGTGACTCGCGGGAATTTTCATAAATAAGCCTTGTGTACCTTTTTCAAAAATTGAGTCGTGGGAGTTATAGGATGATGGGAAATAACTTAAAACGAGTTAATAAACATATTACAACATCTCTAGGTGACCCCGTAAAAGTTGATGGGTTAAAACTGAAATTTTCATAAAACGCGTCGTGGCCAAGTGGCCATGTTCGTGGACTTGTATTTTTCTAATAAAAGACGACTAGGACATGAGACTTATACCATTTAGAAGAGATTACAGCAAAGTGTTTAAAGGGTCAAATGCGACGTAGAAACACTAGCTTGCCTCGTGTAAAATCTGCCCTCTTTTAGCCCCGTTATCGCCCAAAAACAACAAAAGGCACATAACCCCCCTACTTTGGAAAATCATTGCGACCAAACCGTAAGAGCTTAAGACCTCTAGTTTGAACCATTAGAAAGACCACCGGACAAACTCTTGAAAGGATCAAGAACATAGTAAAAACCTATTAAGGCCTCGCTTTTATTCACCCGCACTTTTATCCATTTAGGCCAAAAACTAGTGAATTTTTCTTATAAATTTCAAGCATAAAAATTGTAATTATTGTAAAATAAGGTTGTCTTGGACTAAAAATGTAATTTCTGTGAAGTTAATTATATAAGGACTAATTTTGTCAATAACCCATAGTTGAGGGTTTAAAGTGTCATTTTTGAAAGTACAAGGGTAAAAACTGTAAATATTTAAAATTGTATATTATAACATTTTGGAAACATAAATTATTTAACAACTTTAGTTTTGATAAAAACTTATTATTAATCATTTGAGCCATAATAATAAGTATGATCAGTATATTTAATTTTTGAAGAGACTTCATGTTATCTATAGAACATTTCCGTCGCATAAACTTGAATACAAATACTAAATACATGATATACCAACTCAGGTCGAGAGTCGGAGAAGTTTGTTCATTTTATCTAATTTGTTTTCCATCCAGACTACGATAACACCGAGGTGAGTTCATAGTCCCACTTTTACATATTTGTTTTCAAAACTTATGGGGAGATACATGCTACAAAAACCGAACACATGTATTTTTCTGTATGCTATCCTGATTGATATTGCCTAAGTACCTACTGATGCCACTAAAAGTCCCTCATATCATGAACCATTAATCACTTACGAGTGAACGCGAATATAGTAAATAGATCTATTGGCAGTTGACGCCCCATTTGTGTTAGCCGGATAGGTAACCAAATGCACTTTATTTGAGAATACTAGGAGAATGGCAAACTCCTACAGAGGGCATTGTTGCTCACATCATCACTATGATGTTTGTAACTTACGTCATTATTATGACGCGTTCATGTTAAGGTTTGCGTGTCATGAGACTTAGGGCAATATACTGTACTGCAATATTACTGATTTTACTAATGATTATCTTGTGTTCAACTAATTATTATACAAATACTATGGATTCACTCAACCTTTGTGTTGACTTTTTTTAGCATGTTTTATCTCAGGAAACCAGAGCACGATCTGGCACGGAGTGGCAATGGACTTTCTTATATAAAGGGCGTCCATTTTTGTTATCATTCACATGAATAAAACTATGTATTTTCGTATTTCCTTTGGGACCTTTATTATGTAAAAACTCAGATTTAAATAAATGAATGATAACTGTTTTTATCTAAACGTCTCTTTTGAGCCGTTTATCTATTATTATGACTGTGCTCCATGAAGTAATACCCCAAACCTAATTCCGCTGCGTATACCGAATTTGGGGGTGTTACAGATTGGTATCAGAGCCATAGTTATAGAGAACGGAATACAAAACCGAAACTATAACTCTTTTTCACACTTAAATAAAGTCCTCCGTGCCACTACATTGTTCAGACACTATTTATGCATGTTTATACTGATTATTTATATATATAATGAGGTATTTATAATTACCGGGTTGTTACAGAGTTATGTCTTTCTCTACCCCCTCTAGTCCTAGTTTACCGGAGTACGTACCCGAGGAAACCTACCCTACTACGGATTCACCGAGCCACTCACCAGCACCTGGAGACGCTGCATTGGATATGGAGTCTGATCCTTCCGAGGAACCATTTGAGGAGTTCGCAATAGTACCTGATATTGATCCAGTATCTAGGCACACTACGGAGTCGGAGGACGTTCCGGTGGTACATGATATCACTCCATTTCCGGATGATCCGTACATGGTTGCTAGGAGGGAACATGACACATTTGCCGAGACTGAGCCATCTGACCCAGATCCCCCATCCTCTGAGTCACTTCCTGCATCACCCTCACCAATTAGACAAAGGAGATTTCGAGTGCTAGAGCCTTACGAACCAGAACCATTCATGGAGGCATACCGTTACCATCCTTATGGTACAACCTACATGAACACACCTCGAAAAAGGGTACACCCTATTCGATCATGTGTCCACATGTCATCAACATCACTAACACCTTCAAACCCAGCACCACCATCAAACACACCACAGGACCACCCTAGGAGAACCTTTGAGAGAGCATGGAAAAGGACAACTCCTGTGCCTCCACCACACACGTACATGTTACCTACACCACCTCTCACATCTTCACCAGTCCCGTCACCACATCTAGATGCTATTGCTGAGCAGGAAATATCACCACAGGAGGAAACTGATCCGCCCGTAGCTACAGATGTCACCCGTCCATCTCAGCTAGATGATCTTGAAGAGGAGGTGAGAGCTATAATTGCCCGGTACAATACCTTACGATTACCAACTCCTAACTACCCTACGCCACCACGGGTATTCGAGACGGTAGAAAGTTCGTAAGCTGCAATGGACCGACCACCTACCCTTCCTACGCTTGTAGCACGTATGGAAAGACACGAGGAACAAATTGATGATGCTTTAGGACACCTTGACGAGTTACCACTTGAACGTATAGAAGGAATCGAGGGAGAAGTGGAGGAGTTAATCACTAAGCAAGCAACCACAGGGAAAAAGTTAGACACCTTGACAGCAGATTTGCAAGCAACTCGTGAAAAGGCACATAGTCTGGAGCAACATCATGGACAGATAAGTCAAGACCTCCCTTTGTTATATCATAATGATCTGATGATGTCAAATATAATGGCGATTCAAAGTGATGATATCATGAAGATTTACTCCAGAATTACTACCCTAGAGATAATGATGGAAGATACTCAGGTCCAACAATGGGAGTATATACAGAATCTTCACAACAAGATCAGAAAACTGGAGAGCCGTCTTGGAGGAACATCTGGAAGCCACTAGACTAAACCTTTACCTATTAGCTTTTGTATTATGTCTTAGCCATGAGTATGTAGCATAAATAAGATACTTGTATCCTTTTTGTTGTACAAATTTTACAAGTTACTTATGGCTATATGTGGTTGTAATATTATGCTATGTTATGGTATCAATAAAGGTTTATTACGGAAAATTATTTGTTGTGGTTATGTTGTTATGACTTCTATACACTTACCTTGTAATTTGTTATAACATAACACGATCATTCTAAATATATTTTTCCTGTGGCATTAATTGAAATATGGCGCGCACAAGAAATACCACCAAAACACCAGAACCCGCTATGTCCCAAGCTGATATCCAACAACTAGTTGCAGACAGCGTTGCTGCAGCACTCGAGAGGCAAGCAGTAGCAATGGCCCGCACTGGAAATACTAGCAGGCCTAACGGAGGAAGCGAGTCAGATGTAGCTCGCAAGTGTACTTACAAAGATTTCATGAACTGTAAACCCACCTTTTTCAAAGGAACATAAGGAGCAACTGAGTAGGCTCGTTGGTTTGAGCGAACAGAGACGGTATTCATGAGGAGCGGTTGTTCTGACGACTGCAAGGTCACTTTTGCTACCGGAACTTTATTGGATGATGCCTTATCTTGGTGGAATGTCTTTGCTCAAACTATGGGTATTGGAGCAGCTTATCAACTCTCGTGGGCTGACTTCAAGACAAAGATGCTAAAGAAGTACTGCCCTCGCACTGAGATTAAGAAGTTGGAAGATGAATTCCACCAGATGGTGGTGAAAGGAACTGATCTCAAGACTTACAACCGAAGGTTTTAGGAGCTGGCAATGCTATGCCCGACTGTAGTGCCTGACCTTGAGAAGACATTGGAAAAGTACACTGAAGGCTTACCCCACAGTATCGAGGGGAATGTCACCTCATCAAAACCATAGTCACTAGAGGAAGCAATTTCCATTGCTCAAACGTTAATGGATCGGGAAGTCAAGCGTGGTTTCACCCAGGGAGGTAATGATCACAAAAGAAAGCTTGATGACAAAAGGACAACCCATCATCACAACAACTACCCTAACCATAACACCTACAACAACAACAACAACCGAAACAACAACCACCATCACCAACAGAATAGAAACAACCATCACCAACAACAGAACCGAAGGCAGGAAGCTGCCAAAGTTTATGTAGCCGCACCTGCTGGAGGCGGTGGCTATGCTGGAAATCTGCCATTATGCAACCGATGCAAGATGCACCACAAAGGGCCATGCTTTGTTAAGTGCGGAAACTGCCACAAAACCGGCCACAAAACCAAAGACTGTAGGGCCTCAGGTGCTAATGTGCAGCCTGTAGAAGTGATATGTCACGGGTGTGGTGAGAAAGGACATTACAAGAATCGATGTCCCAAACAGAATGGCAACTAGAACAACACGGCCCGTGCAAGAGCTTACGTGCTAGGAGATGCAAACACTCAGCACAACCCGGATGTGGTCACGAGTACGTTTTCTCTCAATCAACATTTAGCTAAAGTATTATTTGATACTAGCGCTGAAAAAAGCTTTATATCCATTACTTTCGCTTCTTTACTTAAACTCACTCCAAATGCCCTAGACAACACTTACGAAATAGAACTAGCTAATGGAAAATTAGTAAGCACTAATACTATAATCCAGGGTTGCACTCTAACTCTACTAAACCAACCTTTCAACATAGACCTTATGCCTATTGAACTCGGTAGTTTCGATGTTGTTATTGGTATGGATTGGCTGTCTAAGAACCATGCGAGAATAATATGTGACGAGAAGGTGGTTCACATCCCTTACCAGGGGGAAACATTGATCATTCGGGGTGATCGAAGTAGGACTAAATTAAACATTATCTCATGCCTCAAAACTATGAAGTATATCGACAAGGGATGTCACGCGTTCTTAGCTCAAGTGACGGAGAAAAAGACAGAAGAAAAACAGCTTGAAGATGTACCAATAGTAAGGGATTTTCCGGAAGTTTTCCCGGAAGAATTGCCTGGACTACCACCTGTTCGTCAGGTAGAGTTCCAGATTGATTTAGTTTTGGGAGCAACACCAGTAGCACGAGCACCCTACCGTTTGGCTCTGTCTGAAATGCAGGAGCTATCCAACCAGCTGTAGGAGTTATTAGATAGAGGTTTCATTCGACCAAGCTCTTCACCTTGGGGAGCTCCGGTCCTGTTCGTCAAAAAGAAGGACGGATCTTTACGGATGTGTATTGATTACCGTGAGTTGAATAAACTTACGGTAAAGAACCGATACCCGTTACCAAGGATTGACGACTTGTTCCACCAATTACAAGGGTCGAGTGTTTATTTAAAGATTGATTTGAGATCGGGTTATCATCAATTACGAGTAAGGGAAGAAGATATTCCTAAAACGGCGTTCAGGACGAGATACGGTCACTACGAATTCCAGGTGATGCCATTCGGGTTGACCAATGCACCAGCTGTGTTTATGGATCTCATGAACAGAGTGTGCAAACCTTATTTGGACAAATTCGTAATAGTGTTCATTGACGATATTCTCATCTACTCCCGCAATGAAGAAGAGCATGGGGAGCATTTGAGAATTATTTTGGAACTACTCAAGAAAGAGCAACTGTACACCAAGTTCTCCAAGTGTGATTTTTGGATTCGCACTGTACAGTTTCTTGGGCACGTAATCGATCAGCATGGAATTCACGTAGATCCTTCCAAAATAGAAGCAGTCAAAAATTGGCCAACACCTACCACACCTACGGAGGTACGTCAATTTTTAGGACTTGCTGGATATTACCAGAGATTCATAGAAGGATTTTCAAAGATTGCCAAATCTTTGACTGAACTAACCCAAAAGAACAAGAAGTACATCTGGGGAAAAGATCAGGAGGAAGCATTTCAGCTACTAAAGCAAAAGCTTTGCGAAGCTCCAATTCTAGCACTACCTGAAGGGAGTAGCGATTTCGTTGTTTACTGCGACGCATCACATCAAGGTCTAGGAGCTGTATTAATGCAAAGAGAGAAAGTCATCGCTTATGCATCTCGACAGCTCAAACTGCATGAGAAGAATTACACAACACATGATGCTGGCTGGGAGCAGTAGTATTTGCTCTTAAAATCGAGGCATTATTTGCGGCACAAATGTATTGTGTTCACGATCACAAGAGTCTTCAACATATTCTTGATCAGAAAGAATTGAACATGAGGCAACGACGTTGGTTAGAGTTGCTAAGTGACTATGATTGTGAAATTCGTTACCATCCTGGAAAAGCAAATGTGGTAGCAGATGCTTTGAGCAGGAAAGAACGGATTAAGCCTCTTCGAGTCAGAGCCTTAGTCATGACCATAAATCTGAATTTACCATCTTAGATTCTCCAGGCGCAGTCTGAGGCAATGAAAGAAGAGAATATTCAGGCTAAGAATTTACGAGGTATGGACAAGATGTTTGAAAGTCGTCCTGATGGAACTCGTTGCATAAAGAACAGAAGTTGGGTACCACATTATGGTGATTTACGAAATGTGATTATGCATGAGTTACACAAATTGAAGTTCTCAATTCACCCGGGGTCTGAAAAGATGTATCAGGACCTTAAAAAGTATTACTAGTGGCCGAACATGAAGGCTGACATTGCTGAATATGTTAGTAAATGTTTGACATGTTCAAGAGTGAAAGGGGAACATCAAAAGCCGTCCGGCTTGTTGATTCAACCAGAAATTCCTGTGTGGAAGTGGGAGAGAATAACAATGGATTTTATCACCAAGTTGCCTAAGACGTCAAGTGCGTATGATACAATTTGGGTCATCATCGATCGTCTCACAAAATCAGCGCACTTCTTGCCAATCAAGGAGACTGATGAGATGGAAACCCTCGCAAAGTTGTATCTAAAGGAGATAGTTTCACGACATGGAGTACCAATTTCCATTATCTCAGATGGTGACGCTCGTTTCACATCCCGATTTTGGCAATCACTCCAAAAGGCTTTAGGTACTAAATTAGACATGAGTAGTGCTTACCACCCCCAAACCGACGGACAAAGCGAAAGAACCATTCAAACATTGGAAGATATGCTCAGGGCGTGTGTAATAGATTTTGGTAAAGGATGGGATAGACACTTGCCTTTGGCAGAATTCTCATATAACAACAGTTACCATGCCAGCATCAAGGCAAAGACCGTTCGAAGCACTTTATGGGCGAAAGTGCCGATCACCCGTGTATTGAGCCGAGGTAGGAGAAGCTCAATTCACCGGTCCTGAAATGATCCAGGAAACTACTGATAAGATAGTACAAATTTGGCATCACCTACAAGCTGCACGAGATAGGCAAAAGAGTTACGCTGACGTAAGGCGAAAACCTATGGAATTTGAAGTTGGAGATAGGGTTATGCTAAAATTATCACCATGGAAAGGTACGGTTAGGTTCGGAAAACGGGGAAAATTAAATCCTAGATACATAGGACCATTCAAGATTCTGGAAAGGATAGGTCCTGTAGCCTATAAACTCGAGCTTCCTATAGAGCTCAGTAACATACACCCTACTTTCCACGTTTCCAACCTAAAGAAGTGTTTGTCGGATGAAACACTTGTCATTCCGATGAAAGAACTTCAGCTCAACGATAAGCTCAATTTTGTGGAAGAACCTGTGGAGATAATGGATAGGGATGTTAAGCAATTAAAACGAAGCCAAATTCCTATCATTAAGGTTAGATGGAATTCTAAGGTAGGACCAGAATTTACTTGGGAATGGGAAGATCAATTCCGTAAGAAGTACCCACACCTATTCTCCAACATCGCAACCAGCACCGAGTGAATCTCGAGGACGAGATTCCATTTAAGGAGGGGAGACTGTAACCACCGGTAAAAATCCATCTTTATACTAATAGTAATTCATTTTTCTACGTACATTTTTTTCCTACAACTAGATAATAAGCCACACTCACAAACTGCTCACTCTCACAGTTAGTGTCTTTGTTATACACACTCTTAAATGACAATGGAAGTCTCACAACAATGTCATGCTTGAAACTTCTCGACATGGTCACCCATGCCAGTTGTGCCCTCACATAACATACGGGATGTCCGGTATAAAGTATCCTTATATCATTAGCGTCATTTCCAATAAAATGTCACTATGTAAATTAGGGTTTTCTTAAAGTTTTATAATAATTTCGATACTACGTCATAAACCCTAATGTACAAACCATTAAACTTAATGTACAAGTTTAAGGCATAAAACCCTAACTCTAGGGCATTTTCCGGTTAAAACCCTAATTCGCAAATCCTATGATTTTATGTAAATAAAATCACAAACTAAAATTAAAGATATACATATGAAACTTTTACCAACTTCCAAGGTACAAGTTTATTAAACCAATGTACAAGTCATTGATGCATAAAAGTATTCATTTAATATAAAATTCATTATAAACCTTAGTGTACTTAATTTTAAACACATTGTACAAACCTTCCAAGCACAAGCCTTAAAAATATATATTTTTTTAGTAAGTACAATAAAACAATGCTAATGTACAAAAAACAATGCACCAAACTTAAGCTATTACTTTTATTATTTACATGTAAATTAGCCTAAAATATATTTTATCTAAAATAAACTAGAACCTTTACTATGTAATTACATGACTACACAAAAGGTACAACCTAAGAAGCCCTAGGTACTACCCTTCAATGCCTAACGCCCCCCCTCTTTACCATAGTTAGAAATGAACTAAACTAGTTACCATTTAGTTACCTAGTGTTACATGTAAATTTCCTAACCACAAATTAATTACTTGCACATAAATGTTACACATCACTCTTTTACCTTGACATTTTACCATAGTCAAAGTTTGTAGGTAAAACTCTTAGCTAGAGTTTTACCACACCTTTCATGTCCCCTTGAAATCTCATGCACTCTCCATGTGTAATGGAACATATCACCATGTCTCTTCTCTTGTGAGACAAGGTGACCTAGCACTTGGGAATCCATGCACCCCCTATCCTATATAAACGCCCCATATACCCTCTCTTTAAGTCCTATACAACACACACAATATATCATACTACCCACATATCATACGCCCCATATAACCTCTTCCATACTCACAAACATTCTGAAATTAAGACCTTAGTTAGTGTAAAGGAAGGCTAAGCTAGAGCTTGGAAGGTGTGAAGTTAACTTGGTGACCATTAACAGCCATTTAGGCGTTTACCTGAGATAAGCAACTCATAAGCTTGTAAGTACACCTATACTCTTTCTTTAGTCATTTTATATATTCAATAAAACATATAAGTGACTATAGATTAGTGTTATGTGGGAAAACAAAGTTAAAACCATAATTCATAAACTTTCTCTAAACTGTGCGCCCCAAAGACAAACACCTATTTGTAATGCGTTTTTCTTAAATGTTAGAACATGTTAGGAGTCCTTTGAGCAAGAAAAATAAATATCTAATATAATTACTAACACCCTATAGGTTTATATTAATTGAATGGCATGTTTTGTTTTTCTCCTACTGGAATTGGCGCCAAAACAGGCCAACCCCCCTACTTGCCCCTCATTTATCTACTTCAGGTAAGAGGTACTAGGGTCAACTAAGGTACCGTTGTAAACACCACCTGAGATACTAAAAAACGCCCCCATAACCCGGATAAAAGGGCCTAGTCGTTATACTTAAAAACAACCCTACATTTTGGCCAAAAGTCCTAAACACTAAAAGCGTTTTACAACAGGTATGTGGGAAAACATGGGATTTTTGATAAATTTGATTAGGAACTATCTTAGGAACATTAGAAATGGGTAAAAAAACATTTCATAAGGTCGCGTGCAAAAGATATAGAGTCTTACGGTTTAAAAACGAAAATTTGCAAATTGGCAAGATTAGCCTAAGTACCTCTTTTCCGTAATTAATATCTTGCAAGTTAAAAGGTTTTAAAGTACGAGGTTTACACCGTATTAAAGGGGCTTGCTGCAAATTTTTTAATGCCCCAATAACGTCTTTAAAAGCACTTATAGTCTATTTAATAATTAACCAGAAAGAGTGTGACTCGCGGGAATTTTCATAAATAAGCCTTGTGTACCTTTTTCAAAAATTGAGTCGTGGGAGTTATAGGATGATGGGAAATAACTTAAAACGAGTTAATAAACATATTACAACGTCTCTAGGTAACCCCGTAAAAGTTAATGGGTTAAAACTGAAATTTTCATAAAACGCGTCGTGGCCAAGTGGCCATGTTCGTGGACTTGTATTTTTCTAATAAAAGACGACTAGGACATGAGACTTATACCATTTAGAAGAGATTACAGCAAAGTGTCTAAAGGGTCAAATGCGACGTAGAAACACTAGCTTGCCTCGTGTAAAATCTGCCCTCTTTTAGCCCCGTTATCGCCCAAAACCAACAAAAGGCACATAACCCCCCTACTTTGGAAAATCATTGCGACTAAACCGTAAGAGCTTAAGACCTCTAGTTTGAACCATTAGAAAGACCACCGGACAAACTCTTGAAAGGATCAAGAACATAGTAAAAACCTATTAAGGCCTCGCTTTTATTCACCCGCACTTTTATCCATTTAGGCCAAAAACTAGTGAATTTTTCTTATAAATTTCAAGCATAAAAATTGTAATTATTGTAAAATAAGGTTGTCTTGGACTAAAATGTAATTTCGTGAAGTTAATTATATAAGGGCTGATTTTGTCAATAACCCATAGTTGAGGGTATAAAGTGTCATTTTGAAAGTACAAGGGTAAAAACTGTAAATATTTAAAATTGTAAATTATAACGTTTTGGAAACATAAATTATTTAACAACTTTAGTTTTGATAAAAACTTATTATTAATCATTTGAGCCATAATAATAAGTATGATAAGTATATTTAATTTTTGAAGAGACTTCATGTTATCTATAGAACATTTCGCCGTGATAAACTTGAATACAAATACTAAATACATGATATACCAACTCAGTCGAGAGTCGGAGCAAGTTTGTTCATTTTATCTAATTTTTTTCCATCCAGGACTCACGATAACACCGAGGTGAGTTCATAGTCCCACTTTTACATATTTGTTTTCAAAACTTGTGGGGAGATACATGCTACAAAAACCGAACACAAGTATTTTTATGTATGCTATCCTGATTGATATTGCCTAAGTACCTACTGATGCCACTAAAAGTCCCTCATATCATGAACCATTAATCACTTACGAGTGAACGCGAATATAGTGAATAGATCTATTGGCAGTTGACGCCCCATTTGTGTTAGCCGGATAGGTAACCAAATGCACTTTATTTGAGAATACTAGGAGAATGGCAAACTCCTACAGAGGGCATTGTTACTCACATCATCACTATGATGTTTGTAACTTACGTCATTATTATGACGCGTTCATGTTAAGGTTTGCGTGTCATGAGACTTAGGGCAATATCTTTGTTGCAATATAATGATTTTACTAATGCTTATCTTGTGTTCAACTAATTATTATACAAACACTATGGATTCACTCAACCTTTGTGTTGACTTTTTTTAGCATGTTTTATCTCAGGAAACTAGAGCACGATCTGGCACGGAGTGGCAATGGACTTTCTTATATAAAGGGCGTCCATTTTTGTTATCATTCACAAGAATAAAACTATGTATTTTCGTATTTCCTTTGGGACCTTTATTATGTAAAAACTATGATTTAAATAAATGAATGATAACTGTTTTTATCTAAACGTCTCTTTTGAGCCGTTTATCTATTATTATGACTGTGCTCCATGAAGTAATACCCTAAACCTAATTCCGCTGCGTATACCGAATTTGGGGGTGTTACATGTGGATCTCAAGAACATTCCCCAGCCATGGAGAACCCTCTACATTATGATTGCAAAATCCATTTCTGGACGTGACTGTGGTCATGAGCATCCCAAGCTCATGGAACTACAAATATTTTGGGCTTTGGTCAACAAGAAAGACATAGAAGTTGAAGCTCTGATATGGGACGACATGATGACTTACCTTAAAGAGCTTGGCACCAAGATCCCCGTATATGTCGATACACCAAACTGTTGATCCAAAGAGCTCTAGGGTATAATCGTGATATTCCCTTGAGACTTGATGACCCTAAACAACACTTCGTGTTGTATGAGCCCACACTCACTATCAGATTTAAGGACTCTACAACAAAGAAACAAGGTGCAAGTGCTGAGATTATCTTATTACGATGATATCAAACAACTGTATTCTTACAAACGATATCAGTGTAGTAGTTGAAGAAGGCAAAGTAGGTTTCCTTGATGAAAAGTCCGTTGGTACACCTACTAGGAAAACCAGAGAGGCAGTGCGGAAGCATTACAAGCCTGAGAGTACGAGGAAGTATCCCAGAGGACTCATGTTCACAAAAGGAAAATTCCCTCTAAAGAAGCCATTCCTATTCACAAACCTGAACCGCAACAAAAGCTTACGGACAAGGACTCCGAGGATCTGAAATGGGACGAAGAGGTCATCTACTCTGAAACTCCAACCGATGACACTCAAACAGTAGCAAAACCTCCCAGTCCAAAAGGTGATAAAGGTAAAGGTAAAACTCAATGTTCTTGAGCGAGAAGAAGAGGAGAGCTTCGGATGAAGAACAACTGGATAAAGACTACAGGAAAAAGGTGAAGAATATTATACTCCAACACGTTGCCAAAGAGTTCGTAAAAGAACAAACTTCGTGGCTCCGGAGGGTCAAGTGGTGGTGCACTATCTTCACCGGTTCTTGATCGATTAATCAACCCGATAAGTGGTACAACCACCTACGATCAACAACAACGCGGCGGAGGACAGTATCACCTATGAATTTGAGGAACCAAAAAGGAAGAGTGGGAGAAGATTTCGATAAAGATGCTGAGGTTGCAGCGAAAGAAAAAGCAGATAAAGAAGCTCAAGCTCAAGCTCAAGCAGATGAAGAAGTCAGGCTTAAGGCTGAAGAAATGGCTAAGTCTGGAAAAGATGACGAAGTTGATTATGATGACTTTCTTCTAGACAGCCCAACATGTTCCAAGGAACAAAATTCTGAGCCACCAAAAGACCCTGAGTCTCCTCATGTCTCATCATCATCGACTCTCGCCTTCTCACTCTTCTCCTCCACCATCCAAAGGCACAACCAGATCCACATCCAAGTCAGTGAAGAAACCAACCGACTCTTGGATATCTCGGGCTAAGACAAAGGCTGTCAAGCAAGTCGGGAAGAAAGACATGACCAACAAAAACTGAATCAACTTCGCTGAGAATCAAATTTCTTCAAAACGAGATAAAGCGAGTTGTTGAAAGAAAGGGAGCATATCGTAAGTTTATCAAGGAGATTTCCAAAGGAAATGGAGAAGACGGCAGAGAATATACTCACAAGTTTCTTCTCGACCTTTGTCCTGGTGTGACAAGGAGGTATTTTTGCTTCTCACTACCAAATATCGTGCATTGGTTAAACATCTGATGTGCAAAAAAACATATCATATCTTTATCAAATTAGACAAAATAACCAAGAA
Organism: Chrysanthemum makinoi; assembly: GCA_910596185.1. Lineage (NCBI taxonomy): Eukaryota > Viridiplantae > Streptophyta > Magnoliopsida > Asterales > Asteraceae > Chrysanthemum > Chrysanthemum makinoi. Next base: position 125,227,354 of record OU343222.1, read on the forward strand.
AGAGCGTTTATTGCTAATATTTCTTTCTTGAGTTTATGCTTGTCTGAGAATACTCAGATATGTCAAAAACAAAAAGAAGCCAAATGGACAAAAACACGAGCACGAGAGATAAAGTGCTAAAGCCAGAGCCGGAAGTCAAATTGTGCATTTGTGAAGATTTTTATGCTAAGAGGATGATTTGTAAAAGATATGATCAAGTTTGAAGAATTGCAGAAGGTCCCTGACTTTGAGCATTTGGCCAGAATCTACCCTCGAATTGAGCAAAATCAGCCCTTGGTTTATTGAAGATTGACAAGATTGGCCCTTGGAAGATATTTTCAGAAAATACAGTTTTGGTCCCTGAAATTTCAGTTTGTACAAGCTTGGTCCTTAAGTTGTTAAATGGATCCACTACTAGTCCTTAATCCAAGTCCAATATACCACTTAAGCCAAAAATTATCCAAAGCCCAACCAGCCCATTATTTATACCCGGTCCAAACATTTATACCCGGTCAACACTAAAAACGAAATAATATTAAAAATCCCAAACCCGCCTAAACCATTTCCCCCCCAAACTAAACCCAGATGAACCCTAAATCCTTCTAAATTAATTCCCCACACGAAATTCAAATTCAAGCCAAATTGACACTCACACGTGACGTGTGCGACAAATTAACGGATCACCGCGCGCTGCAATCCGTGTGTCACATCACAACATTAAGCATATGATTGGTTGAGAGGACGTGGGCACATGATCCAAGGGTGGAAAATGATTGATGACTGATGGGATTTAATCCAAGGGTTGAGAGCTGACTAGTGAAAGCACAAGAATATATTCTGCATCCTTCCAAGGCTTGGAGCTCAAGTATATAAAGACCCCTTCATTCACAAGTTGAAGACACTTTTTCTTTCTTCTTCATATTCAGTAGCTTATTGTATTTTTTATTCAGCTTTAATGTTTTAATATATTTCCGACAAATTTTGTAATTACGTCTTTGTACTCGGTTTTAAATATTAATGAAATTGCTTTCTCTCTTAAAATCATTGTTTGAGTTTTAAAGCTTTTAATCTCATCTTATTAGTTGTTTTAATCAGGTTTAGCTTATTTTATTAATTAAGTGTTAATCTGACATTATTTTTCTCATTGTTCAAAAATATAAAAAAATCGAAAATAATATAAAAAAATAAAAAATATGTGTTCATTAAGCTTGGTCAATCCACACTCTTGTTATAAGCTTTAATAAGCTTCTTTATAGCTTAATTAAGGTTTATATTTGTTTTCTAGTGCAATTCTCTAAAAAAGTAACTTGGTCAATGAAGTCAAAGTGCATTCATTAAGCTCTTTTGGATGCGAAATTGTCTTGGAAATGGAGTTGGATTTGGGTTAAGTTAGAACAATTTTGGGTTGAAAATAATTGGTTAGTGGTTTTTTGTTCTTTGGCAAACCATAGCGCTATACAGGACACAAGTAAGATCTAAAATCCATATCGTTATAATCTGCTTATTGAGGTTTATTGATTATTTGATTGTGTTGATTGGTGAAATGGCATCATTTAGTTGTTAGTTAATCTTACGTTCCGTTGATTAAGTATTAGAATAGGAGGATTAAGTAGAGTAGTTAGCAAAAGGAGTGTTTGGATCATTGTGTTAATCTCGAAGCTAGAGGTTAGTGTAATGTTTAAGTATAGTTGCTATAGGTTCATTTAGGTTTGCTATAGTCACTGACTTTCATATTGCATCCACATACTCATTTAGTCAAAACCAAATGAAATATGTCCTCTTGTTCATATCAGCTTGAATCAATAAGTGAGATTTTGCATTAAGGCTTAGAATCCATAAAGCTAGTTTAATTAGGTCATCTTGCATCATAAAACTTCAATTTACATCTGTTTTTTGAAGATCAAAGTTGGAAAAGTCAAATATCAAATCTGTTTTAGATAGTCAAAAGTTGCAAAAGTGGTTTTTCACAAAACTTTACTGAATTTTCACAGATTCATTTTTAGCTCAAATCAGTTGAAATTTTGGGATTATTAACTTCGGTTGGTCAGGATTTAAAAGTTATTTTGAGGAATTTTTGTGAATTTATTTAAGCTCAGCAAATTAGCTTAATCAGGATTATAATCCCTGTGCACACTCATCATTAACTGAGTTGTGCACAGGTGTCTTGCAGCAGCCATAATGAGCTCATATTAGCTTGTTGTTGGCTGAAATTTGGTACAAGTGTTCTCTGATTGGTAGTCTTAAGTTCCCAAGTTCTGGTTCCCACTTTGGCTTAATAGAAAAGCTTGTGCTTAAGCTAGAAATAGATAGGGGGTTAGGGCTGTTTGGCCTTAGTTGTTAATTAGCATCAAACTTTTCTAGATTTCTCATTTGAGGATAGGAGTAGTTGTAATTAGTTGCTTTTGAGTAATATTAGCTTACTATAGCTGCTGTATTCATTTGGTGCTTATTTACAGCTTATTGCTTATTCTAAGTAGCTTATATATCATTAGTTGCACTACAACTCTTTAATTCCCCACAAAAGCCATAGTTTTTATATTTTTAATAAATTTAGAATATTAATCTAGACTTTTCCTGAATTTTTCATAATTTTTCATCACTGTTTGCTATTTTTCTTAATTAAAATCTCTTTTTAGGACTTTTTAAATAGCTTTTAATACAAATAAATCAGAAAAGCTTAAAAAAAATTAATTTTTCAATTTTCATAGATTAATAAAAATATAAAAAGCAAAAAAATAATTTTTCCAGATTTTTCCTAGTTTTATTTGTAATTTTTACCATTTAATTAGTTTAAAATAGTTTTTAAATTCATAGAAATTAGAAAATCATCAGGAAAAAATACAAAAATAGTTTTTAAAAGTCTTTTGAGTTATTTTAGATTTTTGAAAACTAGTTTCATAATTTTCACTTTTATTTTCATAAATTTTAGTATTTTAGTCTTGTTTTAAAATTTAAAAATTAGTTTTTAATTCAAATAAATTCAAGAAAAATCATAAAAATTAGTTTTAATTCTTAGTTAATTTTCTAATAGCATTTTTAGTTAGAAAGTAATTTTTGATCATTTTTAGGACTTAGATTAGACGTAGTTGCATTTTATTTACGTTTCATTTATTACATTTTAGTTTAAATCGCGTATTTAGGATTCCCCGTAGCTTAATTTCCCATTTATGCTTTTCCATTTTCCGTAGTTTAAACAAAATCAAAAATCCAAAACATCGAGCATTTTAATAACGAACCAATAACGACGTTGCCCATTCACACCTCGTTAGGAAACGACTCGGATTACTTATCTATATCACTATCACTCACGGGTTTTGATTCATTATCCTTTTTCCTAAAGGGATTTTAAATCATTCCTTGTGGTTATTTTTGATATCGATATTGTGGTTTTATCCATACACACACCACCCTAAGCCTACTACTTTGAGAGAATCACATACAATGGCCAAAGAACCTGATCTCTCTGAAGCTGAGTTAATTGCAAAATTGGTGATGCAAATGTCAAAATGATCTGCAACTTTTACTTGGTAAGCTAAATTCTTTGAGGGTCTACTAGCTTATCAACTCGGTCTTCATGCAAAGAGTGTCGCAGGTCAACCTAAGCGACCAAGAGATGGCGATGACAAGGACAAGGATTATCTCGCACCAAAGCGTCCAAAACAAAGCTGGAGAATCCTCCTCCATGCCACCACCACCCCAAAGGACTCCAACCAAAAGAAGATCTCCACCAAGTTTCTGCTGCTGGCGATAAACCTCGAGGACTCGAGTTACCACCATCCACAGAGAAAACCGGTGATCATTTCGAATACAAGCGGTGGTGGCGATGAAGAGTTCCATGAGCCCCAACAACAACCCACAAAGAAACCGTAATCCTCATCTAAGCCAAAAGAAGAAGAAGAAAGAAGACGAAGACAAATGTTCTCTCATGGCTAGATGATGATACAGCGAAGAATATGACTGGTTTTCCGGACTTTGTGATGCTACTCCTCACTACCGGAAGGTCAAGAAATGGTAGAAGGTAGCGGCGTACTATGGAGCATGTGAAAGTGATTCAAGAACAATTCAAGAGTGAAGAAGATGACAAAAGAATTTGGTTTATAAGGCAATTAAGAATGATGCCTTCAACCTGCTTTAAGGCAGGCTCAGAAAAAGTGCAATTCGAAGTTGAATACCATCTCGAAAACATTGCCCCGAGCCATGTCGAACAATATCGATTGGCTCAATCCCCGAAGCTAACATCGACTTCACAAGAAAAGACAAAGCTCCATACTACGAACTTGGATAAGACCTCTATACACATTGGTGCCAACCGGATCAACCCAAGATTCCATTCCGTTATTTCTTCAACAAAGACCTAGAATTTCTTCTACTGCGGTATCGATGTCTCAAAGAAATACGCTACATCACTCACACTTCCTTTCCTGTAGCCTATATACTCCAACTGGCACAACCATCGCGGAAAATGCTACTCACATGTTTGCCAATAGAGTGGAAAAGTATGACCTTGATGCAATGTATGGGATTCACCATTGGCAGAACGAAGAATCTTCTACAAAAGTGCCAGTTCAAAGCGTCAGAAACACAGTGTTTAGTGACAAGCGGATCGTTGCTATTAAGCATGTTACTCTCTCGTCAAAGTGGGATTACACTTTCCCCAAGAAAATAGTGGTCAAGCGCCAAGAGCGAAGAGGACTATGAATGTACGACGAAGCGGATTTTCAAAGATTGTCTCTTGCGACATTGAAGATATGTATCTGCAAAGGATCTACAGGGACGAGCGGCGTTAATCTTCATCGAAGCATAGCGATCCAGGAGTAAGGTAGAGGATATTCAACTTGAGTGGAATCGTATCGGACTTCGTGTTAACCTCACTAAACCACAACTCGACATTTCAGACATTAACAAACTTCCTCAGTACACCCTCATCAGAAAACCATTTGGAGTAGTCTACCGCAGTGAACTACACCGAAATTGCTTAATGGCGTGTGTTAATACAAATAAACCGTAAAAACGTTTATTAATATTTTGCGATCTCTTTGTGTTTTGTTGATAACAAATGTAATGTTATCTTAGTATAATTATAAGGATACATGTTATTTTTGTAAAGCATTTACATATAGCCATTTAAATACAAAAATGTAATAATTAAGCATTTGTTGTAATAGTTTATTAGGATAGGTAAAAACCATAACCCATGGACCATAACCCATGGATCTTAAACCCATACCAAATAAGACTTGATACAATGTATACTTAGATACATTGATACTAAAGAAAACCCATGGAGCAACCCATAACCCATGACCCATAACCAAAAAACCCATGGGCAAAGAGGAGCTGGGATTACCTAGCCCGGATCCAAGTGGAAGGGATCCGTGGGATCCGTGGAACAGAGAGAATTTGCCTATAAAATAGAGCCATTTCTTCATCTAACTCACCCTCTTCTTACTAAATCTCTCATACGGCTCATTCTCTTCTAACATATAGATCACTTGATCTAGAGAGTTGTTCTTCTTTCTTTCTATTTGTGATCCTCATATAGGTCCCTCTAAAGATCACGAGCATTCTAAGTCATCAAGCAGGGGTCCTTGATTGATTTGTCCTCCACAAGATTTGTAGCGAAGATCTTGTATTTGATATTTCATTTATTTGTTGTGTAATAGTTGTGTTGGTTTGGTCCACCGTACTTTCTGGACTCGGTATCTAGCTTTGTGCGGAAAAGTGTAAGCAAGCGTTGAAGGCTTCTCCCAAGTGAAGGAGTTTGTTGACATAGTGCTTGAACTCGGTAGGTAACTTCGAAGTGTGTTGATAGGGCAAGGAAGGTGTCCTTGTAGGCGAACCACTATAAATCGGTTGTGTCTTTTCTATCCCTTAACTTTATTTACTTGCTTGTATTATCATTAGATCTATACGTTCTCAACATCCATCGATTTCACATATGCTCGAATCTAAAAGTTTTTGAAATCAACTTAAAATCGGCAAAACTATTCAACCCCCTTCTAGTTTTCCACAATTGGTATCAAGAGCTAAGTTTATAAAAGTTTTAAAAATAATTGTATTTTAAAACTTTTCGATCACTATGGGTTTTGAAAATTATAAGGAAGGGCAATCTATGCAACGACCACCACTACTTGAAACTAATGGTTTTATATATTGGAAAATAGATTTGAAACATATGTGAAGTCTAAAGATATTGATCTTTGGTACATTATTGTTGAAGGTGATTTTGAGGCTACCTCAAATGATGATAAAAGGAAATTTAGTTCACATACCTCATGATAAACTAAATGATGAAATGAAGAAAAAGCATTCTAAAAATAGTGAAGCAAAAATGGTTTTATATAATGCTTTTACGAAAAAGAATTGAAAATTTCTATGCTTAAAACCTCTAAAGGGATTTGGAATTCTTTAGTTGTAACTCATCAAGGCAACCAACAAGTTAAAAATAATAAAATTGATTTATTTGTTCAACAATATGAACAATTTTCAATATCGGATGAGGAAACTATAGATCATTCATTTGCTAACTTTAATACTATTATTACATCTTTACAAGCTCTTGATGAATCTTTTTTCTATGTTAGGAGATATCTAAGGGCACTTCCATCAAAGTGGAGATCCAAGGTGATGTCGAAAGAGTCAAAAGATTTGACAATCCTCACCCTCGATGAACTCATAGGCAACCTAAAGTCTCTGAGCTTGTCCTTGCTAACCAGGACACCTCAAAGGTGAAAGAGAAATCTCTGCCCTTAAAGCCAAAAAAGGCTTCAAGATGAGAGAACTCATCTTCGGTAGTGACGACGAAGAATGCTATGGTAAAGGGACTTTAAAGTTCTTTAGAAGAATATCGTCAAACAACATATGACGATAAGAAAGGCTTTGAGCAGCAAAGAGGGCGAAACCAAGGATGATCGTTTTTTGCTTTAATGTGGGGACCCAAACCACTTTATTAGTATGTCCCAGCGGGATGATCAAAGCGTTCGTGGCCGGCACATGGGGAATGGCGACAAGGAGACGAAGAAATTTGTCCATGGCAAATGATGAGTATATCCACGAATACTATAGTAGCTCATCACTTGATGACGACTCATTGCATAATGAATATGATAAATTATGAAATATTAGCTTAAAAGTTGTTAAAAACAAGCTTTTAAAGAGTCAAAATAAACGTTTAGATAAAGAAGTCATAGATTTAAAAGCAAAACTAAAAGATTAAGAAGAGGTAAAATAGCAAGGGTGAATGTGAACTTTGCGTTCAAATTCAAACACTAGTGGATCACTTAGATTCTAAAATTGCTAGAATGAGCACGAACACTTTAGATACAATATTCGATAGCGTTAAAACAAGGTAACAATCAAAAGGTTAGGTAGTCCAACACTTGACTATCAATGATAAAGAAACAAAATTTGTTAAGGCTAGAAAAACCAGCAATTGTTGGGATCGGATCCCCTAAAAGGGGAACGAACAAAGATGCGAAAGGATCAGTGGATAACACATGCTCGTGAACAATAACGTAGCTTCTTCATCTAGAACCGAGTTTGTTATAGTTAATAGGAAGAAACCAAATCATGTCACCACTAGACAACCACCTCAAAAATATAATCCTACTTTTTCAAGAAACAAAGCTCCATCTTTTTCAAAACCTAACTCATTTAGGAGACCTAATAGCGTTTACCGAAAAGTAACCATCAAATGGGATGGAATCAAAACATGCAAAATGGTTTTCCTTTTCAAAACTTTGCTCCATGAAATGCATATTCATCTTATCCATACATGTCTAACTTGAATGGAATGTTTAACACTAATGGACCCATAAACAAATGGGGACCAAACTTTTGAGTTTATTATTGTTTTAGGTGTGCTTAAAGGTGGAGCCTAGACCCCATGAATGGGTCAAGGATAGCGGCACGAGTACATGACCTTGCATAGGGATCTATTCTCCACATATGAATCCATAAATGGAGGTAATGTGGTGTTTGGAAATAGCAAAGGTAGAATCATCGGTAAGGTGATTTCTAACAAATCTCTAACCATTAACGATGTGTGTCGTCAAGAAAACCTAAACTTTAACCTCTTAAGTATAGGACAAATATGTGATAAAATGTGCAATGTACTTTTACCGGCGGTAGTAGGAGGATACTTAAAATGGCATAACCATAGGAAGAGGAATTAGGAAACATTGATTCTATGTGGTAAAATCGGTAATGAACTAAAGACAAACTATGTCTTACCTATGGATGATACTTAACCTTATGGCATCAAAGATTGGGTCAGCCAACAGGAGTGACCCATTATCGCTATCATCCAAAGATCTAGTAAGAGATCTACCTAAGTTAAAATATGAACATCATTTTTTTGATGCTTGTAATGTAGGAAAACAAGCTCATTCGAGTCATAAAGCTAAAAACATGGTGTCCACAACTAGGTGTGTAGAATTACTACATATGGATTTATTTGGTCCATCCGCTATCCAAAGTTATGGAGGCAACTACTACACTTTGGTAATAGTGGATGACTACTCTAGGTATACATGGACAAAATTTTTAAAGAACAAAACGAAAACCTTTAACTATTTTGAAATATTAAGCAAAAAGATCCAAAGACAACTAGGAAGTCCCATAGTGTCTATTAGGACGGATCATGGTAGGGAAATCGATAATGAAGTGCAATTGAGATTTTTGTGACACTAATGGTATTACTCACAACTTCTGGCCCACGCACTCCACAATCGAATGGGGTAGTAGAAAGAAAGAATAGAACTCTACAAGAAATGAGTCTAACCATGCTTAATGAACAATCCATACCTCAAAAGTTTTGGTGTAATGCCGTTGATACTTCAACGATATACCAATCGAAGTCTTGATTAGACCAATCTTAGGAAAAACTCCATATGAGTTACTTCGAGGCAAAAAGCCTACGTTAAATCACTTTAGAGTCTTTGGTAGTAAATGTTTTATTCTTAACACTAAAGATTACCTTACAAAATTTGATCCTAAATCAAATGAAGGTATCTTTTTAGGTTACTTCTTGCGTATGCTTGTGCTAATGATCTAAAGCTTTATCAAATGGATGTCAAAAGCGCTTTTCTAAATGGTTTCATAAATGAAAAAGTATATGTCTCAAGCTTCATTGATTTTGAAAACCCAAACATGTGTATAAATTAAAGAAAGCCCTTATTTCTTAAACAAGCTCCAAAAGCTTGGTATGATAGACTCAAGTCATTTCTAGTTAAAGAAAACTACACCATGGGGTTAGTTGACAACACACTTTTACTAAGAAAAGAGAGTCACATATAATCATAGTACAAATATATGTAGATGATATTATATTTGGATCCACTTGTCAAGACATGTGTGATGATTTCTATAAAATCATTCATGACGAGTTCGAGATGAGTATGATGGGAGAACTTAGTTTCTTTCTTGGTCTACAAATAAAACAAGTAGAAGATGGTATATTCTTCAATCAATCTAAATACATCAAGGAGATGTTAAAGAAATTCGGTCTAGAAGAGTCAAAACCAATTAGGACTCCAATGTCATCCGACACCAAACTCACAAAAGATTAAGACGCAGAATCCGTAGATAATACTGATGAGTGTCTAAATACTCATCATTTTTGTACAATCTAAACAAAGAAAATCATCTGAAAACACTAAAAATGCATCGAAAATATCACAAATCAGTGTTTTATGTGTTTTAAATGCAAAAAAGATCAAAATCAGATGAAAAATGTATCAAGTTTGCAAAATTGGCGCTTTTAGTCCCAAGTTCAAAAGTTGTCAAATCTAGTCCCTGGAATTCAAAATGTGAAGTTTTGTCATTCAAGGTCCCTGAAATATTCTAAGTTGTTAAAATTGGTCCTTGAATGATTTTTTGGTCAAATGGCGAAGGTCCCCGAGCTTTAAAATTGCAAAAATAGTCCTTGGATATTTTAAAATGGAATTTTATGCAAAAGTTATCCTTGTACTATCAAAGTTTGTCAAGATTGGTCCCTTTGATAATTTGGAAAAGTTCGCTTTGGTCCCTCAAGTTTGTAATTACAAAATGGTCCTTATGCTTTTTATACCAATTGGACCCTTTTCATTTAGAACCCCATCCAAAACCAAAAGAACCTCACATATACCACTTGACCCGTCATTACCATTGTGAACCCCCTTTATTAATACCACTCTACCAAATAAGTCAAAACCGCCATCGCTCATCTTTCTCACAAAACGCTACCAAACCGGTGATTCCAAAACCGGCCATGGTTTTCCATGATTTACTCCACCACCCCTACCTTGTCCCTCCACCTCCACTAACACCAAAAAATCTTTAATTGACTCAAACCAACCCCATTAATATCAAAACACGCCATGAAGAAATTGGCCAAAATCCACTTGGATGGTTATGATACAGAGATCCAATGGCTCGGATTGAGTGGGAAAGATTCAGAGGTCGAAGGAGTCATAAAAGTCTAAAGAGGAGTCGAGATGCATTGTATGGAGATATCTAGTGTAATTTTAGCTTTTAATAGTCGCTTTTATCATTTTAAGATTTTCAGTGTAATTTAAGCTTTCTTAGCTCTTTGTTTAAGTTATTTCAAGAATTTGTGAACTATTTTCGCTTCAATATCAAGTTTTAAGTTGAAATTTCGCTTATGCAAATTCATCTTCAAAAATCTCATGTGAATCAATTGTTGTTATAAGGTGTTTTCTTGACCTAATAAGTCACATAAGCTCCTCGAAGCTTAGTCAAGCTTTTAGAAACATTAAAATCGCTTAGTAGCAAAAATCAAAAATCACCAAAAATACAAATTAAATAGTCAAAAATCATAAATCCTATAGGTGATGTACACGGCGAGGGTAGACTTTGGATGGCCTTGGGTTAGAAGCTTAGTGGTAAGCTAATAGGGGTGTTAATTGGTCCTTGTTCTCGCCAGCTGGAAGCTTTGTAAGCCTTTTGTTCATTTTGCATTTCAATTGTAGTTGTTCATTAGCTTGAATTTATGTTTCTTAGTGATCATTAGTTATAGTTAAGTGAAATTAATCATTAAAATCAGTTGGTTGTTCTTTTAAAGTTGTAGTTTATAAAAATTTAGTTTTACCAAAATTGCATCATCATCGCTTAGTTTAATGTTGTAATTGTTGTTGTTTAATGCTTAATTAGTCCTAATAAGTGATAATATGATGTCCAGAATCAGTTTCATGGTTGTAATTTGTGTTTAGCTTTGAAAATCTTCCAAACAGTTAAGTAAAGTCTTGTTTGGATTTGTGAGTTAAACTGTCTTAAAGGTTGTTTGAGTGGTTGTTTGTTATTGCTTTGTGTCACACTTGGTCTAATTAACTCAAAGAAACCAAGAAACACAGACCTTGATTAAGAAAAAGTCAAAATCTCTTTTGATCAAATCTTGTTAACTCACTGTTGGACTTTAATGATTCATGGTCATGATGTTGTGTTTATAAGTTGTTAAAATTGATTAAATCAGTCTTTATATACCTTAATACATCTTATTCAGTCCACAGGATCAAATCAAAGTTCATTTTAGTCAACTCTTTTAGTTTTTCTTAAAAAGTCAAATCTTCATTTGGTCGTTTTTGATTAAAAAAGATATTTTTAGTGTGAGTTTAATAGTAAGATTTAGCTTAAAAGCTCTTGGGTTATTAAAGTTTAGTTGCTAAACAAAATTAGAAAATTACTAGTTCTCTTTGAATCAGCTTTTTAATAGCTTTTTAACTAGCTTATTTTAAGTGCCTTGTCCAAATGGAAGTCAGCTTGGGTAGTCCAACTTGATAAGCTTGCCTGAGCTTATTAGTTGACCTAATCTTGTGATTTTGGTTCTTTGGGTCGACCTAGTCATCTTGAGAACCCGCTTAAGTTTTTATTTTCAGCTTGTTAGCTAGTATCGCTAGTGTCTTTTGTTTCGCCCAATATTCGGTTGATCTTGAGTCATTGAATGAAGGATTTAGTGCCATCTTCATAAGCTCACCAAAAGCTCTATAGTTGTCCATAGCTTATCATCTTTAGTTTTTTGGAAAGCCAACCTGCTCATCTTGACACCTCAAGGCTTATTTTGAGCTTTTGAGCTTATTTGCTTAACTTAATTTTCCTTAAACAGTACCGCAGTCTGCTTTGGTGAGTAGTTCACCTTAAGTGCTTATTTGCTTATTCCAGCTTTCGCAGTTCTATTTGTGTTTTCTAGCTTAGTATTAGTAGCTTATAGCTTGTTTTAGCTTATTCCACTTTTCAATCTGTAAGCTTGGTTGAGCTTATTTCATCATAATAAGCTCATTATCAAAACTGTTGAGAATTTTAGCTTATAAAACAGCTTATTTTAAGTTTGTAAAATTTTTGTGTTTGTTAAAGTTTCATATTTTAAGTAGTTAAACAGTTTTCAAAAAGAAAATCCATAAAAACTTCATTTTTAAAACAGTGATAGTGTTTATTTAATAGGTTTTAGCTTTTCGATTTTTCTTTTCATCTTATTAATAAGCAAATCTTGTTTTTATATTTTCTTAGTTTTCTGTCACCTTAAGTTATTTTTAGAAAAAGTTTCATATTTTTCTCTATCTTTTTAGTATTTATTAGAATTTTAAATAGTTAAAAGTATTAAATAATTAGTAATAAATAATTAAAAAGCATAAAAAATATCTTTTCAGTTTTAAAATTAGTTTTATCATATTTTAGATTTTTCCAAGTTGAAATTTCATTTTCCAGGTTTATTTTATATTTTCTAGAATTTAAGTGTATTTTAAATAGTAATTAATTAGTAATAATTAGATAAAAGTTTAAAAATATATTTTTAGTTTTAAAATTAGTTTTATAATATTTTAGATTTTTCTCAATTATAATTTTATTTTTCTAGCCTTATTTTGTATTTTCTTCTATTTTAGGTCATTTTAAATAGAAAATAGTTTTTAATTAATAATAATTAATTAAATAGTTGTAAAAATAATTTTCTTTTTTCTAATAATTTTCTTTTATTTTTAGGATTCCAAAAATGTCATTTTCATATTTTTAGGTATTTTATTTCTTAGATCTCACTTTTTATTTTGTACGTTTACGTAGTTTTTAAACGTACGTATTTACGTTTGTTTTATCTGATTGTTGTGCTTATCAATTCTGTTTCCAATATCATTCCAATCAATCAGTAGTGTAATAATCAATCCAAAACCTTTCGATCACACATCCTTAGTGATCACTCTATCATCCGAGTTAGTTTGGCACACCATTGAGTCTCCGGACTTAACGTAACGAGAATTCATTATATTCTCCAGACTTCATTGTATTTGTGTTTTAAGCGCTTTTAAGCTTTACTACGGTTAGCCATTCATAAGTGGCTAGCTTGTGAGGTAGCTTGACCTGCTTAGCATGTGATCAAATTTTCACGGAGGCTTTTGCGTGTTTTAAACCATTTTCGACTCATTCTTGCACATATACCATCCGTTGTAAAAAGTTTTTTGTAAAGTTATAAGAAAATCAAAAAGTTCATTAACACTTTTCCTAAAGTGTTAACAACAAAAAAAAAATATAAAACAACAAAACAATCTGAACGCTTTTCTATCTTGTATTTTCTTTGAGGTGATTCTTAAAGAGATACGATTTGGTTAAACGAGACGATACCAAAAATATTGTCCAAAAGTTTTTTAACCCATCAGCACAAATCTATACCTACGTCTTTTCAGTGGTACTTAATATCAAGGTTGTCAAGATCGGGATTCTACCCAGGATCGTTTTCGTTTTTACAAGATCGTGATCGTAAGATCGGATCGGGATCTTAAGATCCTACTCTAATGTTATTTCTTAATAGTTTATGTAATTTTATACAAATTTACAAATTCTAATACATTATAACCATAAAATACTATGAATGTTTCATATAAATGTTATCCTAAATTATGATTATAAACCGCTTAAAAGATTAACATGTTGTTTTTTGAATTCTACAAACAAACAACCCATAAATTTGTAGTTTTTAGTTTGTAATCCGAGAAAAGTAAGATCGGATCGGATTAGACGTAAGATCGATGGTAAAGATCGAGATCCTATAAGATCTTAATCCCGCAAAGATCCTATGTAGGATCCGACTTTTGCTAGATCGTAAAATCGAAGATCCTAAGATCGAGGATCGGGATCCCGACAACCATGCTTAATATATACATAAAATCAACCACCGCGAAATCAAGGCGCAGACCCTACTAACGGGGTGTGACCATAATAAGTTCCCGAACCACGATTTAAACTTGCCTTTGTGTCCTTGTGATTTGGTGTACCTTTTTCAAAGAAGCCATTTCATTTGTGATTATTGGTTAAGTTCACTTGTCGTTTTGCCTCGTTTGTTTTGAAAATTGATTTTTATACTTAGTGCATGCGACTGCTTTCCGCTCTACAAGTCCACTTTCGTAACTTGAAAGACTCGTAGACGAGGGGACTAGGCTCTTCACCGTGGATCGAGGAACGTCTACCACCACCACACCGTAATGGTGAAGACAAACCCATGAACGAGCTTCTCCAAGCACCCATCGAGGTTACGTAGATATATTGTTGTCCAACCATCGCTGGTCGATACCTTTGAGCTCAAAACCGGTTGCTTAATCTAGTAAACCCAAAGCCAATTCTATGGTTTTGAGCGGGATGATCCTCATGCACACATTCGATGGTTTAGCAAGATTGCATCTACCATCAAGTACAAGAATGTCCCACATGAAGCTATCAAGCTTCTTCGTTCATTTTTCTGAGGACAAGCCTAATTGGCTTGAGAAACCCCTCGCTCTATTGAGACATGGGAAGATCTAGTCACCAAGTTTGTTAACGAGTTCTATCCTCCATCTCGAACCACAAGTCTTAAGAATGAGATAATGAAATTCTTCGTAGATTTGATGAATCATTCGGGAGGCATGGGATCGTTACAAAGAGTTGCTTCGAGTGTCCCATCATGGTTTTAAAAGTTAATGCAAATGGATACTTTCTATAATGGTCCAATCGCAATCAAGACTCTCTTTAAATGCCTCCCATGGAGGTAATTTCCGAGCAAGACTACCAAAGAAGCCTTGCAAATCATTGAGAACAAATCTCGAGTCCGCCCTTCCGAGCAAAGAGACATATCGCCTCTCATGTCGGACCTTCTTCTTTCATCTCCTGCGAGTACATCTAGCAACGATGCTAAGATTGACAAACTCACGATATTGTTCGCTTTGGTTCTTGCTAACCAAAGAAAGTGACCTTCACCGGAACACCAACATGGTGAAGTGAAGAAAGTCGAGAATTGTGTTACTTGTGGTGGTCCTCATGCATACTACAATTGTAATCGCCACCATGGTAGTCCATTTGAAGCCAATGCTCTAGCCGGTAGTTCACATCGGAGGTAATCAATCCGTCCTCAAATGAACCACACTACCGTTAACACTAATCAGCACCACCCGGTTTTAACCGAATCATAACATGCAAACCGAATCGAACCAACCTAGAATGAACCAAGGTTATCAAAACCAAGGTAATTTCTATCCCGGACCAAGTCAAGGTTTCCAACATCAAGGGAACCTTAATCAAACAATTTCAATCGAGGGAATCAATTTCATGGGAATATGAATCCTAATCAAGGAAATTTTCAAAACCAAGGCCCTAATCCTAATATTAGAGGCCAGAATTTTCCTAATCCATCTCCCGCCATTGTTCCTTAACCGACCATCATCCGATGAGTTGTTGAAGCAATTCATGAAATCCCAAGATGAAATGAACAGTTGTTGGTCACGATTGTCGATCTTAAGAAGTCTTTAAATGATCAACCCTGCTCGGAAAACTTAAAGCAACATCGCTAACCCGTGGGATGCAAAGGCTATCACAACCGAAGTGGTGTTTCATATATCGGACTCGTTGTTCCTACTACCTCTTCTTCTTATCCCAAAGGTAGTGAACCTAGGGACACAATGGACCCACGACTCCAATGCCTCCTCCACTAGGAGAAATGAGTCAAGTTACCAAGGATACAACGAACAAGGTGCATTATTCAAGCCCACGGTGCACAGACACGCCCTACCTTCTTAGTCCAACCTCAAGTTGTCCAGAAACCCAAATCCAATCCGTGAGTGTTTTTGAACCTCCAGTTCTGAAAACCGTGAATCCAAATCTTCTATTCCTTACCCATCACGTTGAATGAGCAAAAGCTCGCTAAAAAGCCGGCCATCAAATGGACAAATTTTTCCAAATTTTCCAAGAGTTACATTTTGACATAAGCTTTGCGGATGCTATCATGTCGATGCCCAAGTTTGCATCAACTCTCAAACACATGTTAAGCAATAAGGAAAAGCTGCTTGAAATGGCAAAAACTCCTCTTAACGAACTCGCTCGCGTATTATTCAAGAAGCTCTAAAAGCTTGGAGATCCCGGAAAATTTTCTTACCTTGTGTATTTTTCGTGAATGGTTGAATGCTTTGCCCAGCAGGATCTTGGAGCAAGCATCAACCCGATGCCTTATTCAAGGAAGAAACTTTCTTTCGAACTTACTCCTACATGCATGACTCTCGAGCTTGCATCGCTCCATATCCCGCCCCTTGGCATATCGCCGAGGATGTTTATGAAAGTAGGAAAATTCCATTTTCCAACCGACTTCGTGGTTGTTGATTTTGATGCCGATCATAGGTTCCTTATTGTTGGTCGAGGATTCCCCGAACGGGCCGGCTCTCATTGATGTATTTGAGCAAGAAATCACATTACGTGTTGGTAATGAAGCAACACCTTTAACCTTGATCAAACTTCGAGGTACCAAAACTATGATCAATCGGGTAACCCAGTAGATATCATTGATGTTGCTACAAGAGTACTCTCAAGAAGTTCTTGGTACTACTCATAATTCGTGAGTGGTGATCCCACCACATCTTCTCAACCTATCATAGCCAATTCTACCCCTTCTATCACTCTTTGGAGGAAGAGACTTCATCTTGGAAGAGATTGAAGCATACTTGGCTAGTGATTCTGCTCCG
Organism: Chrysanthemum makinoi; assembly: GCA_910596185.1. Lineage (NCBI taxonomy): Eukaryota > Viridiplantae > Streptophyta > Magnoliopsida > Asterales > Asteraceae > Chrysanthemum > Chrysanthemum makinoi. The sequence goes on from OU343222.1 coordinate 125,244,294, forward strand.
GGAAATTGATCATGCTCCAATTGACATTGAGGGGACATACTTCTTATTGAGAAGTTGCTTAATGATGATCCATCATCAACCCCTCACCCTAGTGATTCAATCCCATATGAGATTAATCAAAATGAGATTAATCTGGAGGGAGATATTCTTCTAAAGAAGTTGTCAAATCATGACACTTCTCCCTCCTCCCCGCCGAGCTTCATAACAAGGAAGTCAAGTCAGCAGAAAACTAAGAATTTGAGGTTGAGCTTAAGGACTTACCTCCTCATCTCGAAAGTATGCATTTCTTGAGGCATGATAAATTACACACATTATAGAGATTTGAGTAAAGATGAAAAAGTTGCTCTCCTAAAGGTCTTGAAGTCACACAAGCAAGCAATTGCTTGGAAACTCTCCGACATTAACGGTATCAACCCCGAGCTCGTATCACAAAATTTTGATGGAGGATGACTTCAAGCCGCCAGCTCAACATCGAGAAGAGTAAATCCAAAATTCCATGATGTTATCAAACAAGAGGTTATCAAATTTCTTGATGCAGGATTGATTTACCCGATCTCGATAGTCCTGGGTTAGCCCAATTCATTGTGTTCAAAAGGGTGGCATAACCGTTGTCACTAATGAAGATAACGAGTTAATTCAACTCGATTGGTTACTGGGTGGCGGTTTGCATTGACTATCGTAGTTGAATGACGCCACCGTAAAGACCATTTTCCCTACCCTTCATGGACCAAATGCTTGAGAGAAGGTGGGAACGAGTACTATTGTTTCCTTGATGGTTTCTCTGGTTACTTTCAGATCCCCATTGATCCACAGGATCAAGAGAAGACCACATTCACCGCCCATACCTAACTTTTGCCTACAAACGCATGCTTTGGCTTATGTAATGCTCCGCACGCTCCAACGATGTATGATGGCCATATTCCACGAAATGATCGGGGAAACAATGGAGGTGTTTATGGATAATTTCTCGTCATTTGGGATTTTTCAAATATGTCTCTCCCATTTAGAAAAATGCTTCAAAGGTGTGAAGACACCAATCTTTGTCTAAATTGGGAGAAGAGCCACTTTATGGTCAAAGAAGGCATAGTCCTTGGCCATAAGATTTTAAAAAACTGGATTGAGGTAGATAGAGCAAAATTGATGTTATTGTAATTACCTCATCCTACACCGCCAAAGGTATTAGGAGTTTTAGGTCATGCCGGTTTCTATCATCGTAGACTCATACAAGATTTTTCTAAAATCGCCCTACCTATGACTCATCTTCTTGAAAAGGATGATCCTTTATCTTCTCACCGAAAGTGTATAGAAGCTTTTGAAACATTGAAGAAAAAGCTTACTGAAGCACCTATTCTCGCTGTTTCCGATGGATTTACCCTTTGAGCTCATGTATGATGCAAGTGATTTTGCTATCTACGCATCTTAGGGCAACGTAGAAACAAGCATTTTCACCATCCACTACGCTAGTAAAACTATGACCTAAGCTCAACCATTACACCACCACGAAAAAGAGCTATTAGCCGGTGTATGCGTTTGTGAAGTTTCTACCATACTTAATCTTGACCAAATGCGTGGTGTATACGGATCACTCTGCTCTCAAATATCTCTTTGCAAAACAAGATGCAAAGTTCAGATTGCTTCTTGGATTCTCTCCGCAAGAATTTGATATCATCATACGGATAAAAAGGAGCTGAGAATCTAGTCGCCGATCATCCGTCTGAGATTAGAAAACCTCACCAAGATGTTTTTAGAAAAGGAAATAAATGAAACATTTCCTAGACGCCAACGCGCTTTTCGGAACTCTTCTACCCCATGGTTACCGACTGAAATTACCATGCGGTAACTTCATAGTGAGGGATGTCGACCCGCCAGAAGAACAAATTCTTCAAGGATATTAGACATTATTTTCTGGACCGACCCTTCTTATTCAAAATCGTGCGGATCAAGTCATCCCACGGGTGTTTATGGACAAGAAGCTCTTGACATTCTCAAAGCTTGCCATGCCGACCCAAGGGGCCATCATAGTCCACACGCCAAAAGGTGTTTGATTCCCGGTTTTATTGGCCCACTATCTATAAGGATGCCCACGATTTTGAAAAAGCTTGTGACGCTTTGTCAACGCCACGGAAATATATCTCAAAGAAATGAAATGCCACAAAATGCCATTCAAGTTTTTGAGATATTTGACATCCGGGTATTTTATGGGGCCATTTCCATCTCTAACAAATACATACTGGTGGTCTGACTATTTGTCAAAATGGGTTAAAAGCTTTACCCACCAATGATGCTCGTAGTTGTGAAAATTTTAAAATCTCTTTTGCCAGTTTGGAACTCCAAGAGTTTATAATCGATCGTGGTACACATTTCCGAACGATCAATTTGATCATGTCATGCAAAAGTATGGAATTTACCTTATACCACCCCCAAAGTGGGTAAGGAAGTTTCCAACCGATATTAAAAGAATTCTGAAAGGACAAGAGGGTTAAAATCGCATCCTCGGTCTGATAAACCGATGACGACAAGCCTTTCCAGACAATACAAAACACCCACTCCATACAAGCTAGTGTACGTAAAGGCATGTCATCTTCCGATTGAGTTAGAGCACAAGGCATACTGGGCCTTAAAGCATTCAAACTTCGATATACGAGACAATGGTGATCACGAAAAGTTCAAATGAATGAATTAAATGAACTTCGTGATCAAGCATAATGAAAACTCTTTGATCTATAAGCAAAAGACAAAGAAGATTCATGACTCTAAAATCAAGAACCGCGGTTTCAACGTTGGTGATCGAGTCCTTCTTTTCAATTCAAGATTGAAGATTTTCTCGGGAAAGCTCAAGTCCCGCTGGTCCGTCCATTTACTATCGCTAAGGTTTATCCTTATGGTACCATTGAGTTATCTCAACCCTATGGTCCTAATTTTAAAGTGAATGGTCAAGAAGCATTATTTTGAGAGACATTCCTCCTGGTTGTCCCGGATCTACAAACTTTCCATGAACCAATGAATGTGGGATCGAGTCAAGCTAATGACTGGAATCAAAACAAATAGCACACACTATATGGTTTTCACCCATATTTCGTCTTCTTACCTCTTTCTATCACACCCTAGGGGGGCCCACACCGTTGTATATAAGTTTTCCATCAAAAAAAAAAAAAAAATCTCTTTCTAAATAATGGTCGTAATATTTCCCTTTTCTTTTGGCATAACCGCCGGCATTCTTTGAATATTGAGGGCAATATTCATTTCTAAGTGGGGGAATTTCACTAATTTATCATGTATTATCCACCCAATTCCCTTGGCCATTTTTTTTTTGGAATAAGTGTTTTCACTTATTCATCATATGGTAATCGTCCAGCCATGTGTAAAAACAAAAGGATTGGCTAATCCAGAGCAAACGGCTTTGGTAAAGATTTCTCAAATCCGTTATGGCTTGCAATTTGCCCAAAATTGTATGGTATTCAACTCACCATATCCCTAAAAGTGAAGAGTTGGGCTCGCAGCCGGTTTATGGTGTGGCAAGGAAAATCCATAATTGGTATTCACCACCAAAGATAATTCGATAATTTATCTAAGAGTTGGCTAGTCCATAAACGGCTTCGGAAAGACAAATCAAATCCGCTTACGACTTATGATTTGCTCAAAATCATTTGGTTATCATTGTACCAAGGTTCTTACTTGAATTAAAACAATTGGCTACTCATGATGGCTTTGGTAAAGAGTTTTAAAATCCATTAAAGTTCAAATCATTGCTAGGGACTAGCAATATCTTAATGATTGATGAAGTGTCTAAATACTCATCATTTTTGTCAATCTAAAGCTGCAAAATCATCCGAAAACACTCAAAAATGCATCAAAATGATGAAAATATCACAAATCAGTGTTTTATGTGTTTTGAATTCAAAAGATCAAAATCGATGAAAATGTATCAAGTTTGCAAAATTGGCGCTTTTAGTCCCCAAGTTTCAAAGTTGTCAAATCTAGTCCCTAGAATTCAAAAATGTGAAGTTTTGTCATTCAAGGTCCCCTAAATATTCTAAGTTGTTAAAATTGGTCCTTGAATGATTCTTTGGTCAAATGGCGGAAAAGGTCCCTGAGCTTTGAAAAATTGCAAAAATAGTCCCTGGATATTTTAAAATGGAATTTTATGCAAAAGTTATCCTTGTACTATCAAAGTTTGTCAAGATTGGTCCCTTTGATAATTTGGAAAAGTTCAGTTTGGTCCCTCAAGTTTGCGTAATTACAAAAAATGGTCCTTATGCTTTATTAATACCAATTGGACCCCTTTTGTATTTAGAACCCCATCCAAAACCAAAAGAACCCCTCATATACCACTTGACCCCTGTCATTACCCATTGTGAACCCCTTTATTAATACCACTACCAAATAAGTCAAAACCGAGACTCGTTTCATCTTTCTCACGAGAAAATCGCCAAACCAGTGATTCCAAAACCAGTCATGGTTTTCCATGATTTACTCCACCACCCCCCTTACCTTGTCCCCTCCACCTCCACTAACACCAAAAATCTTTAATTGACTCAAAACAACCCCATTAATATCAAAACATGCTCATGAAGAAATTACGCCAAAATCCACTTGGATGGTTATGATGTTTCGAGAGATCCAATGGCTCGCATTGAGTGGGAAAGATTCAGAGGTCAAGAAGGAGTCATAAAAGTCTATAAAGAGGAGCTGAGATGCATTGTATGGAGATATCTAGTGTAATTTTAGCTTTTAATAGTGCGCTTTTATCATTTTAAGATTTTCTTGTAATTTAAGCTTTTTATCTCTTTGTTTAAGTTATTTCAAGTATTTGTGAACTATTTTCAGTTTCAATATCAAGTTTTAAGTTGAAATTTCGGCTATGCAAATTCATCTTCAAAATCTCATGTGAATCAATTGTTGTTATAAGGTGTTTTCAACCTAATAAGTCACATATTCCCTCTAAAGCTTAGTCAAGCTTTTAGAAACATTAAAAATCAGTTTAGTAGCAAAAATCAAAAATCACCAAAAATACAAATTAAATAGTCGAAAATCAAAAATCCCATAGAAGTGATGTACACATTTGGGCGGTGGTAGATTTTGGATGGCCTTGGGTTAGAAGCTTAGTAAGTTAATAGGGTGTTAATTGGTCCTTGTTCTCAGTTTTGAGCTTGGAAGCTTTTGTAAGCCTTTTTGTTCATTTTTGCATTTCACTGTTGTAGTTGTTCATTAGCTTGAATTTATGTTTCTTAGTGATCATTAGTTATAGTTAAGTGAAATTAATCATTAAAATCAGTTGGTTGTTCTTTTAAAGTTGTAGTTTATAAAAATTTAGTTTTAACAGTTAAAATTGCATTATCATCAGTTCTTAGTTTAATGTTGTAATGGTTGTTGTTTAATGCTTAATTAGTCCTAATAAGTGATAATATGATGTCTGTAATCAGTTTCGTGGTTGTAATTTGTGTTTAGCTTTGAAAATCTTCCAAACAGTTAAGTAAAGTCTTGTTTGGATTTGTGAGTTAAACTGTCTTAAAGGTTGTTTGAGTGGTTGTTTGTTATTGCTTTGTGTCACACTTGGTCTAATTAACTCAAAGAAAAAGAAACACGCACCTTGATTAAGAAAAGTCAAAATCTCTTTTGATCAAATCTTGTTAACTCACTGTTGGACTTTAATGATTCATGGTCATGATGTTTTGTTTATAAGTTGTTAAAATTGATCAAATCAGTCTTTATATACCTTAATACATCTTATTCAGTCCACAGGATCAAATCAAAGTTCATTTTAGTCAACTCTTTTAGTTTTTCTTAAAAAGTCAAATCTTCATTTGGTCGTTTTTGATTAAAAAAGATATTTTTAGTGTGAGTTTAATAGTAAGATTTAGCTTAAAAGCTCTTGGGTTATTAAAGTTTAGTTGCTAAACAAAATTAGAAAATTACTAGTTCTCTTTGAATCAGCTTTTTAATAGCTTTTTAACTAGCTTATTTTGAGTGCCTTGTTTGAAATGGTGCCCGTCATTGTAAGTCCAACTTGATAAGCTTGCCTGAGCTTATTAGTTGACCTAATCTTGTGATTTTTGGTTCTTTGGGTAGTCGACCTAGTCATCTTGAGAACCCAAGCTTAAGTTTTATTTTCTAGCTTGTTAGCTAGGGTCATAGTGTCTTTTGTTTCTGTCAATAATATTCGCTTGATACCGAGTCACTGAATAAAGTGATTTGTGCCATCTTCATAAGCTCGCCAAAAGCTCTATAGTTGTCCATAGCTTATCATCTTTAGTTTTTTGGAAAGCCAACCTGCTCATCTTGACACCTCAAGGCTTGTTTTGAGCTTTTGAGCTTAATTGCTTAGCTTAATTTGTTCTTAAACATGGTCGCGAGCTCTGCTTGGTTGAGTAGTTCGGCCTTAAGTGCTTATTTGCTTATTCCAGCTTTTCAAGCAGTGCCTATTTGTGTTTTCTAGCTTAGTATTAGTAGCTTATAGCTTGTTTTAGCTTATTCAACTTTTGTTTTCAATCAGAAGTTGGTTGAGCTTATTTCATCATAATAAGCTCATTATCAAACCTGGAGAATTTTAGCTTATAAAACAGCTTATTTTAAGTTTGTAAAATTTTTGTGTTTGTTAAAGTTTCATATTTTAAGTAGTAAACATAAAAAGAAAATCCATAAAACTTCATTTTAAAACAAATGATAGTGTTTATTTAATATGTTTTAGCTTTTTGATTTTTCTTTTCATCTTATTAATAAGCAAATCTTGGTTTTATATTTTTCTTAGTTTTCTGTCACCTTAAGTTATTTTTAGAAAAAAGTTTCATATTTTTCTCTATCTTTTTAGTATTTATTAGAATTTTAAATAGTTAAAAGTATTAAATAATTAGTAATAAATAATTAAAAAGCATAAAAATATCTTTTCAGTTTTAAAATTAGTTTTATCATATTTTAGATTTTTTCAAGTTGAAATTTTATTTTCCGGTTTATTTTATATTTTCTAGTATTTAAGTGTATTTTAAAAAATAATTAATTAGTAATAATTAGATAAAAGTTTAAAAATATATTTTTAGTTTTAAAATTATTTTTATAATATTTTAGATTTTTCTCAATTATAATTTTATTTTTCTAGCCTTATTTTGTATTTTCTTCTATTTTAGGTCATTTTTAAATAGTTAAAATAGTTTTTAATTAATAATAATTAATTAAATAGTTGTAAAAATAATTTTCTTTTTTCTAATAATTTTCTTTTATTTTTAGGATTCCAAAAATGTCATTTTCATATTTTTAGGTATTTTATTTCTTAGATCTCATTTTTTATTTTGTACGCTATTTAGTTTTTAAACGCATCGTATTTATCTTGTTTTTATCGATTGTTGTGCTTATCAATTGCTTTCCAATATCATTCCAATCAATCATAGTGTATAATCAATCAAAACCTTTACCGATCACTATCCTTAGTGATCACTCTATCATCCGAAAGTTAGTTTGCACACCATTGAAGCCCGGGGACTTAACGATCCGGAATTCATTATATTCTCAGACTTCATTGTATTTGTGTTTTAAGCGGCTTAAGCTTCTGCTAGCCATTCACAAGTGGCTAGCGTGAGGTAGCTTGACCTGCTTAGCACGCATCAATACTAAATATCGTGGCATGATATAAACTTTCTACCACCAAGTAGGCCTATATAATGTTTAGTGTTTGCTTATGTGCTAGGTTTCAAGAAGACCCTAAAATATCACACCTAGAAGCCGTATAAAGGATATTTAGATATATTAAGGGTACAACACAATTAGGATTATGGTATCCCAAGTGGCACGTAGAGCAAAACATCAGAGGCATGCAGATTCTCAACATGATTGATAAAGTACAAGTGGGGTATGTACTTTTATGGGATGTTGTTTAACATCATGGTTTTCTAAACAAACCAAGCACTTGCAATATCAACAACCGTTTAGTAATGCCTCCTCACGCAAGTAGCATGCCAACAAGCACTCTGGATGAAACAAGCGTAGTAGACTACGACATCCATCTAGCGACATAGCCATCCTATGTGACAACAAAGTGCCATCGACTTAAGCAAGAATCGGTAATGCATTCTCGCACAGCATACAGATTCGTCATCACTTCCTAAGAGACAATGTTCAAAAGGGGAACATCTCTATTAAGAAGGTAGCATCTGAAGACAACATAGCCGACGCCCTCACCAAAACCGGGAAGCGGGAACAATTCAACCTACTTCATCTTGGTCTTGGTCTAATGGAACAAACGTCGTAATTTAATTAACTCTACAAGGTATGTAAACACTAGCCTTCTTCTTTTCGAGTCTAGGATTTCTATTTTACACACAACTCACAAACAATACGGGAATTTTCAAAACCCAAGATGAGTTTTCCACTTATAGCTTTCTTATTTTTTTCATATACACATTTTCAAAGAAAACCTACTTTCACAATGTTTTGTAAAAGGATGATACCTTCCCGTATCAATTTCACAAAAGCAATTCTCACGTATAGGACAAATCGCTTTTCTTTTCATTATTAATACAAAGTAAAACCCGCTTTCATTGCATCTCATGTCTTTTGAATGCAAAGGGACATAACTAATATGTGTTTCCGGGTACATTCATTTAAGCAACAATGAAATAGGAGCATTGATAACACAAAACACTGTACTAAATATGTTTTCGGGTTATCTCAATAGGATGGTTTTTATACTTCTAGTTTATTTTCTATTTCTTTTGGGTCTAGATAACAGAACTCCAAATAGTTTGCATATAGGCACACACTAGGCAAAAATGTTTCCATAAAGAAAATTTTGTGTCAGTTCCTGACCCACGGATCCCACCCTTTATGCCGGACGGATCCCTCGGAAGGATCCGGATCCGTGGTAACGTGTCGCTTTTCAACTTCTATTTTTCACTTTGGATGAAAAATACACTTTGTTTCATTTTTGGGAGTATGCTTTAATGCTTGTGTTCTCATGATCACATGCCTTGAATTCATATCTAATCATTAGATTTTAATCCACATTTTGGGTCAAGCATTCATTACAATGATTTGTTTTTCTATATATAGAACTCCCAAAATGCTTGCATACTCCATCTCCTACTCACAAACACATTTCATCATGTCATCCAAAACCCTTGGGAGAATCATCTAGTACAAACAATCATGATATCCAAACATTTGTACTTCCACCATCCAAAATACCACAATCAAATAGGATATTTGCGATTAGTATCCCATCTTGTTGTTTAGCAAAACCAACCTCAAATGGTTCATCCTCAACAAATAACTCACCACAAGATGCTTCCCTTATAGCACCTCCCTCATCACCAACAAGTACACCAACTTCACCTAAAATAACTCTTTTGGAACTCCTTAAGACTCAAACAAGATCTAACCAACCTAAAGAAAAAGAATTAGTCTTTTCAACACCCCCACATCTCCAAATACTATATTTCAAGATCTTGAAACATCACCACCATTAGCTCCCATCACATTACAAGAACATTTAGGTTCCTTTCCACCACCATTTACAAACATTCGGGATATTGATCCATATTTTCCTATTTTTCCACCACAACTTCCGCATAACTCAAATCAAAGAACCTAAAAACTTCCGCACTCATTACCCACATCATTTACATTGTGAACATTGCCAATCCAATAGGGAAATTGCAATAGTTGTAAAGAAATGCGCAAGCCATACTCAACCTCATCCTTGATCGCATCAATACCATTACTCATCAAACCTCCATCCATAACCTTATGCAAGCACTAAGGAATCATCACTACAATTTTCTACTTTAGTATTATTTCTCTTTTGAAGTCATTTTCGCAACAAGACTTGTTTTATTTTTACATGTTTG
>OU343222.1:125254229-125385298 GCA_910596185.1 Chrysanthemum makinoi
TTTGCTTAATGTTGCAAGAGTTCTTATGTTTTAGGGGGATTTCTCTAAGTTTTTGGTCTGAGTGTGTCTTAACAACAACTTATTTAATTAACAAGCTTCCCTCTATTTTAAATGGTAAGTCTCATTATTTTGTGTTGTATGTTAGAGATCCATCCCTTTCTCATATTAGGAGTTTGGTTGTTTATGTTTTGACACACATTTAAATAATACTGGCAAGCTTTCTTCTAGATTTAAAAATGTTGGAATCACTCCTAAACCTTATTCAAGTGTTAGTTACTCATATGTAATAGTTAGCTTATTATGGCATTTATGTTTGTAATTAGCCTTAGGCTTATGTAGAAGGCCCATAAGCCTAGGCCTAATGGAAAGGAAGGGAACTAGGAGTGTTGCCCTTGCTTCCCTCCTATAAATACCTTATGTAAACCTTCATTTGAAGGTTGGTTGTTCAAGTTTTCTTTTCACTCACTCTCTCCGCATAACCGTATACTCTATATCGTGTGTGTGTGTTTGGATACTTGTTCAATCGCCTCTCTATCTTTCTTATAAGCTTGTGTTGTAAAATTAGTGACCTAGGTTGGTATCAATGCCAAATAGTTGGGTGACACAAGTTTGTTTTTGAAAGATTTTGGTTTTGGGTCTTGCAGCGTAAAGATAACCTATTCTTTGGTTCTCTTAAAACTTTTTTTACACTTTTTAAATCCAAGATTCTTGTACTTTCAACGTTTTAAGGTGTTAAAATACTTGTTTTTGGCAAAAGTTTCAAACTTTATGTGTGTAGATCGTTTTAAGCTAGTTTTTATTAAGCGAGGTGTTTCTCGCATAAATTTTTAGAAGCTTTGGATCATCAAGTTTCACACTTTTGTGTTATTTTGGTGTTATTGAAGCTATTTCATCACAAAAAAACTGGTTTAGAAACATCTTTGGGCAAAATCAAAATTACGAGTAATCCTACGAGTAGTAAAACCCTAAAACTACGCGTAAGTTATTCCTTGGTTTGATCTTCATTTTAGTGGTTTATTCGTGTTTTCTTACTTGGATAAGTGCGAAAATACGTCGACTTTGGATATCTTTTGCCTTTGTGATAGTGTAAAAGATCATTTGAAAAAACCTAAAATTGCATAAGCATAAACTTCGGCGTAGAAATCGCCGCCTTGCGCAAGCCTTGTCTTACGCATAAGAAAATCCTAAGCCTAACTTTCTACGCCTAACTTTTGTCTCGCTAACTTTAGTGTCTTTTCCTACTTACCAGCGTAAGCTAAATCCTAGCGTAACTCCTCTTGTTCTGCGTAACTTTGGTGTTTTTACGCATAAGTGCTACTTGGTTCTTGTCTTTTCTCCGCCTAAGGATACTTCATCAACAAAGGTTCATTCGACTACAAAGATCCATTTTACCAACACAAGTTTATCAACATGTCACAACCACCATACTCTAACTATTTCCCTTACACTTATCCTCATCCTCAGCGTCAACAACAACTAACTCCACAACATCAACAATGGAATCAACAACAAGCAATTTATCAACAACAATTTAACCAACAACATACTCCACAACTTCTGCAAATCCACAACCTCAAATGGTTCAACCACCACCAAGTCTTCAAGTTCAACCATACACAAATGACTTTAATCAACATCCATCAAGGATCACTATGAAGGAACCCACTTGGTTTGCAAAGATGTTTGAAACTTTAAGCAACCAACAATCAATTCATGAGGTTTGGATCACTTGATAGACCTCAATGCTCACTCGGGAAACTACGATCAATGGGAGATAAGGTTCTTTAGGTTTTGTGATCTAAAGAAGCCACATGGAAAGTTCTTAAAGAAGGTTATCTTGGAAGGTCCATTTGAGATGCCTACTTGTCATTGTACAGGGAGATCCAAATGCCATTCCACCAAGAGATGAACAAACGAACATTGCTCTCATTGCGGACTTGAATCCTCAAAAAATTCTACACTATGAAGCAGATGAGCTTGCAATGGAATATATCCTCCTAGGATTACCAAACCTAATTCTTCGTAGTGTTGATGCTCAAAAGACAGCAAAGAAAATGTGGGATCATATTAGATCTTCTTATGGAAGGATCTATACTCAATCAAGAAGATTTGGAATCCAAAATTTACTTGGCTTATGAACACTTCATGATTGAACACGGAGAGACACTTTCGAGTCCTATCATCTCCGTTTTTCAGACATCATCAATGATTTGGATAAACACAACATCATCATGCCAAAATTGCGGTGAATACTAAGTTCCTGAGTAGTCTTGGTACTGAATGGGAGAAGTATGTCATTTTTCTCCGTCAAGCGAAAACATGCATCAATCTACATACGGATTGTTGTACGATTACTTGAAGCCTCATGAAAAGGAAGTTGATAGGGAAAGGATTCTCCGTGCTCAAATTGCTCCACCAGCATCATCGGAAAATCAACAACTTGCCTTATATGCTCAACAAAATTATTCTCCTCAACGGCAACTCAACCAAGCTATCAAACCCACCAATGATCAATCACATCAACCTCAACAAAATCAATTGGTTCCATACAACAACAATGCTCAAGCACTTCTAATGAGGAATCCGATCCGTTAGAAGCATTGCAACAAGGATTTGCTATGATTGCTAATGCCTTTAGCCGTTATACCAACAAATCCAACAACCGTATTAGTTCCTCATCTAATACAAGGAATCAAGCTTTATTTGTGAACAATGGGCGAGTTGAAGTTGAGAATCGTGGTTATGGTTACGTCGGATGGGGTGGTCAAGGGTTTAATCTTTGTGGTAGGAATAACAATGAGCTCAAGTGGTGGAGCAGGGAAATGCTCGGCAATGGGTTGAATGGTCTTGATGCTACAAGCGCAATGAGAAGGGACACGGCTAATGCATGCCCAAAGCCAAGGACTAAGAGGCGTGCTTATTTCAAAGAAGCTCTTCTTTTGGCTCTTAAGGATGAAGCTGGTGGAACTCTCACGGACAAAAACGAGCTTTATGGCAAATGCGACTTCGGATGATGATATGGAGGACTTGCGGGCCAATGCAACTTTGTTATGTTGATGGCTAATATGCATGAGTTACACATGAGTGACCGGGCCGAGTGTATGACAGCGATGGCTTGTCTCGGTACAGAACAAACCATATTTATCTCTGATCTCATATCTCCGCCAACATCAGCATCCGGCAAGGCTCGGAATGTTCAAAATGAGTCATCCACATCTCATTCGGCGATTTTCAACTAGACCCGTAGTTATATTTGGCGATCAAGATGACCAACGGTTTCCTTGATAATCAAATTGACTCGTGGTTATACTTGAGGATCTCGTAATGATCATGTTGAGACTCGCGTTGAACCGCCGAACTTTTGCCTCATCAGTTTTGCTCGTTTAATACAAGACCAACAAACCATAGTGGAAAAATGTCATGCCATTAATCGGGACTTGAAATGCAAAAATGCACTGTTAACCAAGGATTTTGAATGTTTACAAAAGCAACTCAACTTTTCAAAACTCAAGAAAAGCGTGAAAGCGGTTTTGAAGCGACCTTTGCCAAATCTTATCAAAGCGAAAAATATTTAGAAAGGCAGATCGTGATCTAGCGGCAGAAGAATGCTTTGTTATGCGAAATAGAACAAGCTGAAACATGAACATAAAAAGCAAATTAGCGCTCTCACCTTGGAAAATCAAAAGCTAAAATTGAGTTGTTAACTTGTCAAAAACAGTTCTCTGCATACAAAAAGCATTCAACGAAGCGAATAGATGATCATCTTGAAGAAATCATCGGCTTGCAAAACAAACTTAAAGAGTTTAAAGCTGTTGTTTACAAACATGGCGAGTCGGTCCGACCATTGAAAAGTTTACTTTAAACCCAATCCAAATGGATATGGACCCGAATCTTGCGATTACAAACCTAAGCTTTCAACAAAAGCATTCAAACCAAATCCCGAAGTTTCGGTCACGAGAATATAAAGTTGATAATTACATTTATGAATGTTGTTGAATATCATCGTCAAGAGGAATTAGATGCAGAAGGCGAGAGTCGATCAAAATTAGAAAAAGTTGTTTACAACAAACCTTTTAACTATTCAAAGCGGTCACTTTCGTCACACCAACGGATTCTTCTAACACACCAAGGGTTATCATCAAAACACATGAGTCTTCTAATGTTAATCCCAACAGTTATGCACAAATTTATGGTCCTTTACCTTCCATCGGTGAAGTAAATTCAAAACACGAAAATCGAAAAATTCTTCGATATTTTGACATTTTCATGGATGACCTCAAAATTTTACAACATGAGATAGAATATCGTTCCGAAATCAAAATTGATCATTTTCAATCGCCTCTGGCGCGAGAACAAAGAGACATTTTTGAGAAAAATCTTTTACCTAATGTTAAAAATTTGAAAAATTGTGCATTAGCTTGGGAAAAGGATTTTCATAAGGAACTTGGAGTGATGAAGGTCGTTTTAGAAAGCGAAACATCTATTTCTAATACTAAGCGTAAAAGCTGTTGAGAAAGATGTTGATCGACTCTTGGAAGATGTCATCATTGTGGCTGATGTCCATAATGTTGTGTAAGAATTCTTTGTCATATGCATTTGATCATACCTCTGCGATCTTGTTGAATCGTGATAAATGTTGAGAACAACGATAATGTGCTTGGTCGAGTCCTTAAAAGTTGAAAACAAACGATTGTCAAGCGAACTTTCAAATGCAATTCGTCGTCTTAATTGGTGTCAAAAAGATATTCACGATCAACAACATGCTTTTCAACACAAAATCGCCCGATTGCGTGCAAAATCTTACGATCCTAAATTTGAGCAACTGGATGATCAAAGCGTGTCTTTTAAGTGTCAAATCTCAAAATATGAACAAGAACTTTTAAAAGTTAAAAAGGAATATGGTGTCATATTTGATTTACTCAAAAAGACTTGTGATGAAGCATCAAATGAACTTGATCATTATCTTGCACACACTAAAGAAGTTATGCATTTCTTTGGAAATGTTAGGTCACGAAAATCAAGATCGATTCACACTATCCTCAAGTTAAGAGAAATGTTAGGAAAGTATGAACAACTTCCGCCAACCATCATTAAGAGATTAGCCCAGTAACACTTAGTACTCATGAACCTAGAATCTCTACTGCCAAATCACAAGTAGCTAGCGTGCTTCCTTCTCTTGAAGCAGGGAATAGTTGAGCCTTTTCCAAAGCGTCGCACTTCACGGCCTAGGAGCACTCAATCGAAGAATAGGAAGTTGCGACCTAAGAAAAGATCAATCAAGAATGCTAAAGTAGAAGAACACCCTAGGACTATGAATAAGACTCACGTTGCCTCCACTATAGATATTGCGTGTAGCAAATGTAATAGAAATAGTGATGTAACGAATGCTAAACCGTTAAGTACTTTTGATATTGATCGATGCACCTTGTGTTATTTGTGGTAAAAGTATGAATTCTAATTGTCATGATAAATGTGTTGCTAAAGCTATCATCTCTCGTTTAAGGAATCCTAAGAACGGGAATACCTCTAGGCCCACTAATCTTTCTAAGTGCATTGCTTGGTAGACGCCATCTTTAGATTCTAAGCGCATTCTTTGTCCTGTAGCTCCATTTTAACCTCCTAAGAATGTAGTACCACCTAGTGCATTCACTAAGACTAAAGCAAAAAGTAGTTATAGATGGCAGAAATGGATATATAACACACTAGGATTTAAGTGGATACCTAAAGCTATTGATGTGTGTATATCTACTATAAGCCTTTCGGAACCCTCTAACATTTCGGGTTCCAATCTACTTCTATTCCATCTGTATTATGCGTGCATTGTGTAATGCGGTGTCTGAATCATTCTCGGATTGTTGATAGCGGATGTTCCCGACACATGACGAGGCAATCTTAAAGCTGTTATCAAACTTTATTGCAAAGTTCATTGGCTGTCGAGGTTGGGGAATGATCACCGCTATCATGGGCTCACGGAGACTATGTCAATGGGAACATCGAAATTAGCGGGGTTTACTATGTGGAAGGCCTCGGTCATAATCTGTTTTGGGTCGGATTTTGTGATGGAGATTTGGAGGTTGCTTTCAGGGAGAAAACTTGTTTCATTAAGTGATCTACAAGGAAATGACCTTATATGCGGATCGCGTAATTCTATTCCCTACACTATCTCTATGAAAGACATGGTTGCTTCATCTCCCATATGTTTACTTTCAAAGGCAACATCAACAAAATCTGGCTATGGCACCGTCGTCTCTCACATCTAAACTTTCAAACCATCACCAACCTTGCTCGACACAAACTAGTTGAAGGACTCCCGGTTTTGGTATTCTAAAGATCATCTTTGCTCGGCTTGTGAACAAGGCAAAAGCACTCGTGCTCATTTTCCTTCAAAGGTGGAACCACGGCTCTCGGCATGTGCTTCATCTTCTTCACATGGATTTGTGTGGCCCGATCTTGGCGTGCAAGCGATCAATGGCAAGCTACATCTTAGTAATTGTTGATGACTATTCACGCTGGACTTGGGTCTACTTTCTTAGAAGCAAAGATCAAGCTCCACAAATGATCATCACCTTTCTCACGAAAATACAAGTTGACTCTGAAACACCGTTCGACTAATCGAGCAGATAAAGGCGAATTTGTTAATCAAACTCTTCGTGAATTCTATGAGAAAGTGGGAATTGACATCGGACATCTATTGCCGCGTACACGGAACAAAGCGGGTTGTCGAAACGAAACGAGCGTTAGTGGAAGTGCAAGAACAATGTTAATCAATGCTAAACTTCAGTTACTTATGGGCGAAATTTGTATCTCTTGCATGCTATACTCAAAACCGTTCTATGATTACAAAGCATACAACAAAACACCTTTCGAGCTTCGTCCATAACGAAAACGAATCTAAAACACTTACATGTATTTGGATCTCTTTGCTATCCGAATAATGATCGTGATGACTTTGGAAAGCTCAAAGCCAAAGGTGACATTGGAGTCTTTATCGGATCTTGTGATAATTCCAAAGGTTTCGAATCGGAATCGTCGTACAATATAGGTGATGGAAACGATTCATGCTCATTTTGATGAACTTACGGAAATGGCTTACGAGTATAACGACTTGGAACCGGTCACAACCGCTTAAACTTCCCCAAACCCCATCATCAATTGAACAAAGCCCCGGCTTACTTCGTCAACAAATGGAAAGGTTATTTGCTCCATTTGTTGGTGGCGATATTGATGAGCGTGCTCGGTGTATCCATTTGTTTCATTTGCTCAACGATAATACTCTTTTACGATACACACTACAACAACTCATTTGCGAGATGCACCTACACAGTTGACTCCACCACACGCAGTTGAACAAACCGCTTCCAACAATGATGAAGCTGGCGATGATATTACGAATAAGTACCCCCACTGCGATTTTGATCCAAATCGTTCTTCAACCCGTTTGCTAATGAGGCTGCGCACGGATGTCGCGGAATCTTCAACAAACCATTTGAATCCTCAGAATCGCACAATGTATACCAACATCAACCCTCCACACATAGATGGACGAAAGACCATCCTCTGGAAAACATTATTGGCAACCCGAATCAACCCGATCGTTACGAGACAGCGTCTTCACCGCGAGCGGTGAACATTGCATTTATGCACTCCTTATTGCCAATCGAACCTAAAAACATCAAAGACGCAATGACAAAAGACAACTGGATTGAATCCATGCAAGAAGAACTCAACCAATTCAAGCGTCTTGAAGTATGGGAGCGGTTGAAAGACCAGCGAGGAGTCTCGTCATTGGTCTCAAATGGATTTGGAAAAACAAATTGGATCTTTGAAGGAAATGTTATCGAAATAAGTCACGTCGGTGGCTAAGGGTTATCGTCGGGGAAGAGGTATTGACTTTGAAGAATCTTTTGCTCCGGTTGCTCGTCTTGAGTTGGATATTTCTAGCGTTCGCGGCTCATATGAATATGACGGTCTATCAGATGGATGTCAAAGCTGCGTTTCTCAATGGACAACTTAAAAGCGGTTTATGTCGACCAACGGATGGATTCGTTGATCACGAGTTTCGAATCCGTCTACAAAGCGAACAAAGCTCGTATGGTCTCAAACAAGCTCCTCGGGCATGGTGCGATAAGCTATCATCCTTCCTCATTGCTAATAATTTCACCAAAGGTTCGGTTGACCCAACTCTTTTTATACAATATCACGGGGAACATATCTTAATTGTTCAAATTCACGTGGATGACATCATTTTTGGGTCTACACATAAAAGTTTTCAATCGCTTTTGCAAAACTAATGAAGAAAAATTTTGAAATGTCCATGATGGGTGAACTTACGTTCTTTCTAGGTTTACAAGTTCATCAATCACCCCGTGGTATTTTCTTGAGTCAATCCAAATATGCCCTTGAATTGTTAAACAAATTTGGAATGAAAACCTGTGACACCTATGCCACACCAATGGCTCATACCAAGAAGCTAGGCGCTGATTTACATGGGAAATTGGTGGACCCTACAAATACCGTAGTATTATTGGGTCTCTCATGTATCTAACAGACTAGCGGACGATATTGTCTTTCTTGCCGTTTATCTATGCTCCGTTATCGATCGCGACCAAGCTGAAACCCACCTCTCTGAGCCTAAAAGAATCCTCCGATACATCAAGGGAACCATTAACTTGGGGATCTGGTATCAGAAGGATTCTGGTTTTGAACTAATCGCTTTTGACCGACCCGCGAGGATGCTTAGACTCACGGAAAAGCTTGGGGAGCTTTACAATTTCTTGGTGATAAAGCTGGTGTCATGGCAATCGAAGAAGCGAGGATTGTACATATTTGTCCTCAACGAAGCGAGAATATGTAGCCATGTCAGCATGTTGTGCTCAAGTCATCTGGATGAGAACACAACTCAAAGACTATGGTTCGTATTTGTGAGAATCGATGTCTTTGCGACAATGTCAGTGCCATTGCAATCTCGTGCAACTTCGATTCGGCACGAAATCAAAGCACATCGATCTTGATATCATTTCATCAAGGATCACGTGGAGCAGTGCTGTTGAATTATATTTTGTGGGTGAGAATACCAATTGGCAAATCTTCTCACCAAAGCCTTGCCTCCTGCTAGGTTTAATGAGTTGGTCCACGGGATTGGTATGAGGTGTTTGACTCAAGAGGAATTGGATGACCTCTAAAAGATCTTAAAAACACATCAAACACCAAAATCTCTTTTGTAAATAATTTTTCAAAAACAAAATACAAAAGTATAAAAATCTGATAAAACAACAAAAATATTCTTCTATCTATTTTCTTTCAACATTGCAAGTACATTTCTTCCGTCAACACTATAATCTTTCAAAATTCAATATTTTTTCGATCAAGTGTTGAGGGGAGAAAATCAAAACTTAACTTGTTTCAAAACATCTTTGTACTTGCATGTTATCATATCTCGGTTGTTTCTTTTAACAAATGGTGGTAAATTTTACGGTAAATGACACTCCTCGGACTAAATTTATAACCTTTCATTATTTCTTAAGTCGAGGGGTAGTGTCGTCATGTTTCTTTCTTAAAATCTTTGTTTGGTAACCAAAATGGAAGTTAAATGGCTTTGTTTGAAAAAGGAAAAGGTGGAGGGACCAAAGCTGTCAAAATGTTAAAGTTATTTTAATAAAATACCTCCACCCTAACATATTACTTCACATTTATTACTAAACCTAAAAGATCTAAGCCTAATCAAAGAAATCCGTTCTTTTGATCATCTCTTTGTAAGTTTTTATGTATTAAACATGTTTTAAAGCTATGGTTTTAATTTCATGCAAATCCAACGGCTAAAATTGTTTATCGTGATTATGTTTCTACGCATAAGCGTATGAACACACAATCATTGTGTGTGTGTTTGTGGTTAAATGGATTAGAGTGTCAAATGTTTCAAATACATCAATGATATCATTTTAACCATCAAAACCACCCGAAACACGAAATGATTTTTGAAAATTAGGGTTTATGAGTGTAATTGGGTGTTTTTAAATGTGAAGTGTTTTGGTCAAAGATTGTTGGGTTATGGTTTATATGTTGAATTGATGATTTCCATTGTCTATAACCACCCGAAACTCTAATTGATTAACAATTTGAATTAGGGTTTAAAGTTCATAACTTTGGGTAATTTTGATTCACCATGATTAGATGTTATAACTTGGTTTATAGACTCTCACAATACTTAGAACTACCGAAAAAGTTTGGTGCAAATCCATGGCTAAAATTTACTGCGTAAATCTTAACCCTTAGGGTTTTGACCTCTGCATATGACTTTCTACTACATAAGCTGTTTAACAAGTGTTCATGCCATGTTTGTTGTTAAAATGAATGTATTTTGTGTTAATATTGATGATTTGATGAATTTATTTGGGCTTTTACGCTAAATATTGAGAATCAAGGTCATTTGCAACTCGCATAAGGATTACCTACGCGTAGTCAAGTTATCGCGTAAGAAATCTTCTACGCATAACTCAGCGTAAGGTTCTACAATGGGACTCTGGCGTATCACGTGAAGGATATGCGTAAGCTTGATGACCTCTACGCATAAGGTCTACTCTTACGAGTAAGCCTTACGCGTAAGGTATATATATATGCCTACGCGTAAGCTCTACGCATAAGGTCCCCTTTCCTACAGCGTATTTCTTGCAGCGTAAGTTAGGATCCTACGCGTAAGCTTTAGGTCTATGCGTATATCATCTCTGTTCGCTTAACTTTGCCAAAACTACGCTTAAGCCTGGATTGACCTTCATAATGAATTGTTACGTGTACAAACTTGTAAATAAACTAATCATAACGTCACGAATCCAATAATGTCACTAATAAACTTAATCGTTTGATATGTTGTGAACAATAAGTGATAACATAAACTTTAAAACTTAAAGTTAACTAACTCACGAAACATTTCCGCGGCGTCATTGGACTATTGAACAAACAAGTGACTTAGGACTCGTAACAATCATTGACCTTTGTACATTCAATAACCAGACAATAAGACCTTCCGTTGACTAACACTATGTCTTTCGATATGTTGGTTCTTTTGGCTAATGTTATTTCGAGATCACGACATGGTGAACAAATGAATGTGGATGCATCGAAGTTCTTACAATTCTTGATATCTTTCCAGAAAGTTATCCGAGAAAGATTGGAAAGAACAACCTTAGGGTTGACTTTGATACCCTCACTTGCTTTCGGAATCTTCTGCTTGATTGCTATGGATATTCTCGGGAATCATCCCTACCGAACATGCTCTCACACTCTGCCGCAGTTCGAGGTCTACATTCAACAATTCGGGATTCTATGAGAGGATCAATGGTCAAAGTGCGATGAATGTGACACTTAATCACAAACAAGTCACTATCACTCCTGTACGACTTACGGGCTGTTCTCATCATTCGACATCGCTCCAACCGACTTCTTTGCTACCCTCTTGAAGAGGCAGTCACGAAATTCTTGATAGATATTGGTTATGATGAAGCTTCAAGAATTATTACTAAGCACTCTCACGTGGAGCTGAAGTATATTCCTCAACCATGGAGAACACTCTACATGATCATCACCAAATCGGTCTCTTGTACGTGGCAGGTGGCTATGAGCATCCCAAGCTCATGGAACTACAAATTTTATGGTCGTTGATCAACAAGAAGGACATTGAAATCGAAGCAGCGATATGGGAGACATGATGGTATTTCACAAGAAGCTTGGCTCCAAGATTCCTATGTCGGATACACCAAGCTGTTGATCGAGAGAGCACTTGGACTTCATCGGACATCCCATGAGGCTCAATGACCCGGATAATCACGACATATTGGTGAACCCATACTATGCATCGGAATCAAAGAATCGTCAACAAAGAAAGGCGGTTTTACGATCACCTTGACTTAGAAATCAAAAAGCTTGAAACATATAAAAGGTATCGGTTAGCGGTAAAAGAAGGCAAAGTTGGTCATCTTGATGAAAAATCTTACGGTACACCTACTCGAGGAGGACGGAAGAAGGCGTCTTTGAAGTGTTACAAGTCTGAGATCTTTATAGGAAGCTTCCCAAAGGAATCCTCCTCGTAAAAGTTGTTCCAGTAAAGGCGAACCTATTCCCACATCTGAACGCAAAGAAAGCTTGTGGGAAAGCTCTGAAGATCGACACGAGATGAAGAGATTACCTACTCGAATGCGCAGCATCTTTACCTCCCTTAGCTAAACCTCCAAGTCCGCGGTGATAAAGGAAAAGGAAGACTCTGTACTTGTACCATATGATGGCTTCGAGATCAAGAAGAAGAGCAAGCTGGATATATCATACGAGGGAAGAAGTTTAATATCGTTAGACACCTTCACAAAGCAGAAGAATTTGCTAAAGACCAAATGGGTGGTCCAGGAGGATCAAGTGGTCTTTGCCATCTGAACCATCTCACGATGCGGTTAATCAACCCGATAAGAGAGCTGGTGCCACCACTCTTATGCAACAACAAAAGCTTGTGGAGGATACTATCGAATATGAGTTTGAGGAACGGAAGCGAGAAGTCGAAAAGATCAAGATGTTGATTATGATCGTTTCTTCTAGATAGTCTGCTGCGATCAAAGGAAGAAACCTCTGAACCTTCGAAGGATCCAAAGTCTCCTCATATCTCTTCATCATCAGTTCGTCTTCCACTCCTCACCACCACCATCAAAAAGTCAACAAATCATCATCCAAATCCGTGAAGAAACCATCTAAATCTTGGATTTCTCAAGCTCATGAGCGGATTACCAAAATTTTGGCATCAAACAAGTCGGAAAAGAAAAGCGTGCTCAACAAAAGCTTGAATTTCTTTCTTTGATCACATACGACATATGTATGACGAGCATGAAAAGATAAAAGGAGAAAGGAAGTTTGTTCAGAAATTCATGAAAAATCACCGTCAAGAGGCTGAGCGAAATGATGAAAGGCTACGAAAAAGTACCTTAAGATGCGTTCCTAAAGTCACAAAGGAGTTGTTCACCAAACAACTTTATCCAAATCTTATGCGGATCGCCAAGCAAACTATTCGATCAACGCCCTTAACCGTCACAATCAATCCAACCGATCGGGTAGTTTTCTCGGATAATGAATTGGTGGCCAAGCTTGTCACACAAATGTCCGCACGATCTGGGACATTTACTTCGATGAAGGAAAATTGTTTCAAGCATTCTTTGGACTACCAACTTCAAGAAGCTTGTAGATTTGAAGTGAAAAGTCTAAGCGTCCTAGAGCGATGAAGACAAGGATAAGGATAAAGACTCGCACCTAAGCGTCGAGAAGCGATCGGTGAATCTTCTTTGATGCAACCTCCTCCACAACGGGCTCCTGTTCAACAAAAATCTCCTCCTCGTTCTTCTCTTGAAAAACCTCGGGGCGATTCGAGTTACCACCCCGACTCGAGAAAACCGGATGATCACTTTGAGTATACGGGTGGTGACGATGAAGAGGTCCTTGAGCCCCTACAACAACCCACCTCTCCCAAACAAGTTCGAAACGGAATCATCATCTAGGCCTTGAAAAGAAGAAGAAGGCGCCTCAAGGCGTCGTTATCATGGCTAGATGACGATAAAACAGAGGAATTTGAATGGTTAGCTACTCTTGTTAACAACACTCTACCACGAAGAAGGTCAGAATTTGGTAGAGCGGTTCTACATTGGAGCATGCAAAATTCGCAGAAAAGTTCCATGTGAAGAAAATGGCGAAATCGGTGGCGAATCAAAATGAAGCATTTCAACTTCTAAAAGATACTCGAAAGTGCCCTCGAGATCGAATATCACCTTGAAAACATTGCTCGAGCTATGTCTAACAACATGGATTGGCTCAACCGGGAAGCAAACATTGACTTCACACAAAGGGACAACCCTCCATACTACACCGATTGGACCAAACCTCTACCAACACTTGGACAAAAAGCTGAACCAAGGATTCCTTTCAGATACTTCTTCAACAAAGACACGGATTTTCTTCTACGGTGGCGATGATTCAAGAAAATATGCTACATCGTTGACACTTCCATTCCCGGCATGTCTACTCAAAGCGCATAGCCATTGAGGAACGTGCCAATCACTTGTTCTCCAACACGGTGGAGGCATCGCCGAGATGCATTGTATGGGATTCATCAGCGGCGAGCGTAGACGAATCTACTATAGAAGGCACGTCAGTTGAA
Organism: Chrysanthemum makinoi; assembly: GCA_910596185.1. NCBI lineage: Eukaryota > Viridiplantae > Streptophyta > Magnoliopsida > Asterales > Asteraceae > Chrysanthemum > Chrysanthemum makinoi. The sequence continues at coordinate 125,268,409 of OU343222.1, forward strand.
GTCTCAACATCGCGTGCATAGTTCTAAAGATATCGTTGCCATCATACGTTGACCTTCGTCTAAGTGGGACTACACATTCTAAAGAAGATCGTAGTCAAGCGACAAGATGAGCGGGACTATGCTTTCTCGAGGTGACTTTGAGAATTTGTCTCTCAATGACATCGAAGACATGTACCTTGCCAAAGTACACGGTCGCATGAGACAATTCTCAAGCTGCGATTACAGCGTGAATTTATCAAGTCACTTCTCATCTTCATAAGACGGATTGTCATCAAGGAACGTGTAGAAGATCTCGGTAGGTGTTGAATCTTATCAGACGCGTGTCAACTTCACTCCTCCAAAGCTTGATCTTCTCGATATCAACCGGCTATCTCAATATACACTCATCGACAAACCTTTGGCGTTGTTTAGTAGTGAACTTCAAAGCGCTTAATGGCGTGTAGCGAACTCCAGGTTAGGGGATCATACTTTGAAGGCTGGTTAGGGATGGATTGGCATCTGGTTGAAGGATATACGCCGAAAATTGGGTCTCCTAAAGCTGGAATTCTCGGGAAAGGAGGGATGTGAGGCGGATCATCACAATGATTGATGAGCGGTTGTTTGAAGGGATCGATTGACGATTGGAGAGTTATGTGGGTGGTGCGACCGGAGAAACATAACCGGATTTCAACGCATACATGTGCACACTCACGGGAACATCACTGCAATTCCTGGTACCCCTTGAATTGTTTTCTTCATATCATTTTGGATGTTTGATTAATTATGTCATATGGCTTGTGCATTACGATTTACAACCCGTACTTGTAAATAAAGGACCGTGGTGCGCGATGCCACAATCCTTATGAAAGGAGCGAAAGCTTCTTACTTTTGAGTAAAACCTATCAAACCTTTCACTTTTCAAGGTTTTGCTCAAAAGAACAAGTACTTTCCTTATGATTTTCAAAACCTCAACCGTTTATATCACTTGTTGAGGGGGAGTACTTGAATCAAAACTTTGTTCAAAAATTGTTCTCGATGGTCATTCTTCCCAACACTCGAAATGGTCATATTTATTCTCAAACGTTTCAAAAATAACACTTTAATATGCCATTTTGAGGGGGAGAAAATATGTGATAAGAAATATGTTGTGTAAAATGCAAATGAATCATGTGATTAGACTTAACCAGCAATTGTGATGCTTAACGGTAGTAACTTCGAAAAGACTTGTCCTAGGGCGGGTAATAATTTCAAGCTAGTTAAGCTAGTGATGTAAGCGTGTCTCGAAAGGACTTGTGCGAGTAGAATGTACCATTCGAGAAACTCTTGATAAACATGAACTCGGCGGGTTTGGCGACCTTTCGAGGATTGTCTACACCTTCAAGGTAGTTATTAGAGCTAGTTGTCACCTAAAAGCGGACAATGCAACTCTTTAACTATGCCACGTAACCGTGTCTCGCGGGGATTGTCTATCTTGAGTGAATCAATTCAAAATGTCGCGCTCTTTCCTCCTGCATTTTAACCGTTAAAACTCTTAAGCACATGTGAAGGGGAAGTATTTATGCAAAATCTTATCTCAACAGTGGTACTAAAATGTTTTCATTCACAAACACTTTGAGAGATTTTTCACATGATGGTTTTATGGCAACATAGGTTAGTCATGGAGTTATAAGGTGACTAAGGTTAGGAATAACCAGTCCTATGATCCTTGAGAGGAGGGATCTACCCAAAGACACCACAAATAGTTAGTATTTAGAAGTCCTTAGGTATGATTGTAAAAGGAGAAAATGAGAATCGGAGAAAGAAGGAGTTGAAGAATTAAAAGAAATGCAAAGAAAAGGGTGAAAAGAAATAGCCCTCAGTTATTCAACTTAGAGGCGGAACAGGGTTCAATTCATATACTCTTGGTTGTCACTTAGTGGCACCGGTATTGAAGATTAAAAGTCGTCATGGACCCGGTGGCGCATGCACTAAACCTTCTTAGCCACTCAAGTTTCTCTTAACCGAAGCTTGTTTCATTCTCACTGGGAACCCTACGTAAACTATCGGCTTTCTCTTAGAGATTGTTGGTATTGAAGAAGGAGACCCTCTCCTAGTCTCGCTTTCGGGAAAACCAAAACGCACAATTGAGTCTAGAGCAACGAGATTCATCAAAAGATCTCTTAGGTACACTTGACATTTAATCACTTGATGATCAATAATAAGGTTATCGATGGTTCATATCGAGTCCTTCCGCAGATCTTAGCAATCATGAGAACATTTATGAGAGGTTCACATTTGTGATCCTCGGTGATGAATGGAAACTCTGCCGGGTCAACATTAGCGACCACGGCGGGGGTAAGCCGGCAACTCCGTGGATTCGCTTAGTGGTCTCAAAGCGGTCTGATGCGTGAGGTGATGCTTGATTGTACCTCGGCGACTCATCCCGAATCGTAGGTGTACCGATTTTATCGTGTTATCTCACTTGTGGGACTCCGATTGAGAGCGGCCTTTGTAAGAATTAGAGTTGTGTTTTCACACTATTTTGTTAACACTCTCGAAGTTCAAACTTGTAAGTGCGGAATCCGCTTATTACTAACCGTTTAAATGTTTTCTTCTTATGGAAGCTCTAGGGCGGAATGATCGTCGCATTCTTCTCATGCTCACGCCAACATCATCATCACTAATGGAAGTTCTATCCAAAAGCAACACAACGTCGAATGATTCTTTGTCAATACGAGAGAATCTACAAAGTTAAAGACTTAAAGAACTCCATCGATCTTGAATTCCAAGCGTCAAAAGCGTGTGAGCATGTTGAAGAACGGCGTGGAGACAACTGTAGCGTGAAGCGGAACTGGCGGAACTTGATGGAGACAACAACATACTATCACTTTCACCACAAAGAACAATGATCAAAGAACAAGGTTAATGATGACGTCAAAGCATAACCGTTCAAAATAAACTATCTCTCTACCTTTGGGAGATTGTTTAAATCAAGGCAATTCTTCTCACAAGAAAGAAGAATGTCAGAAGGCGTCAAAGCTACTATTACATCAACGCCTTCACCGTTTTCATCACCAACACTTGAGTGTTTGTTACTCATATGTAATAACACTTGAGGGGAGATTGTTGGAATCACTCCTAAACCTTATTCAAGTGTTAGTTACTCATATGTAATAGTTAGCTTATTATGGCCTTTATGTTTGTTATTAGCCTTAGAGCTTATGTAGAAGGCCCATAAGCCTAGGCCTAGCCCATAAGAAAGGAAGGGAACTAGGAGTGTTGCCCTAGCTCCGCTATAAATACCTTGTAAACCTTCATTTGAAGGTTGGTTGTTCAAGTTTTCTTTTCACTCACTCTACTACATATAGTATACTCTATATATGGGTATTGTGTGTGTGCTTTTGATACTTGTTCAATCTGCTTCTCTCTCATCTTTCTTATTTAAGCTTGTGTTGTAAAACTAGTGACCTAACAAAAAATGTGTTTTGATTGTTGTTTCAAGTGAAAAGAGCTTACAAGCTTAATGAGTCTTGGTAACCCCGATAGTATTATCACGAATAGGTCCAATAAATCCAAACTAGGTGCAACTAGGCAGAATGACATTAAGGCGCTTGCATCACAAAATATAGCCGGACATTTGGCTTTTAAATGTATTTGTTCATTCATTTTTAACTTGACCGATTCGCTACTATGTACTTCATTTAAAGCATGTGAAATAAGCTTTCACATGAATCAAAATATAGGTTAGAGCAACTTCCAATGTCATGTGAGTTTTTGGAATTGAACCTCCACTTTCTGTTCACGATTTCATTGAGTTAGTAAGCAATCAAGTTTCTCAAAATATACAAAAAATAAAATCGGTAGCTATTAGTAGGTTAGTTAGTATACTAAACTAGAAAAATCAAAAATCTTGTGCTCGGTCTTGTTTTAAGGTGAAACACGGTTTGGAGTGCTTATCGAGAATTAGGTTTTGTTAATAGACCACACTTCATGGTAATTGTGTTGAGTTCATGCTCTTAGCGATGAAAATAAAAAATGGTTAATATCTTCTTCAGGTTAAGGAGGGTCCATAATAAACTTGAGAGTCATTTTGAGCTACCTTTAGGGATGTATCACAAGTATTCATAACTATATCTTTTGATAGTTGTGGTTGAATAGTAATTAGATTGCCTAAAGTTTCTTTGACAACCTTTTTAAACCAAGTGACTTATCATCCAAGTTTATAATTACGAGATGTCTAACATCTCAGTACCTAAATAGTAAAATGTTTAAGTGGAATCTAGATGGTGGTTAAGAACTTATGAAAGAATTAAAGAATTTAATCATGTTCGTATTTTCTTGTAAGATTGGTTGTAATCTTAAGAATTAAGATAGAATTGATGAATGTAAACTGGTTGGTATCCTCTTGTAAGTTTGGTTGTAAGCTTGAACATGGTGGCGACATATACTATCATTTATTTTGTGAAGACGAGGCATCAAAACTTCCTCTTCTCATCCAATTGTGAGACCCGCTTTAGAATGTCGAGGATCTTTGGATTCATTTATTTTTTGCCATCGTAGATTAGTAGCCTTTGTCAAAAAAATACATATATTTAAGTATATAATGTGGTCATGATGTATGATAAATTTTCTTGGCTCCTGTTGTTTGGATTTTGTAAATGCATGTACCCTTTACCACGTGTTCTCATGCATGTCAGTTATCTTCAATATTAGTGTTGGTTTAGAATCACTTTGGTTTGGAATCAATATTAGTGTTGTGTTTGATTTCACATCATAATATTATGTCTAATTGAGTTTATTGCATTATTTGTAGGGTGACTAAAGGTTGAGTTTGTTCAAGAGCGAGGCTGGATGATGAATTAGTTTGGTGCTAAGTTTTGTTGTTGGATTCAGGCGTGGATGTGATTCAAACATGTTTTATTACTAATAAATGCTTTATAAGTAGTATAGATAAACACGATGTTAAACACTTGAACATTATGTAGCGAGATACAAAAATTATATGTTTGAAAAAAATCTTTTATGTTTATGCAATCACAAGTAATTTGATATCTTTGTTGTTTAAATTATGTGGTTTTAATTTTTAGTGCAGATTATATGAAATCGCTATCATTTAAATGCAGTTTAAGTGACCACTTTTACTTTTTAAAAGTAAATAGGTGGTGACGCGTTGGTCTCTAAGAATTAATATGAAGTGACCACATATGGTCATTGATGGGAGTTAACGGTATACTTGGAGTGGGTATCTTTTAGCAAAACATTTGACCTTTATATTTTTGTAGTCTATCAATTCGGTGACCACCTTCACCTGTTAGTGACCAAAATTAGTGACCTAATATATCGTCACAAATATAGTGACCACTCTAATATGGTCATTGGTTAGAGACGAATTTTAATTTTGGTCTCTAATAAAATAGTGACAGAGCTATTGTGGCCGAAAAGTGACCACCGAGGGTTTTGGTCACTAAGCAGTGTTAGTGACCCATTTTATACTGATAGTGACCATATACCTTTTGTCACTAAATTCAGTTTTTCTTGTAGTGTGTCCTTGAAATTTTATCAAACATTACATTTCATACATCAAATTCTGTCAGGTTATTGACATTAACACTAACATATTAAGAACACCATAAGGACTACAGGGCATGTTTGCGTAGCTTAATGATCCAAGCCGATTACAACTTTTACATCTTATTATTGAACCAATAGACACCTTTTTTGTTGTCTTCACCTTCATCAGCCTCGACAAAAAAGCACTCGGTAGCTTCTCTCCACATTGCTTTGAGTATTGGGGTGTCATCAAACTGATAGTATTCTCCTAAAATTGGTTTGATTGCCTTTGTTGCTTCCGTGGCATGATAATGAGGAATAGTGAACACCAAATGATGGACTACATGTGTGTCAGTGATGTTATTAAGAACTGTGTTTAAGATGCCATAATCTATCGATTGTAGAACAGTGCTCCTCTCAACCAGTCCCATTCAGTGAGTCATAGTGAGGTAGTGATCGGTGAGTGTGTGGTGCAACCATGATGACAGCCAGGAATCCATAGACGATAACCAAAGGTGCAAAGTATATCAACACTAGCCATGTGAGCCTTGTGCCAAGGCCACTTTGTAGAGCCCATAACTTACAAAAAAGTCCAACATCGGTTAAGAGTATTTGGAATCGCTCACTATCGCTGTAAATTGGACTGGTTGGATTAAAATGGTTGGCAAATTTCTCATACTTTCTGCCTGAAACATTAAAACAGATATACAGGAGCCAGCCTAAAGTACATAAAGTTATAAGCCTAAGTAGACGAGCAGGTGGGGTATTAAGAAGTCTTGCAGAAGCGTTTAGGCTAGCCTTCTTTCTTGGGATAAAAGATTGATCTTTCTCGAGTGAAGCAGTGTTTGAATGGTGACGACGGTGACTATACTTCCATGAAAAATAAGGGCAAGCATACCGATTATGTGAAAGTAGCCAATAGTGTCATTCAACCATGGATAATCACTAAAAGCTTGATGACCACACTCATGTCCGATAACCCACAAGCCCATCTGGACACTACCTTGAGGATCAATACACGGGCCATGCCATGTAGGAAAAGGTGTGAAGGGGACAATATAGGTTGCGCAACATAATAAACAAAGAAGAAAAAATAAGTCGACAAAAAGATAAAATGAAGATTTGATCAGGGATCGATTGAAACAGTGGGGTGGTATGGCATTCTTTATATCACCGAGAGTGAATGGTGGAATTGAAGACGGGGCTCGTTTGACAACTTCACCGCCTGAGTTACTTTTTTCTGTGGCACGGCCACCTGAACCCATTTTGCAACTTATTTTTTCCTGCAAATAATAGACAAGTTATAGAACAGTACTTCTATATAAGTATAAGAACCAAAACTTTATGTGTACTCAATCTATATATTGTAAGATGTCAATATCTTACTACTACTATACGTTTAAGATTATGGTGAGATCTGAGCTTTTTATTTTATTTTTTATCATTTCGATCTATATCTTATTAGTTTGATATAATAACCAAATTAGTAGTGGAGTACATCATACTAATTAAGTAGTCATGTGCAACATGCTGGTTGACATTTCTGATATTGCTTGATTTTTAGAATTTACCATGTTACTCGTGCGTTTAAAATAAATGATTTGGAATGTACGAGGCTGGAAGTGCGCTAGAAGCTAATCTATTTATAAAAAGAATAACAATGAAGAACCTGATGTTAAAACTAAATATTACTGTTTATGTCTGTATCAAGGAAATTTGATGAAGCGTGCGCATAATACACTTTCTCTAGAAAAAAAGGGTTCATAAAACACTAAAGAAAAGTACTTATTATACTTTTTTTCGTTGATGTCGCACCACTAAAGCTGATTAAACTATCGAAATCTCTAAATCTATAACATTTTAGGTTCTAAAAAATTGTACCACTGAATCTAAAATAATTTTCTCTTTAAATATGCCATGTGCAACTTAACATGCTGGTTGACATTTCTGATGTTGCTTGATTCTGGCCACTTTGAAAATCCAAAAGAGCTATAAAAAATCATATAAGACTCACATAATGAGTTGGGATTGAGATGTCAATAAGTCTACGGTTCATGTTAGCAATGATTTTTAAAGTGAAAATTACTGTATGTATCTCATATATGTCTGCGTATCTGCGTTTATTACCGATACTCAGCTAAAGTATGTAAATTGTGTTTATCAATGCTATCATACACGACATACAATATCATTTAGGAATGAAATTAAGCAATTATAATTTTAGTAGGTGATAATACATGTATACTTGGCATGGGGTTTTTTCTTGTTAATTACTTATTCTTAAAATATGGGGGACTAATATACAACATGTGGACTTTAGTACGACATGGGAAAAAATAAAACTAAATGTAGGTAAGGTAAATAATTTAGATATTGGTAAAAACAGGCGTAATGTGTAGTGTGGGCCGAAAATAAACATAGGACATTTGTATGGATTGTTGGAGGAATCTTTTTCATTTTAAAACTTAGAAGCCAAGAGTGCTCATGGATCACAAATAACGTTATTGGTATGTCAATGCCGACATCATATAAGCCAATAACGCAACAATAACTAAAACACCCCCCATAACAACCTTAGTTTCACCGTATTGGTCCTACAAAAATCATAAAAATATTCGCTCCAATTTCAATACACACAAAACACTTCAACGTCATAAATGGCGGCGAAGGCCGGTGTGCAAATACTTTGTTCGCGAATACTTATGAGTGATGATTTGTTTCCTTCGATAGCGTAGAAAAATGGATATTTAAGCGTTTAATTTCTCTCATATTATGCTCTTATCTAACTACTTTTTGATAAATAAACTTTTTTATAACAAACTTTATTTGTCAAATATTTATAAATATCTAGGTGAATTCGGAAAATATCGTTCTGAAGAATTTCTGAATACAACAAGCGAAATATTGATATAACGCCTTTATCTGATTTTATAAAATGTTGAAGTTTGTGTATATTTTTAAAAAAAAAAACTTTTGAAAGTATTTAGAATCTTGCATTTTGAAAAATAAAAATACTTCAAAAACTACATTCTTTTTTGATATTTACACCATATAACAAACTTTAGTCAAATATTTAAGGAAATGTACATTGGTGTGGAAAAATATCGTTAAGATCTCTAAATTACGAACAAAATTGAAATATTTTATTTATGAAACAAAATATCGTTTGGAAATATAAAGAAAATATTCATAAATTTAAAACGGTGTCATTTTATTTATAAAACTAAAAATGGCAACATTTTTTATAACAAAATTTTTATTCATAAATTAAAAACATTACATAGAAATTATAAAACGTAAAAGAATCGAAATAAAAGTTTTATGAATGTTGAGAAAAAATATAAAATGCAAACTTTATAAACTTTAATTTATGAATATTTACGCTTATATTTCCAACATATTCTTACTTCTCATAGAATTATCTGCGTCTTTATGTGATTTAAGAGTATGTTTTGAAAGTTTTTTTCTTAATATATATATATATATATATCAAACTTCAACATTTTATAAAATCGATAGATGCGTCAAAGCATCGATATTGGTACCGTTTTGTTGGTAATTTTAAAGCTTTCTTAAAATAAGCAATCAACCTGTCAAAGTGCCAATTCTTAGACATTCTTAAATATTTCGACAAATGTTCATTATATAAAATTTATATCAAAAATTTAGAGTTAGTTTTTGTATGTATTTTATTTTTCAAAATACAAGATTCTAAATACTTTCAAAAGTTTTTTTTTTTTTTTTTTTTTTTTAAATATAAATCACAACGTTTTAAAATAAATGCGTCGTTAAAACATATCAATGCGTTTGTTAGTAGTTGACTCTTAAGTATGATATTTTTTCCATTCAATTTCTTTAGATATTTCTAAATATTTGACAAATAAAGTTTCTTATAAAAAAGTTGTATTTATCAAAAATTAAAAGGTATTTTTGTAAGTTTTAAATTAAATATTCCTCAACAATCCATTACAAATGTCCATGTCGTGTATTTTCGTCCACTATATCATCAATAACTTCTTTGCCAGTGTGTTTTTCTTCTCATCTACATTTGTTTAGCTTTTCCCATACGTGTACAAAGTCCATGTCGGTATATTAGTCCTTTCTATATAGGCAGGTAGTTATTGAGCAACAATAAAAACCTCGTATAGATATCATAGGATTTTGTACAGACATGGCTAAAAATATAATTGCTAAGATTCGATCCTAGCCATACGTATATCAAATGTATAGTGATATTAATCACTGACATGGAATCGGTTAGTTGTCGAAGATATGACAAACAGCGATCTAAGTTTTCAAGTATTTCATTTTAAATATCACCATGTTACTCGTGCGTTTAAATTAAATGAATTGGAACGTTGCTGTAAGTGCACGAAATTTAATAATTTTCGTTACATAATACGAGTAGAAATGTATATCACATTTTCCATTTTATATAACGAATAATTTTTTTTGCAACTTCAAGTAATAAACTCTGTCCGTCACTTTGGTGTAGGCTTTTACCTCCGCAACAAGTACCAGATTATCTTTTTTCAATTTTTTATATTACACACATATATGGTATACACCTAGAATAGTTACAACTTCTTGGCTACATATAAATGAAAAATGTGACAAGTTTGATACATACAAATGAAAAATATGACAAGTTAGATAAATATAAATAAAAAAATTGGCAAAAAAATATAAAAGACATGGATCGATATTAACTTGCTGCATTTGGCAAAACCGGTTGTGAAAGTAAAATAATACACGCTACATGAAGATAGACATTTAGTGTCAGAGGTTCTAATAATAGATGATTATCCCTAAAAATATCAATGAAGAATAGCTTACTATTATCCGTGAAATTTGATGAAACATGCCTATACAGCTATACTATATGATATATTATATTACTAAAATCTAAAGGAGAATATAAAACAGTAACTCTTAGGCACATACATATTTAGTCAAAACAATTATCATATTAGTCCTCGCCAACACCTTCAAAAAGTCCTCGCCAAGAAGGCCAGCCAGATGTTGTAGTGATATATGGCAATCAGGAAACTTATGATATATGAAAATATATTTTATCTTATAGACCACATTCAAGAAACATGCATGCATAATAAAAGACATAATAAGCCGTTATTAACTACTATCGCTACTGTGAATATTGGAGTTTCAATAAAAGATAATCGTATGAATATTTGAACAATCGATTTTGAAAGATCCATTTAAGTGAAAGTTTATGTGACTTAGCTTGTTGAGATAAAAAGAGAGTTGTTATTAATAGATAACCAAATACTAGCGATTGAACATGAAACTTTTTCAACCTATAAAGGTTGTTTATAAAGCTTAAGAGATTTTTTCAAGGGTTTTTATACATCTTAAACAGTAGTAGTGATTTTTTATCCACTAGTGCATTTTGTATAGATTAATATATAGATAATAATTAAGTTTCACGTGGAAAGCTTGCAGAATTGTTTAATGGCAATATAGTAGGTAGATTCAACCATTTGACTAGTAGTAGGTGTAGATCATCGAGTTAAACTTTAATCTTGCTACGTCCCAGTGTCATCGCCACTAACATTTTATCTTAACTCACAAAAAAAACACTTTTTATCATAACATTTTCAAGGTTAAACCTTAACTCACAAACAATTTACAAAAATAACCCCTCATTTAAGGGTATAAATGAAAAAAAAATGGGGCCTTAACATTATTTGGTTAACGTCCAACCTTTAACGCCACATTAACATGGACAACGGTGTGGTTAACGGGCTATAACGCCCGAATGTTGACCTTTAACCTTCGTTTTCACGTTATTATACCAAATGCTCTAAGTACACCAAATTTGCTCGTACTTTACGTTTGTATTTGACTATAAATATATTCAACTTAATTACAGATGACAATTTTTTTTACTAGACTAGACGTTAACATTTTGCATCACAAGTCAATACAGAAAGGGAGTTGATATGTACACATAACAATTTGATTCATACACATAAAAATTATTGTGAAAAGACTTTTAAGCCCCCGTGTAGGATTTAGCCCTTTTTTGTGAACCGGGAATATTTTATTGCCTACGTTATGGGATTACTGATCACCTTTTCCTTTTTCTTTTTTTTTTTTAATTTTTTTTCCAACAAGAAATGCAGTGATTACTATCACTTACATTGCATCCTATTAATTCATTGGACCATCGTAATCAATCGAACATTCGAACATTCACAACATGAAATTAATTTTCATGTTTGCTATGTAATTAAATGAATTAGTTATCACGTTTTCTATTCTATAACATTATGAACAAGAATGATCGCAGGTTACAATCAAAACACTTAAGTTACTACCAAGAAGGATTAAAACCTATTTATAAAGATAGAAGATTGTAAAACAGAACCAAAATGCGATCACCATAATAGGTATTCTTTGTTCTTTCGGTGGACTTGGTTTAAGAAGGTAACTCAATTCATGGGTTTGTTATCGCGAGGTATTTAGAACCTGGTATGTATATCTTGGGACATCGGCAGATCGAGTTGTATGCCAATTGTAAAAAGTTAAAAGCTTGTCATAGGAAGCGTGAAATTGATGCGGTAGGAAAGAAGTGATGCATAATTTTGCAAGTCGTTAAATTAAGGCGGTTGACAAATAGTGACAACGAAATTGAGGCCTTTGTGCGATGTGTTAAATGGATTGTTATTAACGCTGGTGGATTTTTCAAGATTGAGAAAAAAACTAACGAGAACTGCAAACAAAAGAATGGGTTTGCTGCAAGTTTTAACAAGATAATGGACTAATATAAGAAGAGTATAAAAGTCTATTCACAATTGATTTTATGTGTGCAAATATTAGGGGTGAGCAAAACAAACCGAAAAAACCGAAACCGAACCGAAAACAAAAAAAACCGAACCAAGCCAGAACTAAACTAAAACCGATGGTTCGGTTTTTACATTTTAAAAAAAAACGAAAAATGCGTTTCGGTTTCGGTTTTTGTCCAAAAACCAAACCGCAAAAACCGAACCGGTTTTATTATATAATAATATCTAATTACTATAATATGATTAAATAACTAAATAAATTAAATTTATAAATTCATATTCATTTTATGAGTGAATATAATATATTTATCTTAACGTTTATTTTTATATGTGTGTTTGTTGTTTCGCGTGTTTTGTGTGAATATATCAATAAAGATCATGATAATTCTACGTGTATGTTGACATGTGATATGCCATTTATATATGCCTTATATATATTTAATTGTAAATTATGTAATAAATATTATTATGCTTAGATTGAAAAATAAAATAAAAAAGAATAACTAATTTTGTACGAAAAACTAGTTTGTTTATAATTTGTATACCCAAATATTAACGGTTAGAAACCGAAAAACCGAACCGAAACCGATAACAAAAACCGAACCAAGGCCATTTTGGTTTTCTACAAAAACCGAACATTGTGATTCGATTTCGGTTTTAGCAAAAAACCGACCAAAACCGAACCATGCACTATCAATTCCCATACAGAAAATATAGTTACCAACAAAATATAGATTAAAATCACCGGATTTGTTGACTTTGTTTTGTCCAATACTAATTTTGCATTGGTTTAAGAAAAAGTGAATCGTGGAACGGATCCAGATATATACTTAGGATATTGGATAACGTAAATAATATGATATGAGAATCAAATGTAGAGATTCTACGTGATTTGATCCAAAAAAAGTCTAAGGTTTCCTATGCTTAAATTTACTCATGTTTACGAAAATATAGAGGTGGCAAAATGTGTCAAGAAGTAAAAAGATGGGCTAAATGGACACATTTTTAAAAGATTTGGACACATTTAAATTCTTTTTTTTTGAATGTGCGCATATACCCATCAAAACTTAAATGGCACAACGGGCACTTTTTTTTCTCTCAATTATTTAACCATTAACGTCGTTTTAAAAAGATTTTTTATAATAATTTATTTTGTTAATATAAATAAGATATTACGTTTAAATTTTATTTAGTCGTTTTAAGCGTCTTTTATTAATCGATTTGTATAACATGTGTCCGTTTGGCCCGTGTCCCGTTGACGCCTTGCCGTTTAAAGCCGCGTGCCCGTTCTAGCCCGTGCCGTTTTATTTAGCAAAGCCGCGTCTGCCAGCCCGCCCGCCCTCCATTTTGCCACCTCTACGAAAATAGAAACAAAAAAATAGAAAAAGAGATTATTCCATTGATCATAGAAAGAATTTAGTCGGGTGTTTAAAAATATTGACAGCCACCAGATAAGTCAAGCCGACTCGGTAGATCCGACCCAAAGCTCGATTGTTAAGAAAACCGAAACCCGGAAACCAGAAACCAGAAAAACCTACTCCGTATTTGTTACGGTTTTTGTTCTAGCTTTAATTTTGAGATAACTGTAATTATCTGAACCGATCATACAACTCGGTCACTATTAGATGAAATTTTCTATATAAAATTATATATCAAATGGTACATTCATTCATTATGTTGTGTGCTTTGATAAATATGAATGAATACTCGTTGAAATCTTGTAAAAATTTATGAACCCATGACAGACTATAATGATTGTTTACACTTTACAATAAATGGTCGAGTTTATCGATCTTTTTAGGGTCATAAACATCGAATTATTCTTGTTAGTAATATGGATCTGAGATGTTTATAGAGTAAATATTGTGACGTACAATAACTTTAGTACGGCTTTAATAAATACGTGATATTAATCTTAATATAATTTCGATGTTCTTTTTTACTTGATTCATATTGTTTGAACTCTAAATATGGATGAACCGAGCAGCGGTTAATTAACAACTGTTTTTAGGTGCCCAAAATGTGGGTACACACTACCTGCCCATATAGGATGACTTACATTTTTTTGACTATGAGACTCAAAAGTTGGAAATCGCTTATTTTGTCGTTTAGTGAACTTTTAGCCACGACTTTCATCGTGGCTAAAAGCCTCGATTCTAGTTGTGATCGATTGCACACCACCACTAGAAACTAAGCAAGACACGTACAATGATCAATTATCAAAAAAGCATACTGATGTATTCTTTGGGAAGTTGTCTATTTCTCATGAGTAATTTTACCCATAAGTTGAAAATTAAGATTAAAATATAATAGCATGGTGCTTTAACTAGTTAGCAACTGAATGTCAAGGGAACCCAAATCTCTACCAAAAATCTATTATAAATACAAAGCATGAGGAACCCCAAAAAGAATCATCAGCACAAGAAATATTATACATCACTTCTTTCTGAGGTCTCCTTTTTTTCCTTGAGCTTTATATTATTGTATTTCTTTCTTACTCATTTTAGTTTACATATTTCTTATACTAATCTAGATAATATTTGCAGGTTCATCAGATATCATCAACATGGGTGCAGGTGGTCGGATGTCAGATCCATCCAAGGGGGAAAATATCCTCCAACGTGTCCCAGTTGATCCACCATTCTCGTTAAGTGATCTAAAGAGAGCAATCCCAGCCCATTGCTTCGAGCGATCTGTCATACGCTCATCTTACTATGTCGTTCATGATCTCATTATTGCCTATGTCTTTTACTTCCTTGCCAACACATACATTCCTGTCCTTCCTACTTCTCTAGTTTACTTAGCATGGCCGGTTTACTGGTTTTGCCAAGCTAGCATTCTAACAGGCCTATGGGTTATTGGACATGAATGTGGTCACCACGCCTTTAGTGAGTACCAGTTGATTGATGACACTGTTGGATTTATTCTCCATTCTGCCCTCTTCACCCCTTATTTCTCTTGGAAATACAGTCATAGAAATCACCACGCCAACACAAATTCACTTGATAACGATGAAGTTTACATTCCTAAACGCAAGTCTAAAGTCAGGATGTACTCGAAGATTCTGAACAACCCACCTGGCCGAGTGTTCACTTTAGTTTTTAGATTCACCCTTGGATTTCCTTTATACCTCTTAACTAATATTTCTGGAAAGAAATACGAAAGGTTCGCTAACCACTTTGATCCACTAAGTCCGATTTTCACTGAGCGTGAAAGAATTCAAGTTGTGGTGTCGGATCTTGGTTTCATTGCCCTCTTTTACGTAATTAAGCTTCTTGTAGCCGCAAAAGGAGCTGCTTGGGTAACACGCATGTATCTACTTCCGGTGCTAGGCGTACATATCTTTTTTGTTTTGATCACATATTTGCACCATACCCATCTCTCCTTGCCTCATTATGATTCGACAGAATGGAACTGGATCAGAGGGGCATTATCAACAATTGATAGGGACTTCGGATTCCTGAATAGGGTTTTTCATGACGTCACCCACACTCACGTCTTGCATCATTTGATCTCGTACATTCCACACTATCATGCAAAGGAAGCAAGGGATGCAATCAAGCCTGTCTTGGGTGAGTATTATAAGATTGATAGGACTCCAATTTTCAAGGCAATGTGGAGAGAGGCCAAGGAATGCATCTACATCGAGCCAGATGAAGACAGTGAGCACAAAGGTGTATATTGGTACCATAAACTGTGATTAGTGGGCTCAATGCAATTGTATGTTTAAGCTGTTCAACACTGTGGTATATGTATAATTAGTTGTTCCTATAGAGTATACGTTACTGTTCATGTTGATTATGTTGTGGCCTATATATCTATGAATGTGCTAATAAATTTTGTTAGTAATCCTATCATTTCTGATTCTGTGTCCGTGCCTTTGTATAAACTAGCAAACAAATAGTACTACGTAAATGGGTATAAAACTAGCTAGTTATCAGTGCTTGCTATATTTTTTTATTTTCGCCTCACTGTCTAAATGCTTATTGTTGGAGATATGAACAACAAACGTGAAGATCGAATCACAGAAACTAGAACACTATTGTTGATCAAAAACTGCAACACCACCTAGCTATAACCTGTTGGACGCGCTAGCTATAACCTGTTAAGTTGGACGCGCGAGAGTAAGCAGAAGACCACAAGGAAAACAGAACGTTGTTTAATTAATGCCATTAACCTAACTCTTCGTTTTTAAAGGAAATAACAAAGAATGCGTGATGAGAGCAGCATATCATCCACTCACCTTCCGTCTAGGAATGTCTCAGATCGTGAAACTGACTCGAACACAAACACCGTAAACAAGTTAACGTGTAACTGGCCTTGCAAGGCAAGTAATACTAGCTAGCATAAGAAAATCTAGACACATTTGCCTACAAGGCAAAGTTCATATAAACATAAATTCTACCAATAGATCCAAGTCCAATAATAGTTTCATTTTTATTATGATAACTTTTCCCCTTTTTAAAAATTAAATATCTCCATGAAACCGTTAATGATAATCGTTACGATAAAAATTATCCATCGTGACGAATTAAATTATCTTTCTATAGATATGCACTATTTCTATATATTTTTAACAATTTTTTTTTAAAATTTCGGTCAACAAAAATCATATATGATTTGTGAAAATCATATATGATTCGATTTTTCTAAATCACATATGATTTTTGAGAATCATATATGATTGTAAAATCATATATGATTCGTAAAAATCGAATCATACATGATTTTTTAAAATCATTTATGATTCGTAAAAATCATATATGATTTTTTGGACGAATTTTTGAAAAAATGTTTGTCGAAAATATGTAAAAGTGCATATCTATATGAAAGATAATTTCTAATTCCGCCAATATTATATTTATATTTTGAAGATTTACCGTTTGTAAGATATGTTGTTTTAAAAAAAAATGTGAAAATGATTTTATATTAATTTAGATAAAAAATGGAGGTTATGATTGGTTTCATTGTTCTAATGAAATATGAGTTCTATATTGATCTCAACTCTTGCCTACAATCTAACTAACGTAATCGACCAGTAACTTTTAACCAAATAGAATTGACAATAACACCCTAACACGTATATATATTATTTTAGAATGACTACTATTTATCTTACATAATATACACCACAATCTATCTCATACATCCTAAGAAGACTTGAACGCACAACCATTTGGTTGGTTGGGGAGCTTCTCACAGAACATGGGGTACCATTGGGAGTTTGGCTCACAACTAGAATTTTTTCTTGATAATTATAATCAATGGTAGGAGTCATTTGTTTCTTGTTTGACCATTTAAAAGGTCATAACCAAAAGAAGTGAGCCTACAGATTTTTATTTTATTTTTTATTTATTTATTTATTTTTTTGGATAATCACTAATGTTACATTGATGTGGTAATATAATTTATATGAATTTTGCGACACGATAATTAATGTACAAGCCACTTAAACCTTGACACCTTGTTATATACAATTACAAGTAATGAGTTCTACAATTAAGATGAGATGCGTGACCTGAATAAGTAGTTAGGGGCTAAGAATCTTTGAAGCTACAGTTGGGCGCTACAAAAACAGGATGATCGGAATATGGGAATAGCATTAGTACCAATCAGGGCCGTCTCGTGAATTTCGGTGACCCTGTGCCATAACTAAATCGAGGCCCTTATTAAGGTTAATAAGAGATATTTTACTGTGTGGGAAAGGAATTGATGTTTATGGTATTATATTATAGGGTTAATGGTCTAGAAAATATACAAACTTTTCACTTTTCTTATTGTGACAATAAACTTTTTTTTCCCTATTGTAACAAAATAACTTCTTAATGACTACTATTGTAACCAAATGGCACACTTAATTACCACTTAAGTTGGCGATTAATTACCACGCTTAATTACCATTTGGTTACAATAGTAGTCATTAAAGTTATTTGTTACAATAGAAAAAAAGTTTATCAATAGTAAAAGTGAAAGCTTGATATTTTGAGCAATTAACCCTATATTATACTAGTACTATATACTAAAAGGCGTTTGGGCGAGTGAACCAAAGCAGGTAATTAGTATGCCAATCTTAATTTTTATTGGTTGCTTCAATGTTGTTAGTAACATTTGGTAGAGTTGGCAGCATATAATTGGGTAACAAAGATGCTGCTACTGGAACGGATGAACAGTGCAGCATTTCTTTAACCGACTTCAACACAAGTGTAATCCATTATTTCTATGTCTACCTCTCTCAAACCTCCTAGAAATTTCCAAAGATAAAACCAACATATAAAAACAATCCCATATTCTAGATTAATCAGATCATCTCACCCCCCCCCTCTCATCAAACCCATATACAAAACAAAACGCCTCTCACAAAAACAATTAAAAAGTGAAAGATCTATTGATGTCATTGGAAAGCAAGACGATTATAATGGATATCCTAACACTTCAAATTGCTTAACCCTTATTCTTTTGGGTTTTATTACACGCATATCTGCTTAACCCTTATTCTCGTTTTTGGGTTTTACAGAAATGAATGGTTCAGGCGAAATTGGTTGGATGGATTATTATTAGTTTAGTTTTTCCAAGTAAGTTTTATCTTTTTTTTTTTACGCATTTTTTAATGATGTTTTAATATTGTGTTGTTCATTGTTTACGGTAAGTAGCAGCCAAAAAAAGTTATCAAAGATTGTTTCATAAGCAGTTTGGATGATTTTTAATGTTGTTCATTTGAATGGTTTTTGAGTTAGATGTCGGAGTAAAAAGCCAATTTCATTACAAATTTAGCAGAAGCAGTTTGGATTATCCTAACACTTCAAATTGCTGGT
The DNA here is from genome assembly GCA_910596185.1 of Chrysanthemum makinoi. NCBI lineage: Eukaryota > Viridiplantae > Streptophyta > Magnoliopsida > Asterales > Asteraceae > Chrysanthemum > Chrysanthemum makinoi. The sequence continues at coordinate 125,287,538 of OU343222.1, forward strand.
ATGAAAAATTAAGCAGATAAGCACTCCTGAATACCCTCTTAACATCAGAATTTAGTTGAAGCATGTCAATAATGAAATCAGAACAAATAGTACCTTGGGTCACTCTTTAGCGTTGACTTAAAGAGCATGTAGGCTTTCATTTCATTTTATTGAAGCAATTAGACTATTATGAATTCCTTCATTCTCAGGAACAAGGAGTTGTCGTAGACCATGTCGTTTCATTGGAATTACGGAAAATGGAAGCCTGAAAGAAGCCGAATGAGAGCAGCCGGAATGGTATGAAACATTATTTTTAAAGGAGCGTTTCTATTATCTTTGAAATGATAATTTGTAATCTGATCATTTCTTTTGCCAACCACATAGCATTATGGGATGTAACCAACGGAAGTGGTGCCGTCACTTCAATTTGAAGGAGTAAAGGCATTCGCTTAGGATCATGGGTATGTAATAACAGTTGGTGTTTTTAGGTTCACTCGCATAAAGTTATCATTTCCTTACGCAACTTATGGGTTGTGTCTTTTAATCATAAAGTTCATTGATTTTGCTGATAATATTGAAATTCTCATTAGGTAATAAAACCCCCTTTCTAATTATTGTTTAATTTGTGTTTGTTTTTACTAATTACTTTAAATTTTTCAGAAACCAAAGATAACCGTGAACAAAGATTCATCATGGAGGAATGGTAGGTAACTACATGTAAGAATAGCGGTGTTTTTTAAAATTCGGGCCCTGATCTTCTAATATGTTGTTATTAAGTTAATGGGTCCCCAAACCAAAATAACCCCTGTCATAGAATCTAATGAGGGTGATTTTGTTTCTGGGTTATCAGATATATGAACAGACAGAAACCAGTTTCAGCCATGTTTGCGGTCTAGCAAGGTCAAAGATAAGAAGGTTAGCCTGATTTTTAATGTATTCGTTCTTTGTTTATTGATTATTAGTTGTTATGTATGAACAAGGGTTATCTAAGGCGCAGATTAAGCAGATTAATATAGGACCTTGGATACATTTAAAAAAAAAAGTTAGTGCAGATTAACATAATACTCCTGCCATATATTGTTAAATTGGCTGCATACTAATCAAGCTAATCAAGTTACCCGAATACTCCAGCCATATAATAATAGAGCACGTTTAAGTACCGCGATAATTAGTTGTGTTTGGATCAGGATACCAAATAAATATTTTTTGTTTTATGCTTAGAAAAGCCTAAGCGTGGTTATTTATAACTTTAAAAGCATGTATTTTCTTTTTGTATATCTCATCATCATCATCAAGTGACCCATTTCAGTTTATGTTTCATAATAGTTAGTTGCGTTAACAGTTGTATATCAGGTTGATTTAGAATAGGGACATGTTAGGATGGAATACTATAAACTTAAGAATAAGGTTTGTTTGGATCAGGCTTATGTAGAAATAATGATCGCTTGGATCAGGTCATTGCAAAAAAGATGAGTGCTTAAAAACACATGCTTTTCTATTTGGATCAGGTTAGTTTTGATCTTCAATTGAGTAGTTATAATTGTGACAAGCATCTGGATGCGCTTTTTAATAGTGTTTTTTTGTCACTTTGAGATTTGTAATTAGAAAAACATTTAGCTATCTAACCAAGAGACAGTTTAGGTACACAGTACATTTAATCTAAACTTTGTTATCTTGCTAGAAAACGTTACCTATGGTGCGTGCTATTCGTTTAGGCAATGCGACAGATTAGTTTTGTGGAATCAATAAGTCTGAGGGAAAAGCATTGTAGTAAGGAGACTTCCTATTTGTTAATGCAAATTTTCAATTGGCTTTCATTCTTTTATGAAGGTGTATTGTTTTCTTGAATATGAGAAATTGCTTCTCATATTATGTGTTTGTCTTCTCATGATTCAATAGGTTGAAGTTTAGATGGAAGAGGGACTATAGAGTTTATGAACATAGCTATCACCTTCACCTAACTTCCTGTCAACCTTATATAGGACCTAATATACCATCAGTTCCAACAAAAGCAAGTGGACGTGTGATACATCTCAGCTATGTTGATAAGTGGTTGATGGTTTTATACGTGTTTAATAATCTTATAATAATCAAATAATTAATATTGTTTATGTGTGTAGTAAATATAATTCTTTGTGAAGACTAATGTAGTGATGTAAACTAGAACCTGGAACACACAGCCACAAACATAGAGTCCACAAAAAAAAGATCGTAGGGACCAAATAAGATGGTCATGGCTTTCATTCAAGAATCCTGCATTTGTAAAATTTGTTAACATTACTTAAAAGTAGTAAGGTATGATTGTATTTAAATTATGATTCAATTGTTGGGTCAATATATATGTACTACATTCGATTCAAAGGCATTCCCGCAGCAAAGCGCGGGCTCACCCGCTCGTTTTAACTGATTGTCAATTCAATAACGGACAAATATATCATTTGTTTTTTTAGATTAAAACATCCAATCTTGGTAATAGTTTGTTGAGTTGATTAGAAGTTGAAATCCCAAGAATCCAATTTATTAGAGTCGAAGCATTACTTGAAAACCACTCTAAGTAAATAGAATAAAATGTTTCTGCCGCTTTTGTACAAATAACATGCTTAGATAGTTATTAGTTATGAATGCAAGGTAACTTAGCTACAAATCCACTATAATATGGGCCTCTTACTCATAGTCTTCATGGCAATAAACAAATAATAAAAATGCAAATACACAACTTGGCTTTTATATTTTTATGTACCCATGCAAAGGACAAAAAAAAAAATTTATGGCCCTAGGCAATGGCACATGTGGCACACCCTTGGAGCCAGCCATGTCCACACGACATATGATAGGTAAATCTTGTAAAATCATGATTGAAAGGATATAAGAACGTGGATTAAAACATGTGACCTTAGCATCATGCTACATGTCTCCTCCTCATTGCATCTAAAAAGCGTGTGTTTCGGAAAAGGAGAACTTAAATGATGCAACTATATCGTATTCAGTGTGAAGCAAGGGAACATTCTTTCTGTGGGATGCAAAAAGGCTATAAACCACTCGAGGGTGGCCTAATGGTAAAAAAAACTTGTGACTATCACTCTAAAATGTGTGAGGTCTCAAGTTCAATTCCTGTTAAGTGAAACATCTTGAAGTGGCCACGTCAACCTTCTAAAAGAAGCTGCGGTTTGAGTCGTGTGACTCAGTTCAAACCTCGTGGATTAGTCGGTCAAAAGATCAGAAATAATGGTTAAAAAAAAGGAAAGAGGTTAATATATACAGTACATAGAATTATTGTACTATGAGTTTTTGTCCACTTGAATTATTGTACTATTTTTAAGGATTTTTGACTAACAAAGTCACCGTGCTATCAAGATTTGCTAAGTGCGTCATATAAACTTATAAAGCATTCGTTTAAATCATTTTGATAATTGAGTACTTTATATCAGACGATTACCGCTTTAAAATTGTCGAAATCATACGTCATGTTATTAAGCATGTCACTTTCAACTCAATTTTATTAGTGAATGTTTTATTAAAGAAGATTTTTTTAACAAATAAATATAAAAGTAATTTGGAAGTGACATGTTAGATAACATTACGCATGTTTGGACACTTTTAAATGGATAATCGGTTCTAATAGCCTATCAATATTAGTGGCTCAAGCCCATTAAATATACGCATGATTCTAGCCCATTACTAAAGCCCATCAGTCAACACTTGATAGAGGCCCGACTGTAATCTCAGGCCATACTTAGTACTACTACTCCTCAACTGTCACTAAAGGTTAAGATGTAACATCTGACATAAGACAACAGAACCCACGACAAACACCACTTTGTACGAGCCAAGGAGGAGAGTACACTTGTTGTTCCTGAGATGATCAGCACATGACTCCTTCACAACCGTTGATCATCTCTCAAGGGTTTATCTCTAAACCCTACTTGCCTCTCTATAAATAGAGTGCCTCACACACAACTTCACAAGTTTCACACACTTTGGAAAATACTACCTCACACGCAGTCTACAAATGGTCTTTTTTTAAAGTGTTACCCCAGCTTCTTGATCTCAATAAATTCATCAGGTCCTTACCGTTCAAAATGGGAAACCAAACAACAAAAGCATCTCAACCCATTCTTAATATCGATTTACATACCATATGTAAACATTGCGCCATCCGTAGAGAGATGATACGAAATAGCCATAAATTTCTCTCAAATTTTAACCTATTTTCACTTATTTCTCACTCAAAAACCTTAAAAAAAAACATCTTACACAAATTTCTGAACCAAACATGTCTAGTGAACAACCACTTCAAATTTTGGATATAACCAAGGACCACCTCGGACTTATCCAGGTAGATGACCTCACTCACACAGAGGAAGGTCAGTAAACACTCGAAAGCGAGGACAACCAGTCAGCTAGAAACCTGACAAGAATATCACCAGGAGAAGTGCATGCAACAAACGACCATGTCAGCTCACATATAACACTATCCCACGAGGGACCCATGCGGTCCCTTGACGAACACCAAGTTCTCAGCCCAACTTCTCAAGTCAGAGCAATTCAGAAAGTCAGAGTTCAGGGTAGTACATAGGGTGCTACGGGGTTTCAGGGAAAGGAGCTGCATCACATCCAAGTCGCGTCATACCGCGTCAGCTTACATGCCACAACTCATAAATGTTACGCCCCTTTCCCGACTCGATTTTTTTTAAACACTTGATGGTATTAGTCTAAAATAGACCCTTTTATACTCTGAAAAAGACTCATTTCCTGTAGATCCTTGAAATAGACCCATTTACATTTATTATGGACCCATTTTCTTGGTACTCTAAAATTGACTTATTTACCTCTAAAATGGACCCATTTTCTGCAGAATCCTTTAAAGGTAGTATTAGTCTTAACCAGACCCATTTATAGTCTAAAGTAGTCCCATTTTCCCTACACTCTAAAATAGACCCATTTGCTTATAAAATGGACCCATTTCCTGCACTCTAAAAATGACTCATTTGCAGTCTAAAATAGACTCATTTATCTCTAAAATGGATCCATTTTCTGTTACTCTAAAAATGACTCATCTGAGTCTAAAATAAACCCTTTTCCTACAGATTTTCTGGAAGTTACATATTTTGACCCATTTTCCGAAAAATGACTTCTATAACATGACATAGCACCAAAACTTTCAGAAATCATTGGAACATTATAAACATCCAATATGTGTATAAACATGGTCATAATGACTCGCGGAAACGTACTTTACAAAGTAACGGGAGTTATGCCAAACACCCGTTTTAACCCGTTTGCATACACCACGTAAACATAACTCTTTAACATGGTTTGAGACCTGTAAAATGACTCTTAAACCATTCCAAAGACTTGACATTACAAACATTTAACCCATTTAAAACTCCTGGGGAACAACTTTGACAACGAGCTCGGTACATCTACCTAGCTCCTAGCTTTCTTACTACCTTTCCATTCTTCACAACTAATCCATGGTTTAGCCATGCTCCAAAGGACAAACCTTAGCATCTTCAATACAAGAGAACCTACAAAATTTAGTCAACTATAACGTAAGCGAAAACGCTTAGTAAGTAATTGACAAATACATGCTAAGGCTTCCATTATCAAAAATGCAACACAAAGCATCTCTATAACACACAAGCTATAACACATTTAACACATAAAGCACACAACACATACCTTAATCTTATCATGATCCAATAAACTCTAAAACATGAATTTAACCAATCTTCAAGTCACAACTAGAACAATCATAATCACATCATTTAATAACTTCCACATTAAGCATATAGTAACCGAATTACTTACCTTAGCATCCAAGCTAAGTTATCACTATATCACCACCATCTTCATCAATATCATCATCCATTACTTTCCATAGCTAACATCTTAACCACATAATTATAACATGCACTTATTACATAATCAAATAACTATAACCATGGCTAACATAACTAATCTCTAATCATCATATAATTATATCTTGATTATATGCTGATCCAACCAATAAATTACCCAACTTTTACCCATAATAAAATTACCCCAAGATTACTATAACCCTTTTAATCAACCAAATGATCATACATGATCACATCCAAAATTACTCATTGCCTTCAATTCAATTAAAGGGTCTTCACCCAATAACACAATAACATTTTAATTTGATCTTAAAACCATAATTACCCAAAACCCCCAATTTGGGTACAAGAACCCTAAATCTTAAATCATTAATTCAACATAATTGAAGTTACTTAATTTCATAAAGATTATGACTAGGGGCACATTAGTAGTATTAGACCATTAATCTTTCATCAATTTGACCATCAAGATCCTCTTTTCCTCCTGGTTCGACACACCCAACTCACACACATATCTTCTGGAAATCTTATGATACTAGTTGAAGTATCCAGATTATTGTAGGAGGTAAGTTTGCCTAATTGGCACAATAGGTCCCTCAAGTCCCATTTCATTCCATTTTAGCCATAAACACTTATTAACACTTGGCAACTTAGGTCCCTTAAGTACCTTTTCCTTATAAATGTGACACGTCATATTTTCTATAACCCTTTACATAACATTAATACTTATATATTGACTATCGGGTTTGACTAACCAATCCCGTAAGTCCTTTGAACTTATAGAATTTATGGTCAACAATTCAATTGAATTCTTGTAATAAAACACTTAGGTCCGGTTTTCAGGGTGTTATAATAAAGCAAGACGGTTGGCTAGTTCTTAGGTAAACGCATTCCAACCTACTTACCTTTTCCGCATTACCACATATATAGGAGCCATGCCACACCATCAATTAGCAACAACCCTCAGGGTAGCATGACTATAGGTCTGATTCAAAAAGACAACCTGGCACCATTACCTAGCCCCTCCCTTCAAAGCAACACTCACCCTACTATATGCCTAGCTCAAGCACCCACTACAAATGAACAACTAGTCAGGTTATATACTAGAACACTCGTAAGGGGAAAGCAAAACGATTTCCCTACTCTATAATGATTCTTAAACCATGTAATAGATGGTCATGTTCGTGGTCTTCGCTGCTACCTTGGCAAACAAGACATGTCCTACACTATTACAGGATCGCTGTCATAATTAAAAAAAAAAGGAGGACTTGGTCTTATTTTTAACCAAGTCTTGTGGGGTGTGTGTGTGTGTGTGCTTTTTTTTGCTTTTGTATGTGAGTATGGATGTTTTGGTAGGATATATATGTGTTTAAGCGAGATATATTTGGTGGTGACTGTGGCTGTCTTATTACACTAAGTTAGTTACAGAGAGAGAAAGTTGAGTTGGTGCTGATGTGGAAGTGGTAAACGCGGTCGTGTGCTTATAGAGTAAATATTATGACGTAATAACTTTAGTACGGCTTTAATAAGACGTGCTATATAATCTTAATATAATTTCAATGTAAGTTCTTTTTACTTGATTCATATTGTTTGAACTCTAAATATGTCGATCCGTGGTTAAGAGCATCAGGGTGTAGTCACTCAAGCCAAAACCCAAAATGGTGCTACGTCATGGCAATTCAACATTTTTCTCTTACACCTTTCTTATCACTCATACACTAAAAAACCCCCCTCCCTAGTCATTCAAGTCAAAACTCCACTTTAGAGACCAATCATTTTATTATATTTTTATTTTTTTTCTAACCAATTAAATTTTCATTCGTTAGCAAAAATTAAAAAAAAATGCAAAAAAATAATTACAAAAATGAAAAAATAATAACAATACATAAAATTATCAATAAACTAATTTTGTTGTTGTAGCCAAAGATGCTCCATAAAATTTCTTTGAAGAGTTTTGTTTGTTTTTATCAAGTAATTCTATGGCTTTCATTCGTTGTATATTGCGTCTCTCGATCCAAGTACAATATATTTTGTTACGGACTAATATACAATTCGTTAAATTCACTTATCACAAATTTTTGATCTTTCAAAAACATATTATGCAATACGATGCAAGTGTACATGATTCTTCGTAGCTTGTTGAATGATAGTCCAAGTGCGCGTCGGTTGTTGTATAATTCTCCAACGTCCTTAGAAGATCCCAAAAGCTCGTTTGAAATCCTTTCTTGCACTTTCTTGTCGCCCTTTAAATATTCCATGTATCTCGTCTCATGCCACCGTAAATGATTTGACAAAAGTTGCCTATTGTGGGTTAATCTAGTCGCTAGATTATTACCGTTTTCATATTTAAATCCATTTACTTCAAAGGAAGCCACATGGGCGATGTCATCAATAAGGTCTTCGAATAACGGAGAATAACTTAAAACGTTAAGATCGTTATTCAAACCTGTTACACCAAAAAGGCATGCCAAATTCACAAATCGTACGACGTACCACCTTCAAGCATTATAGTTGGATATTTGTTTTATCACCTCTTGCAAATTACCCGTGTCATGCTTTGAGACAGTTTGTCCATTCTCAATGCATACTGATGATATCAAATAACAACAGTTTATTGGTATCATTTATCCTATATATATTGCCTGTTTTATATTATTTTATATGAGAATTGATACTTAATCGCTTACTTTTGTAAATCTCAGTTGAAAACAAGTATTTGGTGAAAGTTAGCTATTTTGGATATACAATGGAGCAAAATGGATCATATTGGTGAAGTATCCTAAACTGAAGGAAGATATGCTGTATCATTCTAGATGGATACGCCGTACATCAACACTTAGACAAATGTGAAGGCCATTGCCTGACTTTGAAGAATACGCCGCATGGAATTCTTCCATGCGCCGTATATGAAACCTTGGTCAACACACAGATCTGACTTATCTACTCAAGATATGCCGCATAACTACTTCTACATTCGTTATATCAACCTTAAGACTTCACCAAGAAATACAAAGATTAGAAGACACATGCGTCGTATCATAACTAAAGATCCCCGTATCATATGGCGGTGTACGAATATTTCAGAATAAAATAATCTTAGACCCCATGCTAAGTTACCTAGATACGGCGCATCGAGTAAATTGATACGGCGTATTGATGCCGTTTCCAAAAAATATAAATACCGGAACAACAACCTCATTCGACACACAATTTTACGCACATATATCTAGAGAAGGCGACGACCAGACCACACAAGACACGACCAAAAGAAGGTTCAAAGGCATAAGTAGGTCATGTTAGTACTTTTTAATTCATAAGTAGATCTCACTTTAATTGTATTAGTACTCTTTAATCCGTCAAAATTGCGTGCCTTGTCTTCAACGTTTGATTCGCATTTAATAAAAGCTTTCCCATCGATTATAAGTTTATTTGATGTGTATTTGGATGTTCGTGTCTATGCATTGATTACTGATGCGCGTACGAAGCGCGTTCGGGGTCAAAGGAACTTCCTTTTATTCGAGCAAGTTTTTCAACCACCTAGGCAGTGAACCTAATCGTTGTATTGTAGTATTGGGTAAGCCTCGGAGATTGATATCGTTCTCTAGGGGAATAGGAATGCTAGCAAGAAAGGTATTACGAGAAGGTGGGGGTTGAGAATGATTCTTTTTTATCTTTTTTTTAGGTTTTTTAGAAAGCTAAGGTAAAATCTCGGGGCAATTGGTTTCGGGGGTAGTATTCTCTACCGATTACTTCTACTATCTAATTACCTAATTACTACGGGTAGCTATGTCTATTTGATGCGTGCTCGTATGATGATTAAAAATATGTTTACCTACATACTATTACTCCCTAGTTATCTTTTATTGGTTGGTTGAATTGTCACACCTTATCTTAACGCGTTGTATTCCTAAGGTCGTAGGGAATGCGTAGTCCCTAACTCTTTGAGGTTATCCTTCGGGTTTAGCATACGAAATCCGCAAGCCCTTAAGCTATTTCAATAATAAGCCTCACTTTCACAAAAAATATTCAAGCATTAAACACAACGAATGATGTCTAGTTGCACTCCTAAGCCAATTACAATTAAGATAAGAAACAACCTAACAATAATCAATAACTAGTTTTCATAGATCTAAGCAAACACACAAGAAATTTAGCTAGAAATGGTAAACAAGCAAGCATACACACAATTAATTTAAGACATAATGATAATTTGGATTAAAATACTTATCTCGATGTGTAAAATAGGGTTTAGGACCCTAAGATACTGTCCAAATCAGAATACAAACGTTTAGGGTTTTATTTCTCCAAAGTCTACCTCTTAAATGTATAAAAATCGAATTCTATATATAGATTTACACTTGCGACGACGACACCTTTTAGATGGGACGTCGTCAGCTCGCCGTCATTAGGGTTTCGTCTTAGCCAAGTCACAATAGGACGGCGTCACCTTATAGTTGTGACACCGTCAGTCTTTAGTTGGGACGTCGTCTTGGTTCGGATCCGGCCGCCTCGAGATGAAAAGTCCGAGTGGCGACGACTTCTTCTTCAAAGCCTGACGTCAGTTATACTGAACAAAAATTCCACTGAGCCATCTAGTGCATGTTTTGATCAAGTATCTATATAGGGATGGCGTCGCCCTTTGATTGGGACGCCGTCAGGTTCAGTTTGAGCAGCTTGAGTGGCTTCGATCTTGACTTTGCCATTTTCTTCATGTATTCGCTCCTTTTCGTCCAAATGTGCTTCATTCCAGCATTTTGCTTCCAAGAGACCTAAAAAGTGAAAAGGAACGAAATTAAGTAGTAACGGATATAAAAGTGTCGATTAAGGGCTTATCAAATATCCCTACACTTGGTATTTGCTTGTCCTCAAGCAAATGTGCTTTTGGCCAATCAATTTATAAGTTAGGGGGCATGAAGCATGGGTTTAGAATAATTCATAACAAGTAAAAGCACCGCAATAGTCATAACAAGCACAGAAATTATATACTAGCACCTCACAAGGGGTGTTTGGATTCTCTAATCTCTCGAGTTTATATAAAATATAATAAATGAAAATGGAAGATAAACACTCATTACCTGGCATAGTACATAGATTATCATAAGCTTGAGACTAGATCAAACCTCCACCGCTTTGGCGTAAGCACCTAGGAACAACTATCTAAGAGGTCTTTGCAAGGGTTGTAACGTTAGGCTTGCGGTAGGGAAACAAAAGGTTTTGTTTGATAGGCGATATTTAGTGGTGGCAAGTCAAAAATCTTATGTTACAAGCATGAAAAGCGTGGCGTTGCTAAGCCAAGACTCGACTCACTAACTCTAGATAACTTGAAACAAACAAACATAAATTTAAAGACATAAACATAAAGATAGATGTAGGACGGTAGCCCGTATGTTTTTTCTTCATTTTTTTTTGCATACATTTTTACTCTACCATCCTCTACGATAACATCAAAATATAAGGGATTTATAGGAGCATCCCTACACTTGAGTTTTTATTTCTCTAACACTAATTGACCCGATTTGAAAAGATCAAAACACTTGGAGTATTTAATTACGTAGATAATTAAAGGGAATTTGAATTTATCATTCCTTCCCGTTACTCCATAAAATATTACTTTACCCATGAGTCCCAATCATCTCAAAACTGTGTACAAAAGATATGACTCGACATAGCAACCATGCAAGTAACTAGATATTTGAACTAAGGGTTTAGTAATGATAACAATAATGCACTAAAGGTGAGTGCATACAAGGTAGGCTAAGGCGATTTCGGTGTACATTTGGGGGTGGATTGTAAACAATGCTCTTCATTGATATTCCGAAAAACCAAAACATCACGAGAACCGCGAAAAGGATAGGCTCTGATGGGTTAACTAGGGGTATCGTGTACTAAAGATGAGTACATGGCAAGGGTGTGGGGTAATTACTCAACCGATGTGGAAGAAATAATTATAGTACGGGTTTCAAACAAAAGTTATCCTAATGCCTCTTATCATTTAGTTATTCCTAACTACACAAGTGTAGTCTCACTAGCGATCTCGGAATGCATCACAAAACAAGTTCTAGAATCTATTATACTACCGGTACACTCTCTAAGCATTAAAAGTGAATGCTTTTATTCCTAAAGATCTAGAGACGAACCTCACATTTTCAGGGTGGAATTTGAGTGGTAAACGGTTATTTTGTGCTAGTCATATAACTTCAATCCATGAGATGCTTTATTAAGACTAAAGTTTTTGCTCGTACATGTCATAAACAAATTTAAATTTGGTGCTAAAATTGCCCTAACAAATATTTCTCATAGTTTATTACAAAAATTACCAAGGACAAGACAAATAATCAAGGATAAGAATAGTTTCTAAGTTTCCGTTTTATTCTCCCTCCCTACACTTAAACTGAACATTGTCCCCAATGTTCCTCGAAAGTATCAAAGTTATGATAAAGGAAGGTAAGTAAGGAAAAGAAACTAGTACTCCCCTAATTAGCTCGGTAGGATCCATGTGAAGTTGTGGTTAAATTCTTTTCCAAGAAGAATGCATACGTGATAAGCTCCATCCAATATTGTGTTTCTTCTTCTTGCCAAATATAACCTGCACACTTTAACAAAACAAATGAAACCTTCGCGTAAAATCGGTTGTAAAACTATATATGACACAACTACACTAAGATATAATGCTTGTGGAATGGATGTTTGCAGTTTTTCTAGAAAATTAAGACCTGAGAATTTCCAAAAATTTATAAGTAGCACAGAAAATGAAAAAATGATAAGTCATTTACGCTTGACTGACGTCGCCAGGGCTTTAATCCTCGACACAAAGTTGTCATGAAAAAAGTGCAGCTGCGTTCCAAGAAAAATTCTGGAAAAATTACATCTTTAGAATCTGGAAAAATTCCTGCAAAACACCCATTATGACTCGATACAAGCATTTGACTCTAACAAACACACATATACATCAATTTCACTAATTGCAATTCTCATGTTCACGTTCTTCAAAAACGTATGTAATCTTCCCTACACTTATCTTTTTGTAAAATACCTTTATATGTAATTAAGATGAGGTTAAAGACAAAATAAAGCATTTTCACAAAATCAAAAATGGGAATAAACAACAATGAAAAAGATATATGACACACAAACAAGCAAACAATTAAGCATGGGTTGCCTCCCACGAAACACTTTTCTTTATTTATGAGTCTTGTAGCTAGACTCGAAGTCGTGCTCCAACGTGACTTCCTTTCCGTCTTCTTCCTCCTCATGATGATCTCCATTGGGGTTTTCCATGGTATAGTTATGCCCTATCGTGCATCTTTCTAAGAAGTCATCTTCCCCCCAATTTGTTCTACATTCCGGTCATAATTTCAAACAATCCTTATAGAACCCAAAAATCTTATTCATCACATAATCTACTCCTTTCTCCTCATCCTTCTCATTCATATAGTAGACCGATAGCTTAAGTTCTTTTTCACCATTGGATAGTGGTGAGAATTTCTCAATCTTAAATGGCATTTGGTAAGCTATGTCATCGGTCTCATCCTTGAATCTAACTATTCCTAACGACGGATCATAAGTCATCCCAGTGTTTTCTATGAATGGCTTTCCTAGAACTACATGGGACAAGCTAGGATCTATGGCCATACTAATATCCTCCACAATCACGAAATCCGTAAGGTACGTGAAACTACCTACATAGACGGGCAACCCCTTAACTCTACCAAGGAAATTACAACTAACTTTAGGATCATCGGGGTCTTGCCTATTTGGGATAGGTTTCTTCATCACCCAATTATAATATGTGCTAGTCTTGATGTTTATTGGGGATTTACGATCAATGTAGGCTTTTGCCACAAAAAGATGTCTTATGCAACATGGTATGTTGAGATTTCTAGGATTTCCAAAGATGATTCGTGGGCTTCTCCTAACATACATGTGACGAAGGTCGCGTACTAGGTATGGGTGGCATGAAAGTTCTTCTTCCGTAGGAAACTTATTGAAGTATTCATCACCAACTTCGTCTAATTCGTTGGCCGATTCTTCCTTAGGAGTTTCACTAACCTCAAGCAAAGTCTCATGGTTCGCTTCGTCACTATTCCTATTTGGTTTTACTAAGGTGATGGAATTGACGAATTGAACATGCTTGGATGAAGAGGGATCCCTAGTTTCGAAATACTTGCATGGGTCCTTAATTTTGACACCGGAAGCTTCGGGAGAATGAGTCGAGATGGCATTAACCTTTTCGGTGGTCTTCCTATCACTATTGGTCATGGCTTTCAAAAGGTTATCTATCTTCTTATCCATCTCGGCTTGTTGTTGGTTAAAGCAACCAAAGCTTGGCTATTTGAACTTCTTGGGATGTAACTAGGTGTTGCAACATCCCTTCTATGTTTTGTTGACTAGGGCCGTGAGAGTGGGACCATGGGGAATCATTAGAGGTGAATTCTTTGGTTTGTCCCCAATTATAGTCGGGTTTGCCCCTCCATGCTTCTCGGGCATCGTTGAAAGTCCTAGGTCCGGGTGTTGTGGGGAATCTCCCTCCCATTCTATTGGTACGTGAGGATGCGTAGTCAACGGAAGCTTGTTCGGGGAGTCTCGTGCAAGTACAAGTGTCATGGGGACCACTACGTATCTCACACAAGGAAGATGCCTTGTTCACTTGGCATGAAGACTTAGGATTCTCGTAGGAGCTCATTAGGAATTTGACTTGATCTTCAAGTTCGAGCATCCTACAATTGGAAGTTTGTGAGTCAATGGGAGGCAAGGAGATTTCTTTGACGGTTTTGGGAAACTCACGGGGGTCATTCTAACTTTCGTTGTCATAGAGGGCAAGGTCCTCTATTGTACCCCATGATTCTTCCGTGGTAAGTTCACTAAGTTTGCCACCGGCCGCTTGGTCGATGGTTTGCCTAGTTAAAAAGTTGACATGATCGTAAAAGATTTGGACTTGAAGCCAAAGATCGATGTCGTGATGAGGGACTTTATGGAGTAAGTTCTTGAATCGAGTCCATGCCTCGTAGAGAGTTTCTCCTTGACGTTGTTGGAACATCAAGATGTGATTCCTAAGTTTGGTAGTTCTCCCCGGTGGGTAAAATTGGGCGAGGAAACGAGTGGTGAGATCATCCCAACTTGAGATGGATCCGGCGGGAAGTCGCTCAAGCCAATTACTAGCTTGGTCCCGTAGAGAGAATTGGAATAGACGCAAGCGCGTGGTCTCCCCGTGTGGTAGCATCAAGGTCGATGGAATCAACGATTTTAAGGAATTCCTTAAGATGCTGATTTTGATCTTCGGAACGAAGTCCATGGAATGCACATTCGTTTTGCACCAACCGGATAGTGTCGGATCGCAGGGCCGTAATTTGAGCTTGATCGGGGAGCTCAATGGTGTTCCTATAGCCTTGGTGGCTCGATCTAGAGTACTCACCAAGAGTACGGCCTCTTGGCGAGTCAATTGGTGGTGGGTCGATTGGAAGTGGTTAGTTTGGTGGCGGGTTATCACCTTTCATGATGAAAAGTGATGAGGCTACGAACAAAGTCACGAAGAAGGGAAATAGACTACAAGGAAGCTAAAAAATGAGAAAAAATATTACTTGATAGGAGTCAAGCAAGGGAACCTAAACGAGATAAAAATCAAACTAGTTATGGGAGATATCTTTTATTCTAATAAGGTCTACTTGAGAGCACGTAGAGTTAAAGTGGGGGGATATTTGATAACATCAAATAGTCCTGAATATTAAGTGTCAATTTCCCCTGATAATGCTTGTAATTTATATCATTTATATGGATTTACGCCTGTTTTCCATTGTTTTCCACTTTCAGGTAAATTACGAGCATTGGAGCCAATGAGACGCGGAATTGGAGAAATATCAAAAGATTTATCATAGTATGCTGACTTTGAAGAAGTTACGGCGTAACTCATCTCTCATATTACGCCGTAACTAAAGCGTGACTCAGAAAATCAACTCATCAGAAGGTTACGGCGTAACTCTCTCCTAAGACTACGACGTAACTATATTAGGTCAAATTAGGTTCCACGCCGCTGATAACTACGCCGTAACTATTTCATCAACTACGGCGTAACCCAGTTATATTGAAGATACGGATTAGCCACTCATAAGATTACGCCATAACCAGCAGATCTAGTGCAAATAACGAAGGAATTGAAGATTACGGCGTAACTCTTATATTAGTTATGACGTAACCCAGATCTGGCCTATAAATACCCCACGATATCCAGCATTTCAAAGCATCCCATTCCACACATCACAACCAAAGAACGTGGGAA
Source organism: Chrysanthemum makinoi (assembly GCA_910596185.1). Taxonomy (NCBI): domain Eukaryota; kingdom Viridiplantae; phylum Streptophyta; class Magnoliopsida; order Asterales; family Asteraceae; genus Chrysanthemum; species Chrysanthemum makinoi. Next base: position 125,303,651 of record OU343222.1, read on the forward strand.
GAAGCCAAAGGCAGGTCTAGAGGAGCATACGGAGCTGTCTCCAAAGGAGAAATCACTCTCCTACGATAAGCATTAGCATTTTATCTTTTCTTTACTTTCGATTCATGTATTTCGTAACTTTGAATATTGAATTGATTTGTATGGTTAATATGAGCGGCTAAGCACCTCTTGGTGCTGGCCTAGTTATGATTCCTTAATTGTTTTGTTTGCGTTTACATTACTTCCGCATAATTATTCCTAAGTGTATGCATGCATAGTTTATTGTTAGCTACCCTTGTTTCGGTAGTTTTGAATGGCGAAAGAGGCCAATTGCCTAGGAGATATGACCAACTGAACCTAGGTGAGCGGACTGAGACGGGAAGGGTAAGATATGACCAACTGACGACCCTCTCTACTTGTACGATTTGACCAACTGATCACCTACCGTTTGGACGAACTTAAGAATTAGGGGGTGAGTGTTTAAGTAGCTAACACCTAGGCACAAACTATTTTAAATCTAGCATGTAGCGGTACTTAATGACTTGGCTTAGGGGACCAGGAACAACATGACTTATGAGGGGACACCTAACTTCTCCTGTGGTGGCATCTTTGCTGATAGGTTTGGGGACCAGGAACAACAGGACTTATGAGGGGACATCTGACTTCTCCTGTGGTGGCATCTTTGCTGATAGGTTAGGGCGAATTGACCAAATGTTGTCCTCTCGACTTTGACCCCACCTGAAGTAATTGGAAGTAAGTAGACATAGACATTACTAGCTAGGAGGATTAACTAGGTTAGCACCACTCTCCTCTATTGATTAAACCTTTGCCTTTATTTGCTTTAGTAATTAATTAATTATTTTCTTATCATAATCATATTAAAAACTGCCACACCTAGACTTGGTAATAATCCAGCACACATAGCTCTTGGGACGACCTCGGTTTTACCGAATACTACACTACACACGACTGGGTACACTTCCCATTAGTGCATTAGGGTAGACCATAGGTATAACGAGACTATATAAATATTAAAACCTGGTCAGTAAAACCTGCATCAAGTTTTAAGCGCCGCTGCCGGGGAGTTATATTAGGATTAATATTAAGTCTTTCATTTTGTTTCTCACGATCATTATTCAAGTTTTCAGGTACCATGGAAGTTGTTAACATTGATGACCTCACTCTTGAGGAATATTTGGCGTTGACAAGAGCAGAACAAGGGTCGGGTCTCGTAAGACCGGAAATTGGAGCGGATGTCCGTTTCAAAATTAAAGACCAATTTATGAGGGAGCTTCGTGCTAACCCTTTTTCAGGAAACAGGGATGAGGATGCATATGATCACGTCGAAAATGTCCTATACATCGCAAGCCTTTTCAACATTCCAGGCGTGTCTCATGATGCTGTTATGCTAAGGGTATTCCCCATGACTCTTACTGGAGCTGCCTGAAGATGGATCGAAAGATTGCCCGCCGGGGCAATTAATACTTGGGCTCTACTTAAGATGCATTTCATTCAAAGGTATTGTCCTCCGTCGAAGATTTCTAACCAGCTTTTGGAGATCCATAATTTTAAACAAGAAGACGATGAAACATTGTATCAAGCTTGGGATAGATACAACGATCTCATTTACAAATGTCCTACACATGATCTGAACAACAAGCAAAAGGTCAATATCTTCTACAAAGGAATCAACGTAACTACGAGACAAATGCTGGACTATCAAGGACCTATTCCAAACATGACGCCTACCCTTGCTATTGAAGCCATTCAAAAAATGGCTGATCATTCTCAAAAATGGCACAACGGAGGAAGTAAAAGAAACCAAAGCGAAAGTTTTGACAGAATTGCAGCAATCGCTAGTAAAATTGAAAATCTTAGTTGTGACATGCTGAAAGTCAGAGAAACCGTTCATGCCATCCAAGTGGGTTGTGAAATCTGTAGAGGAGGACACCTAACAAAGAATTGTCCTCACGTCGACGAAGAAAATATAATTGAAGAAGCCAAGTATGGAAAAAATCAACCGTTTTACGAAGATAATCGAACTAGTAACGGGTATCGTGGAAATTACAACCGTGGGCCTTATGGAGAAAGAAAGCCCAATACTGAAGAAACAATTAACAAATTGCTGGAAAGTTCAGCCTAAAGACAAAAGGAACAAGATGAGTGGTTAAAAGAATTCCAGGAAAAAACTGACAGAAGCCTTTCCAATCACGACACAACCCTAAAAAACCTTGAATCTATGGTGGAAAAGCTTAGTTGGAAAGTAAGAATGAATAACAATAAACCTGAAGGATCAAGACCCTCAATGGAATGCAAAGTCATTTTTGCTGATGACGGCTCAAAGATACAGGGTAATTCTCACATTGAAGATGCGAATACTGGTGAAAATTCCGTCGACAGTCTAGAGTTACGATGTAACCTGTCTCAAGAGTTACGGCGTAACTATGTTTTTGACAGCAATCGAGGAGTTATGACTGATATTTATAAGGATAACTCAAGTGAGTTACGCCAGAACCATACATCACGCTTCGGTGTAACGGGATACATGGGACGCTTTCTCGAAGTTGACGAATCGAACACAGGTAATTAATCGATGGTCCCACGACATTAATTTATGCCCTCTCGTCCCTATCTAAAAGAAATATCACCGGTGCAAGGCGATACCCGTAACTAAGGGGACTCAGATGATCTATGGGCTTCATGCGACCCTAGAAACGAAATTTGCGACGGGGGGCCGATAAGGATAGGATCAAGAATAACAAATTTATGTGGGTGGCATATACTGATGAAGAAAGATTAGAAAAACTCTCCTTCGAGGAAGAAGAGGAGCCGCCTATCACTCACTGGTGTACTCCGATAATCATAATCGACGACGAATCCACACGAGCATGGCCTACGTGCGACCCCTTCCGCGAGTATTGCAACGGTGGGGATAGTGAAAAAGAAGAAGAATGGACGTGCCCTCACGAGCTTGAAAGACATAATATCAAGTTCGGAGATTTGACATTTGATGATTGGTACGCAATACAATTTGGGAATGCTAAGATTAACCCGAATCTTCTTAAAAAGCTCAAGATTGACTATGAGGATCATAATAAGAAAAAAGAAGTGGCTAATAACGACATCCACTGCATGGAAGATCATTTAAGCGAAACTGACAATAAGGAAGTACGAAGTCACTGGTGTGAAAGGATAAAATCTCCTGGGGAAGTTTTCTGGGCATCATGCAACCCTTATGACGACAAGTGTAACGGGGGAAGCAGCTTAAGAAGAATGGGAGAAGACGAATTCTTTTGGACCTCAACCAACGATAAGGAAAGAACAAGTTTCCCTTGGTTGGACAACTTGGGATTTGACAGTTGGGTGATGAGTAAGTATGGACATGTAGATACGTTAACGAAAGAAACGATTTGGAAGGAATACATGAGTAAAGAAAATTCGAACAACGAGAGTCCTAACAACCCGAGTGAAATAACAGTTGAGGATGACAAGGCATTGGTAAGAAATGAAAAGGAAGAATGCAAGCGTGTACTAGTGGAGAATCTGCTCGATGAAGAATGGTTTAAAGGTACCGATTCTGACGACGATGACATAGAAGGGATTTTAGATTACCTTGAGTTGCAAGGGAATGAGTAATTTACTGACCCCGATGACGAAGCATATGAGCAAAGGAGGTGTAAACTCCTCGGGATTCCCTACAAGAGGCCGCCACCAATTATTGTCAAAAAATATGAGTTCACTCGCTACCATTTGGGTCCGGAGGAAAAATTTTTGAAAAATTCGAAAGATCAAGACTAAAGAATACCTCCGCACTGCCATGAATGTCGCTTGGGTCAAGCATAACTTGATGAAAGATATTGAAGAGTCGGGCAAGTCCAAAGGCCCCCATGAAGCCCCGCAGCTCTGAGTCTAACTTAAAGACTCGTAAATAAAGAAAAGTGCTCTTTCGGGAGACAACCCGAATTATCCTTTTCTTTTGTTTTATTTCCATTTCTGTAGGTTTTTGTGTTTTTGACCATTTTTTCAGGAAACTTGAAGAAATTGCTGCTGCAGCTTGCTGATCTAACACTAGTTACGGCGTAACTCATCTCTGTGGTTACGCCGTAACCAACCTTTTGTAGCATAATTTTTGACGCATTACCAATTACGGCGTAATACCATCTCAGTGGTTACGCCGTAACCACTCGCTTTGACTTATGTCGTTTTGCCATTCGGTAACATCCTCAAAGAGTTACTACGTACCCTTCCTCTGTTTTAATTCTTTCATTTTAAAATACAGCAACCTTGTATTAGTATTTTAAATGAACTTTGTGGGTGTATTCCCTGTAAACCCTCACGAGACTTCACTCGTCCACTTGGGACACCAAGAGGTTTAAAAGGCTTGTTGCATATGCTAAATGCAACCGTGATTCCTACGAAAGTGAGTTAGGTTTGTTTTTCTTTTTTCATATTTTTTTCTTTTTAGAATTATGCTTGTCGGTAGTGTGATTTCAGGGATTGAAGTTTTTTCATGATACTTATACGAAGACACGTCTCTTTTCGTAGGCCTTCTTTCTTTGTGGAGCAAATTTCAGGGAAGTTCTCGCTCTAATTCTACTTTTCTCTTCACCTTTATTTAACGCTTAGTACAAAAGGGACTTTGTACAATTCAAGTGTGGGGACGGGAGTAGAATTATCTCTTGAACATTATTTTGCCCTCGTTTTTCTAGTTTATTTTGAAAAATTATGCCATTTTTAAGTTTTGACATATTTTTCTTAACCTAACTAGATTAGATCTTAGCCGAGCACATACAACCCTTGATATTATATGGTGAGATTAGCTTTATCCGTTTCCAATATTTTACCCCAAATCTACCAAATTATGAGTGTGCCGGTAGCTTATAAACTTTAGAACTTGGCCTTTGCATCATTTCGAGACCATAGACGAGGTATGTTGAGTTAGCTCGATGTATTTGGACTTTTCAGTTTAGGAAGGCAATATTATAGGATTATCACCCAAATAGCCTACCATTGTGTGTCTATCGATTACTCACCTCGACTTCTCGACCCCCATGTGAAAACCTTTTGTTGCACTCACCTTTAGTGCAAGATACCCCTAGATACACCCATCTGAGCCATTCCTTTCATTTTGTTAACTCAATATATTGTTTCGATACACCTATACACCTTAGCCTACCCTGTAGTCTTTATTTGTGATTGGGAAGTCATCATTTTCCTAAGTTCAAGGTTTAAGTGGAAAGGTTCGGAAATCACGCTTAGTCACAACGCACATATTCGAAGATCATTGAAGACCCCCCGAATTCCCATTGTTCATCTCAAGTGGGGGGATATTATGTTTTGTGATTATTGTTATGTTGAAAAAAATGATTCGAAAAAAAAAAAAGTTGTGATGTTGTTTAGTTATTGTAAAGTGCGATGTTATAAGCACTATGTTATGAGCTTTATAGATTTAGTATCGAGGAGGCCACCTCGGTCACATTCGAAGATTGGAGTTGGTAATCTTGCCAACAGTTGGAGAAAAGGTGGTGTGCCCATCATGACGTCCTCTAATGACACATCTACCTAGTATTTCATGATCCGGTTTCTTGACTTCAAAACTTGAACTTTGGGCGGACGGTAAGTGGTGATGAATTGGTTATAGATTTAGACTACCTGCTTGATTTTTATTTTACACCAATTATATATCCGATGTCTTATCCTACCCTTTAGTCATGAAGCGTGTCTAGGTGATGCAGCGAGCAATCTTTGGTGTCTTGGCCATAGATTTGGTCATGTATCATTGATTTTGTCCACTTCGCCGTGACATGTTAGTAATGACGAGTCACCCCTTAACCTTTGTCGTGTCTACCCATATTGCCTTCGAGAATTGTTTAGCCCTTAACTCTAGTGGTGGAGATTTGTCTAACCGCCAAGCTTATGATAGAATACATGCTATGACTGTGCGATTGAGTGATCACCCCGAAATTGACACTTAGAATAGTTGAGAGATTTGAGTGTTTTGTTCCCATTTCGTGAGGTGTTCGGCTTTGTTTTATTCTAGCATAAGGGATTTGTAAACTTGTATTTTCCAGGTTATGGGAGATATCTTTTTAGGAATCTTTCTAATAAGGTGTACTTGAGGGCAACTAGAGTTCAAGTGGGGGGATATTTGATAACATCAAATAGTCCTGAATATTAAGTGTCAATTTCTCCCGATAATGCTTGTAATTTATATCATTTATATGGATTTAAGCTTGTTTTCCATTGTTTTCCACTTTCAGGAAAATTACGAGCATTGGAGCTAATGAGACGCGAAATTGGAGAAATATCAAAAGATTTATCATAGTATGCTGACTTTGAAGAAGTTACGGCGTAACTCATCTCTCACATTACGCCGTAACTAAAGCGTGAATCAGAAAATCAACTCATCAGAAGGTTACGGCGTAACTCTCTCCTATGACTACGACGTAACTATATTAGGTCAAATTAGGTTCCACGCCGCTGATAACTACGCCGTAACTATTTCATCAACTACGGTGTAACCCAATTATATTGAAGATACGGCGTAGCCACTCATAAGGTTACGCCGTAACCAACAGATCTAGTGCAAATAATGAAGGAATTGAATATTACGGCGTAACTCTTATATTAGTTACGCCGTAACCCAGATCTGGCCTATAAATACCCCACGATTTCCAGCATTTCAAAGCATCCCATTCCATACATCACAACCAAAGAACGTGGGAAGAAGCCAAAGGCAGGTCTAGAGGAGCATACGGAGCTGTCTCCAAGGGAGAAATCACTCCCCTACGATAAGCATTTGCATTTTATCTTTTCTTTACTTTCGATTCATGTATTTCGTAACTTTGAATATTGAATTGATTGGTATGGTTAATATGAGCGGCTAAGCACCTCTTGGTGCTGGCCTAGTTATGATTCCTTAATTGTTTTGTTTGCGTTTACATTACTTCCGCATAATTATTTCTAAGTGTATGCATGCATAGTTTATTGGTAGCTACCCTTGTTTCGGTAGTTTTGAATGGCGGTAGAGGCCAATTGCCTAGGAGATATGACCAACTGACCCTAGGTGAGCGGACTGAGACTGGAAAGGTAAGATATGACCAACTGACGACCCTTTCTACTTGTGTGATTTGACCAACTGATCACCTACCGTTTAGATGAACTTAAGAATTCGGGGGTGAGTGTTTAAGTTGCTAACGCCCGGGTACTCACTATTATAAATCTAGCATGTAGCAGTACTTAATGACTTGGCTTAGGGGACCAGGAACAATAGGACTTATGAGGGGACACCTGACTTCTCATGTGGTGGCTTATTTGCTGATAGGTTAGGGTGAATTGACCAAATGTTGTCCTCTCGACTTTGACCCCACCTGAAGTAATTGGAAGTAAGTAGACGTAGAAATTACTAGCTAGGAGGATTAACTAGGTTAGCACCACTCTCCTCTATTGATTAAACCTTTGCCTTTATTTGCTTTAGTAATTAATTAATTATTTCCTTATCATAATCATATTAAAAACTGTGACACCTAGACTTGGTAATAATCCAACACACATAGCTCTTGGGACGACCTCGGTTTTACCGAATAATACACTACATAAGACCGGGTACACTGCCCGTTAGTGCATTAGGGTAGACCATAGGTATAACGAGACTATATAAATATTAAAACCTGGTCAGTAAAACCTGCATCAGGTAGCTATGTCTATTTGATGTGTACTCTTATGATGATTAAAAATATGTTTACCTAGATACTACTACTCCCTAGTTATATTTTATTGGTCGGTTGAATTGTCACACCTTATCTTAACGCGTGGTATTCCTAAGGTCGTAGGGAATGCGTAGTCCCTAACTCTTTGAGGTTATCCTTCGGGTTTAGCATACGAAATCCGCAAGCCCATAAGCTATTTAATTCATAAGCCTCACTTTCATAAAGAATTCTCAAGCATTAAACACAACGAATGATGCCTAGTTGCACTCCTAAGCCAATTACAATTAAGATAAGAAACAACCTAACAATAATCAATAACTAGGTTTCATAGATCTAAGCAAACACACAAGAAATTTAGCTAGACATGGTAAAGAAGCAAGCATACACACAATCAATTGAAGACATAATGATACTTTGAATTAAAATACTTATCTCGATGTGTAAACTAGGGTTTAAGATACTGTCCAAATCGGACTCAAAATGTTTAGGGTTTTTTCTCCAAAAGTATACCTCTTAAATGCAGAAAAATCGAATTCTATATATAGATTTACACTTGCGACGGCGTCACCTTTTAGATGGGATGCCTTCAGCTCGCCGTCATTAGGGTTTCGTCTTGGCCAAGCCATCGATGGGACGACGTCACCTTAGAATTGTGATGCCGTCAGTCTTTAGTTGGGACGTCGTCTTGGTTATGGATCTGAGCCGTCTGAGATGAAAAGTATGAGTGACACCCTTCTTCTTCAAAGCTGGCGCCGTCAGTTATCTGAACAAAAATTCCACGAGCCGTGGTGCATGTTTTGATCAAGTCTCTATATAGGGACGACGTCGCCCTTTGATTGAGACGCCGTCAGGTTCAGTTTGAGCAGCTTGAGTGGCTTCGATCTTGACTTTGCCATTTTCTTCATATATTCGCTCCTTTTCGTCCAAATGTGCTTCATTCCAGTATTTTGCTTCCAAGAGGCCTAAAAAGTGAAAAGGAACGAAATTACGCAGTAACGGATATAAAAGTGGTCGATTAAGGGCTTAAATGACCCCTTAAAAGCGTATGTTTTAAATCCTTATCAATTACCTCTTGATTATCGTGGCTTGTTTGTGCTGTCATAAGCCTCCCACAATTACTTCATTAACATCTTAGGATAGTTGATGTAAGCCCTAACGGGATAAATAATTTAACTAAGTAATCATTAAGTTTGGACTTAATACAGGTTCGGGATTAGCTGTGACAGAGCTTTTCGGTAATAAGACTTAAAACTGAATCTAGGGTAATTAGCTAAGCTAAACGTATAAAGAATACGCTCACACGAACAACCAACGAGAAAGACCAGAATTAGTACCCATCTTATGTAGCTAAGCAATTAAGTGAATATAATCTACTTTACTATTGGACAGGCCTCATACTTGTCATTTGTTTCCTATCTGTATACGTGTGTGTCTATCGCCTTGGTACTATTAGTTTTTCTTAATCTAATCATCGTGCCAGTTTCTCACGCTGAAAACTCCCTTAGATTAGGTTTAATTAGACTAACTTTAGGATTAAAATACTGATAGATATTTAAGTGTTAACGTTCTACTCTTAGTGCTTGACACTCTACTTACCAACTAAGCTACATTGATCGGGTATACTGATCTTTAGTGTTTGTTATAGGATAATTCGACTAAATATAAATGTAAAACTTGATAAAAATAATTTTTCTATACACAAAGAAACACATCAAGTTTTTGGCGTCGCTGCCGGTGAGTGAATTGTTTAATACTTGCATATTTGTTAGTATTTAGAATTTTAACCTTAGTTTAATCTTTTTCTTTTTATTTTTATTTTACTAACTTTGTTATATATTTGTATTGATTGTATTTTTATTTTTCTGCATTTTTACTTGTTTTTATTTGATTTCTGCATTTTCTTTATGTATTATTTTTTCTGTTTTCTACATATTTGTTGTTTGTTGTAATTTCTTTGATTTAAATGATACAGTGTATCTAATCTCATAGATACGGCGTAGTGCGTTTTTATTATTCGTACAACATATCTTATTCAATATTCGGGTACGATGCATCTATTATCATAGATATGGCGTATTCTAGTTTTAATCAGAATTAATTAAACCCTAAAAAGTTATACGGCGCATAAGCTTCTGCTTGTACGACGTATTATTTATTTTTCAAAAACATATACTAATTTTTTAAATAATAAAGTACAACGCGTCGATTAACCTCGATACGGCGTATCTATTTTTCTAAATCTAAAGGCTTAATTTTTTTAAACGTAAAGGTAGTAGGCGCATAAGCTTTCGCTTATACAGTGTATCTATATTCTTTAAATAAGAAATTTTATTTTAGAAAATTTAAATATACGGTGCACTGGTTCTTGTCAGTATGGCGTATAATTCTATCTAATTAAAAGGCTGATTTTATTTTATTTTGAGTATACGTTGTATCCATAAAACTGGATACGGCGTATCGTCTGCAGATATCAGCAGCTTTTAGTTTTCATACTCCGTATTCGTGCTTAGTATATTGTGCTACCTTAGTTTATAGCCTGTCCTACTGATGAATTTATTTCTTCTCATAGTAATAATCATGGAGCATACCATTAAGGGGCACATTACTAAGAATCAACAAGACTGCGGATCTGGTGTTGATAAGTTTTGAATTACCGAAGAAGACAAATTTGTATTGAAATGGAAACTTCTCCATGAATTACGTTGTAACACTTTCGGAGGATCTGAAAATGAAGACCCGGTGATACATCTTGAGAAGATCTATGAAATCATTGACTTATACGCTTTTACAGATGATGATTCGGAACAACTCATGCTTTGCGCCCTCCCAATTACTCTTATCGGAGCCGTAAAGGAATGGTTGGATAGAGAACCTCCTGGTTCTATCTCTCTTTGGAAGGATCTCAAGAAAAAATTTCTAATACAACTTGGGCATGAAGAACCCTATGCTAAAGATCCTGAATTCATCGGTTGGCTAAATTCTAAATTTCACAACTACAAAAAGATGAGTGCTTCTCTAAAAAAAAAACTATGGTGTTATTGGATGAGAGGGGACGATGAGGAGGAACTGACTGACGAAGTTGCCGAACTATTTAGGATTGAAACAAACCTATTTGACTATGAAGCGCCTTTATGTAAGAAGTTTAGGGAATTCAACTAACTTTTGAAAATTGATGATGATGTGCTCACTGGAGATCTGCCAGGGTTTAAAACTTTTGATATGTTTAAAAATACCACGTACTACGAGAATGAGTGCAATACACCATGGGAGGATGTAATTGAACATACATGTGAGCCCCTTCGCTTCAAAGATGGACACGAGACATGGCCGACATGTAATAGGGAATAGGAGAAATCGTATAACGGATGTGATCTTCAGGGAATAATTCGCATTGGAAACAACATCTATTTTCAAAATCACGAATGGTGTAACTTGCTTGAAGATAGTGAAAGAAAAAGAAAAGCTTTGTTTGAAAAGGCTAAGCTGGAATCTTATGAAGATAATGAGAACACTTTGGAAGAATTAAATGATTATTTGGAAGCTAATAATGAAACCTATTTTGTTGATCATGAAGAAGAAGCATTTAAAAAACGAAGATGCCATACAAGGAACCACCAACGTTCACGTATGAAAAATTCGAAGTTATCAAGTATTCGTTTGGACCATTAGAAGAATATGTTGCAATTAAGATGAACACTTGTGGTATTTTTCTTAGGACTGAAGATAATGTATCAACTGCTTACCATGATATTTTTCGCCTGAAAGACGAAGGATGGCTAATGACAAGGACAAAATAGGAGCTGAACATGAGTCTAACTTGAAGACTCTGAAATAAAGAGAAATGCTTACCAGGAGACAACCCGATTTTTTTTACTATTTCAGTTTCGATTCTGTCAGACCAACACGTTGATACGGCGCATCTCTTATAACGGGTGCGGCGTATCTATCTTACTGGTCATATATGTCTTTTATTTTTCTGCACATTTTACTTTTTCACTCTAAACTTTCTATCATATGGTTTTTGATACGGCGCATCATGGTTTGGGATGCGGCGTATCACATTTGGCTCATTATTTATTTAACTTTTTATCGGCTAGATCTGGTATCTTAATTAATAAGGTACAGCGTATCGACTGGCCTGATGATTTACAGTTTATTTTTATATTTTTTTAGCTAACCATGAATTAACCATCAAAGCATTAGTTGTGATTCTTATGCATTTATACAAGTTACGTGGTATTTATACGAAGGAAACTGAGGTGTACAAACTATCCTGTATTTTCTGTGTGCACCATTCATGGAGGCTTGAACCCCATTCAAACCACGAAAAATAAAAAGTTGCTCACAAACGCATCATGGAGGATCATCCCGAAAAAATCTCAGGAGAGTTTCCCGTTCTAATTCTTCCTATTTCCTGTTTTTAATTTTATTTTATACAACGAGGACGTTGTTTATCTTAAGTTGGGGGATGAAGAATTAGAACACGTTACTTGTCCTTATTTTTCAAAAATATGCTTAATATGATCTTAATATATGCTAAATTTCAAATTTTTCTAGGATATTTTTGTGAAATCAAAGTTGCATCACCGCACACAAAACCCTTAATTCCATATTGTGAGGATTTAGCCTTATCCGTTTCTATTATTTTACCCAAATTCCACAAAAATATGAGTGTGCTGGTGACTTATAGTAGACTTTAGAACTTGGCTTGGATACTATTCGAGACCACTATAACGAGTATTATTAATTTAATTGGAGTAACTTGTCTATACCAGTAAAATTCTAGGATACATCCAAAAAGCCTTTTTATGTCATGTTTTATTAACTAACTACACTGGTTAGTTAACCCCCCGTATAAACCCTTTTGTTACTCTCATTTTTAGAGTAAGATACCCTTAGAAAAACCCTCAGAGCAATTCCTTTTATTTCTTACACCCAATTATATGTTTCATTACACCTATACACCTTAGCCTACCCTGTTGATTAAGTCCATTGTGGGTTACTTTTTGTAAAGTATGTATTTCATGTGCTTTCGTTTTGTTTCTTATCATGGTTAGGTCGGGAATTGCACATCGCAATAGGTGTGTGTCTTGTCTAAGTATTGGTCAGGAATTGCACATAGCAATGGGAATGTGAGAGTAGTAGTTTTTTTTATTTTCGTGTGTGTGCTGCTATCATTATAATTTTCATATCTGATGTATTAAAAAGTATGAAAAAATTATCCAGATGTATTATGATGGTGATATGGTGAAATTTTAAACCATTAGTTTTATTTGAAGTAAAAAAAATAGTGAGATAATCGGTTTGTAAAAGCTTAATTGAAGTTACATTATATGACAATCGATTATTCGTTGGTACGTATTAAAAACCAATGATGTAAGTTATGTATTAGTGGTGATATCCCCGTTATTTGTTGTACTATATTTATGGATTGCAAGGGAGTTGGTTGTTATGGGAACGCCAACTAAGGTTTATTCTTTGATTGAGTCATCATTGAGTCTAAGTCATGTCTACCTATTAAAACGTGAGTTTATACACTAAAGCATGAGTTAGTCGATGATTTATGTCTTTTTCAAGGGAGGGTCGGGAAGTGATTAACCACATTGTTTCATCTGTATGGACTTAATCTATTTGTTTTGTGATTTTATTTTAACAATAATTATATGTTTCCATTATCCTTACCCTTTAGCTTAGTGGGAATGTCAAGTGCATAAATAAGGTAGTGACCATCCAAATTTTTTAGGAATTAAATGACGCGCCAGCGATCTGGTGTGTGTTTTGGTGACCATCCGTTATGAAAATAACGCGCCATCGAACCAAGATACACACTAGTGACCATCCGTTGTTTAAGGAATTAAGGATTCGCGCCAGCGATCTATTGAGTTCATGTAGGAGATGTTTGAACAAAAGCTACGCACAACCTTATCACAATTAACCCATTTTACCACTTTAGACTTGTAACTCCTTAGCTTTAGTGGGGGGAGATGTGTATCCTTGCCAAGCTTATAATAGAATATTCGTCACGACTGAGCAATTGAGCGAATTACTTAAATGTTACCACATAGATTAGTTGGGTGATTTCATTTTCCTATTTCGTGAGGTGCTTGGTTGTGCAATTAAGATTAAACGAATGAATGCTTAAATTATAAAAACATCCTTAACAATTGTTCAGGATACATTTTTAAATCTAGATTTTACTTGAGGACAAGTAAAGTTCAAGTGACGGGATATTTTGTTGTTCCCGTTTCACAATCGTATTAAAACAGTTAAAGGCAATAAACAACCAGATTGTGAATTAATGACTGAAACTATGCAAGCAAAAACACACTGAATAATTTTCAACGTAATATTCTTTATTAGAAACAAATAAAAAAGAATACATTACCCAAGTACTTGCGGAATAGTACTTGGGATTGAAATGACAAGTATGGTATCTCCTCACTAAGCTCAGGCTAAGTCCGAGCATAACTACAAAGGAACCACTGAGCTATCTTAGGGACAGAGTTGTATTTGGAGGAGTGGAAGATGGCTTGTGTGTGTGTTTTATAATTAATCCACAAGCTTAAAATCTTCCACTCCAACTCTTATGCTATTTATACAAGTATAGTTTTTAACTCTATCCTAGAGGACAAACTGACAGGTTATAGAAGACAAAATACTAATGTATTTTGTCTCTGTTTACATTGGCTATATTGGGTAAGTGACAAGGCCGCTTTCTTCTTGTCAGTGATGACACTGATCCTGATAGTTAACGATTCAGGGAAAGTTGACTTTGGTTGATAAGGACTTCGTCTTATCTGTTCAAACTTGTTTCGCCTTGTCCCACTCATTCTTCAGTCTTCATAGCCTTCAGCCTTGATCTTTAGTTTGTCTTCGTGTTACTAGTTGGTGAGGAGTTTGGAGTTGGTGAGTTATTGTCATCACTCACTGAATCCACCATCTTCTTCTTGACTCATTCTTCACCCCTTAAGTTCCGCACTATCGAGTGGAGAGACTTCTTCTTTGTCTCTTCTGAGTATCTCGAAGACACTCACCGAGAGACTATGCGCTCAGTGACTTGTTAATGTTTAAAGGATTAAACACTTGGGGTATTTTCTATTCAAATCCTAGACTTAAGAGGTTTGGGTATTTACTGAACCTAATAGTCTCCCCCTATTTGGATATACAAATAGCCTAAGTGTTTGATCAGTGTAAGTGAGCAAATGGCTTCTTCTTACACTGAATGTACTAATAAACATAATAAGGAACACTAAATATTTTAACAAAATATACATCGTTTATTGATCAGGTTACATAGTCCCTATCACTAGTACAAAAGATAAATGATACAGCATAAGATGTCAATCAAGATAGATTACCAGTGCTTCTAGCTTTGGTTTCTTCTTGAGGAGTGTTTCTTTGTCAAGGTGTTCTCTTATCTTTGCATTGGTCGGTCAGAACCGATATTTTCACGGAGTTTGGATTTGAGAGGCCACTAGTAGGTAGCTTGCCATTGTACCCACCCCTGCAAGATCAATATCACTCCACCTTTGGAATCCGGGTTTCCATAAACATCAATAAAGAAGAGTCCTCTTCGGGCTCTTCTATGCAAAGACAGCTTCATAAACTTCACACCTTCGGTAGCTCCTCATGTTGATCCATGCCAGGTACTTTGATTTCGGTTGATTCAACCCTTTTCCTTTTACCTTGGGTTGGTAGACTGAGATCCTTGAGTTCGCGGTTAGAGTGGCAATCCCAAGTTGTGTTGGTGCTTCCCTCGGTCTTTCATACCGTTTGCTTAGAGATTTCATCACTCTTGACCACGCATTCGCTTCTTTGATATGATGGGACCAAGCTCATCAAGTTCGGTGATCCCAAAGTCGATGAACTTCATGGGATCATGAATCTCAAAATGTCTTGTATCATCCCCCTTTAGACATTCATTGCGGTGGTTTCGACTTGGGGATGATTTTCACATCGATGATCTTTTGTGTAGCCTTACGCTTGTCATTGACCAATTGTAGTGGTGAATCCTCTCTTTCGATGGCGGCCTTTCTGTTCTTTTCATCCGACTTCTTCCTCATGGCGCCATTTGAGCGGCGAGCATCTTTGAACTTTGTCCGATGTCCCTTTTGAAGCTTTTTGGGATCAATTCCAATGTTTTTAGCTTCCTCAGCCACTACTTGTACCAGTGCTTCTTTGCTTTTCCTTTCTTCCTCGGCCAGTTTCTTTCTTTTGTCTTCCTTTTCAAGAAAGGCTATTAGCTGTTGTGGAGTAAGCAGATACTGTGTGTTGCCGATGACATATGGAATCTTCTTAGGCTCAGGTGTGGTCATTAAGGATTTTCTTTTATCTTGAAAAAAAGAAGAGGATGCTACCAGTGGAGGTGTTGTTGTGATGATAGGTGGTGTTGTTGCTACTGTCATTGTTGCTGTTGTTGATGATAGTGGGACTGATGAGAGTGGTGTTGCGGATATTGGTTGGTGGCTCCCCTTTAATGTGAGGGAGTCTCTTGATGGCTCTCTCCCCTCAATGTTGCGCAACATCGGTGAGAGCAAGAGTTGCTTGGGATCTTGAGGGAGTTGGAGCTGCTTGAACTTTGAAGGCTTGATATATCTCTGTGGCCATGGCCTTGATGTCAGTTGTGTCTTATTGAAGACTGGTGACCTTTTCAGTAAGATTGGCCTGAGATAATTCCAGGGCAGCCATTCTAGGCCCAAGATTCCAGGCCATAGAAGACGAAGCCTTAGCCAGATTAGTAACTTAAGCATCAAAGAACCCAGTGTTGTTTGAAGAGACTGAATAGAGGGCTGAAGACCCTGAAAATTTTCAGATTGAAGCATGTTGATCAGTTCAGTGAGGCTAGAGGAATTCTTCATATAAGCCTCAGTAGCCTCCAGCACTTTGGTGTTAAGTGTTGGGTTTCTTTCCCATAATCCTTGATTTCATCCAGCTTGGTGTGAGACTCTTGAAAGTACTTGAGAAATTTGATCACGTTGTCATCCAGTATGTGCAGATGTTGATACATTAGATCCCTGTGCTCATCAGTGTTGGCATTAAAATAGAGCACTTCAGATTTCGGTCGGCATAAGCTGGAAGTCGCTTTAACATCTTGATCCCAGAGAGTATCATGACACCGAGAATATAACTTCCTTGAAGCCTTTGTAATCCACATAACCACCGTATTTGGTCAGGAGGAAGAATGTTGTCAAACTTTTTGAATTCCTCAGGACAAGATGAAGTAGAGGAATCAGAGTTATTATCATCAGGTTGAGCAGGTGACTCTTCAGTCTCTTGAGGATCACGCTGATGCTTTTGTTCTTGAATTTGAAAATCAGCGTCCATTTCTTCTCCTGCTAAAAGTATTTCTTCCTCACTGTCGGCTAGCTCTTCATCGAGAATAATATATCATAACCTCCCCTTAAATTAACAGGCCGGTGGTGGTGATGGGTTCCATATCGAGTGGTATTTGTCCCTCGAGTCTTTGTCCCCCAGCTCCTTCAAGCAGGTGGGTGATTCCAGTGCTATCCCTAGAAGCGGTGGCAGGTGAGATCCCTATCGGTGGGTTGTGTGTTTCCCCCTGAGTCTTTGGGATCATTCGTTTGGCCCTCAGACAAAAGATGTGATTGGCGAATGTCCTCCTTGGGCAGTGTGGAAGGCGCTCCCCTACCAGCGGGTTGTTTGTTTCCCTCTGTTGGATCGATGTACTCTAACCAAACTAACTTAAATAGCTTGTTAAGGGTTTAATAACCTCGGATAAATCCTAAGTTATTAACAATGAAACACTAAGTAATCTCTATTAAGTACGCGGAATTTACTTAACAAAGCTAAGAAGATTTAACTTTTAACAATATTATTAATAACTCTAAATCTGCTTGTTATGCAGATTCTTTTAACAACTCTAAAACACTAATATCGTATTCTCTAAAAACTCTAATATTGCACATACATCTAATGCCAATCTAGGGGTCCTTTTATAGGCTTAAGGATAACCCTAGTCGGTTTTACAATTTGTATCCTTGTACGACAAGTAATCTAAACAAAGAATATTCTAGAATAACAAAGCTTTCCATAATCGAATATAGCAGTTCTTTAGCTTTGCAGTACTTTGACTTTCACTTAGCAGTACTTTGAATCTTTAGTACTTTGACTTGTTCAGTACTTTGTAAATATTCGGCACTTTCATATCCCAACAATCCTCCCCTAACTTGAATTCTACTTGCTTGACTTCAAGTTCTTTTGTAAACTTATCTTTAACAGCTCCATCTTCAAGGAAAGATTGTATCTTTGTCTTTGGATTGTATCTTTGTATTCTCTGTGCTTATATCATCATCATCGAAGTATTCTTTAGAAATTATTCTTTGATATCCTTGTCGGTAATCTCTTTTCACAACATTCAAAGCTCTATTTTTTCGAGCAACATAAGACAATTTGTACATTAATTCTATTTAAGTTTAGTCTATTCTCATCACTTCGGGTGTGTAAACTTCATGAGAGGCGAATCATTGAAATTTTAATGGATTTTGATGTCTCTTTACCAAAGCCATTATCTCTGGAGTAGCCAAATGTTTTGATGTGTAAGATCATGGTACATTGATAACCATATGATTTTAGCAAATCATCGCCTATCAACAGATTTGATTTGTCTTTACCAAAAGCTGTACCCTTTTGGACTAGTTAGTTCTTGCAATCATGGTGAACTAATTACCATATAATGGTTTTCCACGGCCTTTACCACAAGCCATTTTCTTGTGGGCTAGCCAACTCTTCACATTACGGATATGGTGAGTTGATTACCATACAACTTATTAGCAAGTTGTCAACTATAAAACGAATTTGAGATATCTTTACCAGAGCCGTTTGCTCATGGATTAGCCAATCCTTTTGTAACCATGGTGGATTGATAACCTATTGTTGTTACCATCTCAAAAACCATTTATTTCTTTTAACCTCTGTTTCAAAATATTTATCACTTAACAAAAGTTTTCTTTTCAAAATCATTAAGCGGTTTAAAGTCGCAAGCGATACTTTGATGAAAGTCTTGTTTGATCAGCGATACTTTGAATAAAGTATCGATATATCAAAAATTTATTCAATAAAGATTCATACCATTATTCATGCATCATCATCACCATAGTAGTCCATCGATAAACAATTTGATGACCGAAGTGCGATTTCATTATCTTCTTCAACTTCCATCCCATGCTCTAGCATTCTTCTCATGAGATTTGATGTAAGAGGATATCTTCTATCTGCTAACATATGAATCATAGTCCCATCTTCTAGCTCTAGAACATGTACTCCAGATTCTTCAAAGAATCTCCGGTGATAATCTCCCAATCTTCTTGATTTTTCCAAATCTCAGTTGCTTGTTTCTTTAGTTTCCCAAGCAGGTTGTGAGATCTCCAAGCAAGATTAAACCAACGCCTTATGATGGAATGTGTTCAAAATATTCTTGCACCAAATGATATAGATGAAACAAAACCTCTCTATCTATTATGTGCAATAGATCCTATAGCATATTAAACACTCTGAAGCTTTCATCTTGTCTATGAAACATCAGATAATTCCCATCTTTAGATTCTACAACTTCAAAAGTAGTTATTGGAGACTTTTTCTTCTTCTTATCTGTCTTCTTTTACTGCATCGCTTTAGAATACTCAAATTATACAATTCTTAAGTAATTCCTTAGTTCATCATTAGTATCAGACCTTAACTCAACCTTCTTTGATGATCAGTTGATCTACAACTTCAGTTGTTCTTTTTCTTTTAAGCTTCCTTTTCTTTCATCCCCTTTTCAGTATCATCATCTTTATAGTCTTTGATACTATCAACTTGTTTCGATAAGCTTCTCAATGACTTCATACAAACCTTTCATCTCAACATAATTCAACTTATTCAATCCAATATATCCTTGTTTCTTTAAATAAGCCATCATTGCATTCCTTTCTTTTTCACGATTTGGTCTTCTTGGTAAAGCGTAAAGTAGGAGTATGTGTAATGTTTCAAGACATTCAATTCTTCTTTCAATTTCTTAGTTGCTTCTCTATCCTTAGCTTCTTCAATATCCTTAGCTTCTCTATCCTTAGCCTCTTCAATATCAATTTCAACATTCAATTCAGCTTGAAACTTTCTAGTTGCTTCCTCATTCATAGCAACTTGAGCAGCCCTTATTTGTGCTAAAGTGAGCTTCTTCTTCTTTGTTGCTACCATCTTACCTTGGCCTTTATCTTTTGGATCTATAACAGGTTGAGAAGCTTGTGGTTGTTCTTCAGCAACTCCTGGAATAGTCACACCTCTTGGTCTTTATAGATTTTGCAATACCCCAGCTGCAATTTCATCACTTGCAGTACGTTCAACCATAGGTGTATCAGCTTCTTCTTCTTGTGGAATTGTTGAAGGACCAGCTTCTTCATCAAAGTTTAACACCCATGGTGTAATTAGCTCTTGTCGAGATTTTTTTTGAAGACTAGTACTTTGATCAACAGTACCTTGATCATCGCAAGACTTTGAACTCTAATTCTTTCTTCCTCAAGTACTTTTTAACTTGAACTTGCACTTCACCTTGAGGTTGATCATCGGTACCTTGAGGTTGACTTCTTCTTCATTCAAATTCTTGTCTTCCAATTTCCTCCCAATTAGAATGAAGATTGCTTTTTGAACCTTTTGCTTTTGGTCTTCTTAAACTGCCTTTGTCTTTGCTTCTTTTTAGGTTTGACCCATAACCCGTGATGTTTAACTAAGGGCCAAAACAGACTTCTTGAATCTCCTAAACTTGATCTTCAAGCGTGCTATCTGCAAGCTTGAGCCTCAGTAGTTTTCTTCAATCGATTAACTCCCTGTCGTAACATAATTATCCAATACTAAACCTTCGGAGGTATAGTAGTGGATCTTCTTCGAAGATGAAGAGAAAATAGAAACATTTTGTTCTGGTGATGCCATAGGAGGAGTAATATGGTGAGATGAGGTAGGAGAAACTTCAGTACCTTCATTAACATCAAGATTACCTTGTGAAGCAAGTACCTTGTGTTGAAGTTTCTTGAGATGCAACACTTTGAGAAGCGGTACTCTACCGAAGCGGTACCTTGAGTAGCAAGCTCGAGCGGTACATCTTCTATTTCATCACTAGCTGCAGCCTCATCTCTAATAGCTTGAACAATCTCCATCATTGAAGTAGTCAATGGAGTGTTCATTCCAGTGAATAAATCACTCTTCCTAGCCATAAATGTGAAAATTTTGGTCGGTTGTACCACAAATGTAAAAGACTTGTAGACTTTGGTACATCTGAAAGTTGTTTATTCAAGAAGACTTGAATAAATCTTGGATACATTAACCATCTTGATCCATGAGAGATGTGTGAGAGCATTCCATCTAAGATTAGCCTTGAAAAGTTGAACATCCGGTTTGTAGCCAATCCTACGGTCTTGAGATGCAATGTTTGAACCAAATTGCTCCCAAGAAGTACTTTTAGAGCTAATACAATGAAGAAGAACATGTACCAAATACTTCCAATGTGGACTGAACAAGGGTTTCTTGAATGTTGTTATGTCAACCAAAGACCCTTCATATCCAATATCTCTCAGTGTATCCCAAAGAAGATGTTTATCAAACCTAATAGCTCCTTCTGCATCATCAAACAATAAATCTTCACGAATTGATGCTTCAGATAATCTTGATAAGTCTTCCAGCAACTTTAGCTTGAATATAAGATTCATCATTCTCCACATGTGTCCTTGCGGTTTGCCTAAAGCTGGCGTATCGAGGCTCAATAATATCGGGTTCCACCAAAGCGCATAACCGATTGGGGAACCGGTTAAAAATCAATTATGTCATGGAAGATGACATTGGCCTCTGTTTTATCTAAATTCGCCACCATGTTGTGTTTCAAAACTGTGTGTAGGTTTGCCATGGATGATTGAAAAAGATATGGAGTCGTGAATACGTATGTGTGTGTGAGAGAGAGAAAATATGGAAAAGATTATAAAGTATAAAGATGAGAGGGAAATTTGGAGAGTAGTTATTTATAGGTAGGATTTGAAAAATCACAACCCATAATAACAAAGTTACCGTTATTTTAATTTTACCCCTCAATATTACCGTTGGAGCGATGCGTTGATACGACAAAGCAGCTTCTTTCCACGTCGCAGTACTTTCGAGCGGTACTCTCAAAGCAAGTACTTTCATAAAACCAAAAGCGATACTTTTCCATCTTCTTCTCTAAAATAACCAACACTCCATGTGGGCATTGGATTGCCTCCCCTTAAGCAAAGCACATGACTGTATAACTAACTAACCGGTCCTCCCCTTAGGCGTAGCAATAATTAATCATGCAAATACTCACCACCAAGTGATTAAATCTTGAAACATCAAATCCTTTGGTGAGTAAATAAGCTACATTATCATCTGTATGCACCTTGACAACATTAATGAGCCTATGCTCATAACAATCCACGATGAAGTGGTACCTAATCACGAATATGCTTGGTCTTGGAATGATAAATTGGATTCTTCACAATGCAAATGGTACTCTCATTATCAATATTGATAGGAGTATTCTTGAAATTGAACCCATAATCCAATAGTTGATTATGCATCCATAAAACTTGTCCACAGCGACTGCGCTGACCACATATTACGCTTGAGAGGATATTTTTGCAATTGTTGCTTGTTACAGCGCCATGGAACTAATCTTCTTCAAGATATTGGCATCCTCCGATGGTTGATCTTCTTTCATGATTATCACTTGCATAATCAGCATGCGAAAAAGCTTCTAAGTGAAAAGGTGACTCTTTTGGATACCACAACCCCAACTTGGGTTGTTGTTTCAAATAGCCGAAAATTCTCTTCCTTTGCATTCATATGAGAGACCTTAGGTGAGACTTGATATCTTGCACATAAGCAAGCGACTAACATGATATCGGGCCTAGATGCGGTAAGATACATAAGGCGACCCGATCATTGATTTGTAAACTTGACTTCAACTGGGGTTGTCCATCTTCATCCTTGCCTTGATGAGTTGATAGATTTAATAGGTGTAAGTGCGGGCTTCATTGCATCAAAATTGAACTTCTTAAGTATAGTCGGATACATACTTGTCTTGACTTATGAAAATTCCATCCTTGGATTGCTTAACTTGAAGTCCCAAAAGTTAACTTCACCCATTGAACTCATTTGAAATTCATTACGCATCGACTTCTCAAACTCCTTGACCATGGATTGTTTTGTAGCTCCAAATATGATATCATCTACATACACTTGAACTAACATGATATCCTTCTTGTCTCTCTTGATAAACAAAGTCTTATCTATAGCTCCTCTCCTGTAACCATGTTGCAATAAGAAGGTAGAGAGCCTTTCATACCAAGCTCTAGGTGCTTGATGTAAGCCATAAAAGCCTTAACCACCCTTGTAGACTTTGTTTGGATGTGTGGGATCTTCAAAACCGAGGAGGTTGTTTAACATACACCTCTACGTAATCTTGCCATATAAAAGGCACTCTTGACATCCATTTGATAAACACGGAATCCCATATATGATGCAAAAGCAAGGAAGATTGAATTGCTTCAATCCTTGCTCTGAGGAGAAAATACTTCATCATAATCTACTCATTCTTCTTGTCTATAGCCTTGTATAATAACTAACCTTGCCTTTTCTTGATAACATTCCCTCTTTCATCTCTCTTGACTCACGAACATCTTGTACCAATGACCTTCTTTCCATTAGGTAGATCACATAATACCCAAACTTCTTGAAGCTTGAATTGAAGAAGTTCTTCTTGCATAGCTTCAACCCAAATCTCTTTAGTTAATGCACGAGCTATGTTTTTGGGTTCTTCTTGAGAGATAAAGTGAGGAAACATTGTAATACGATGGTCCTTATGATTTAACTTTGTTTTTTTTATAAACAAAGCTAAGCAAAGCATTATGTGGTGTAGAATAACCCTTAGCTTTGGTTCTTGTCATCAACTCGAGTAGAAGGACCAATGTTTTGATCGGCGGGATGATTCTTATGACTTCTTAAGATAGGAGTCTGTGGAACTTCATAATTATCACCCAAATTAGTGAAATCGGCATCTTTATTGGATATGAGAAAATACCTTCATCTTCAAACTCATCATCGGTATCTTCTAAACCGGGCATGGTTGGATCATCCATCATCAAAGTCGCACGTGCTGAGTGCGGCGATGCTTTGTTGGCAATACTTTGTCGAGTGGACTCTACGGATCTTGTTCTTTTCTTTGCTTCCTCCTAAGCTCTTCTTTGTTCATCATCATAAGAATGTGCTATAACATCTTGAAAAAGCATCTGATTAAGTTCATCTTGAATAGATTGATCCTCGGAGACAATGAGGATTTTGGCTCATCGGTACTTTTCTCTGCTCCAGCGGTTTTAAGTTCTTCATCATCATGAGCGGCATCTAATATGGACTCCATGAACAACATCTTTGTAACTCTTCTCCATTGTGTACAGGTTGATTTTCTTCTAACAGAGTACATAGTTCATAGAAGGAGTCAAAACTTTAAGGTCAAACATCAATCGAGGACCTTACGATTTTCTTGATCTTCTAAAAATTCAACATGAAGATAATCTTGAACCTTCTTGGTGACTTCTTGTACCTCTAAAGCCTTCTTTGTTGGTGCGATACCCTAATAAGTATCCTTCTTCTGACTTGCCATCAAATTTGCCCAAATTATCAATGGTGTTGAGAATAGTGAGGGAGCATCAAGGTTCCTTAAAGCAGATGTTGGGTTTGTTGCCATCGACAACTCGTAAGGTGTCTTAAATCACGAGGTTGGTGGTGATACTTTGTTAAGTACATAGCAAGCGTGCCGACTTGACCCGAATTGAATAGGTAATTGTGAGTGCACAGAAGCATTGTTCAAAGGCTGCTGATCAAAGTTCTATTCTTTCTGCGCAACATATACGTAGCTGTGGTGTTCTTTTCACTAAACTCCATCTTGATTCCTGTTTGGCGCAAAATTCATCCACACTTGTTCTTGAATTGGTCCATTATCACATCTAATACCTCTAACCTTGAGTCTGGTGGTTTCAAGTGTACTTTATTGCTCAAGATCATGAATAGCATCAAAAGTATCATCTTTAAATCCCAAGAAAAATACCCAGCCAGATCACGTAATCATACATCACTGCAAGCGGTACTTCTTCTTGTTTAGACAAGCGAAAGCAGTCCGAGCAAATCCGTATGCGGCGTCGAGGTTCTCTAGGGTCCTTTCCACCGACTTCTTGCATGAACCTTTGTGTTGTACCCTTTGCATGCGTACCCTTGATAGTCAACCGTCTCAAATCACAATATCCATCAAGCCTAAATTATTATGTTGATATACTATCTGAAATACTATGTTACTAAATAATAGTAATGCCTTTCACCAAATGAATCTTTTCCAAACTGAAGACTCATATCAACTGGTTAAATATAGTATCACTTTGGTATCATCATCAATTTATCATTTATTACTATGATAGATAACATGGTATCCACATGTTAGACTGAATCTCCTGTATATTCTCAAATGTATATATCAGTATTCTCTCTAACAAATTCCCAAGCAATCGATCCCTACTATCCTCTTCTATCTGTCTTCCTCATAATACAGATAATGACAAACCTCCCTACTAGGTTATACTATCTTTAAGATTAGTGTCTTCAGGAACCTAATCCATTACATTGTTTGAGGTGGCATACCAGGAATTCCTTGCGGTGTGCTTATGCTGGTTTTTGGGCGAGAATCAAGCGTAACTTTTGTTTCAAGGCAGTTTTACGACAAAACTTTCTTTTCAAAAAATTCTTTCAAAAACAAAATCATCTTTATCAAATCTTTGTTTTGGTGCTTTGTTGAGAATACTGTTTGTTCATCATCGATTCTTTCCTTAACCCATTTGGTTTTAACCACGGCGAAGAGTCTCTAGATCTATTCGTTAGCTCGGGTTATGCTTAGAAGAGTCTCTAGATCTAACTCGTTCTTGGGTTATAACGCCTTCAGATTGATAGTAATTAGATCTCCTAGGGGTTCCTATTCAAGAGGTGTTTGGTGAAAGCGAAAGCTTGAGAGAAAGTCGTATTTTGCTTATGATGCCTTGAAAAATGTTTGAAGATGCGGAGGTTTTGAAAAAGGTCTTCTTCGGTGAGGGTACCATAGTGCGGTGAGAAGTTTCTATGGTTAACCCTATATGAATGATTCCAAGTCTGGTCTAGTTTCCACTTGGTTTTGGTTGTGATTATTCTTTGGGAACTTACTTAGGTACTCACGAGTGTAAGTCACATCCTTAATCAAATGATCAGAACTAAAACAAACAAAACATAGTTTTTGATCTGTAATCCCAAAATTTCGTCTTCTATGTGTATGACCAAACCTATCCCGCCTTCTAGGTGAATGATGGCTTGTTTTGGCCAAAATTATCCCAAAAGGTTAAGCAAAGTATTTTGAAAAGGTTTTCTTAAAGGTCTGTGAGGGGTGTAGCTTGATTACTTTGAGTGAAAGTACTGCTTGGCTTTTAGCATTATCTACCTTAGGTGTCTCAACAGTTTCTTTGGGGTTTGGACCTAGATTGACCAATAAGCTTCTTCCTAAACTCTAAGAGCTGCACTCCAGCTTGAGAAAAACATCGTGCCTAGGAGGTTGATGACTACCGGTGGGATGAGGACAACATGATAACCTTTATCTTTCTTAAACTGGAGGTGTTTCACTAAGCGATTCCTCATTACTAGATGTGTCTACATAATTAATGATTTCATCATCACTAGTGGTTATATCCTCAAAATCACATTCATCCCCGATCAGGTGGGTTTTTTTCTATGCTATTAAAGTCCATACCAAAACCTAGGCCAGTTTTAATGTAAGCTCTTACTTTTTCAACATAAGTGATATGAGAAAAAACGATTGTCCCCAAGACAAATTTGTCTATCAGTTCATCTCTCTCCTTAGTTAGTTTCTCAATTTAAGAGATCTTACAATTTAACTTCCATTCACTTAGTTTTAACTGATAATCTTGTTGTTCATACTTTTCTGCCCAAGCCATTTCATTATTTTCATGTGTTATTATTTTGGCTCCCATAGATTCTAAAGTAATTTGGTAACCGGATACTTCAAATTCTAGCCGTTCTACACTTATCTCTTTCGGTTACATAATCATTAAGCACTTTTGATAAAAGTTATGAAACTTTGAACATACCTCGAGAGATAGGGGTGAACTTGATGAAGTGGCTACCATGGCAAGCAGAACGGGTTCGTTCACTTACTCCATGCTCGGTCAGCTTCCATAACCATCTTTAGACTCCATAGCAAAGATGTCCAAGTTCCTCATCAAAAGCGTGCTCGGTCAAACTCTTCCACTTGAATCCTCCACACTACCATACTGGAGGTTCTTGGTTCATCATCAAACTCAAACCTCAGGTCAACCTCGATAGATTCTCTTGAAAGCAACCAAATCTTTTGTTTTACGTAATAGAACTTCTTTCAACTCTAGCTTTGGTTTTTCAGGTCATCTGTTTGCTTGATACTTAGCAAACTGCATTCCCTTGCAAAATGTCCAGTCTTTTTGAAAGTTGAAGCTTTCGATCTTGGATTTGTCAAAAGTGATTCCCTTTTGGTTTGAAGTCAATGCCTCTTCCTGTCTTCATAAACTTCGATCCTTGAAGTGATCATAGCAACTTGCCACCTGATATCAATTTCTTCAAGAGCATCATCTTCAATCTGTGATAGATCTTCTTCATAAGTAACAGTAGGTAGCTTGCTGTGCAAAGAAAGAGCACAGCGACTTCATCGAGTGGTGGTATTTGTTGCTGGTGTGGGTTGCGAGCAAAGGTGGGAGTGTAGGCAACGATTACTTTGAGTAGGAGAAGCGACTTTTAGTGGAAGTCGCCTCTCTTTTCGAAGACAAAGCTATACTATGAGACTTTGAACTTGTTTAACCATTCATCTCATGCTCATAAACCTTGGATGATTGTAGAGATCATCAAAGTCCATAGTGTCCAATCCATGTTGTCCTTTGATCATTGTAGCAATCACATGCCATGTCGATGGCAAACTCCTTAAGAATTTTAGGTTAGCATCTTCAAGCGAGACCCTCTGCTTTGTTTAGCTCCCACATCTTTGAGTAGATTTTGGAATCTGTCATAGAAAGCATCAAGGCCTTCTCTTTCTCCAACTATAAGGTTTCTTCTTTGCTTCATAGATTTCGTGCATCTTCTTGTAAGCATCATTACCTCCAAACCTTGTCTTGAGTGCTCCAGAGTTGCTTTGCATCTTTAGCATCATGGAACTTGAGTAGATGACCATCTGAATATGGAACAACATGTGGAGAACCTCTTGATTCCTTTTTTTGTAGCGGTGGCAAGATGGGTTTAGGTGCTTTAGGTTGTCCAGAATGTCTACGAGGTTCTTCTACAACTTCATTACCATTGCATTCCACGATTGCATGGTCCGTGATTGCAATATACTGCCTCATCTTCATGCTCCATAGATCGTATTCGCCCTCCTTAATAATTGGTATTCTTAGTGAGGTGATGGATGGGGTGGAAATGACTGATTCGACATCTTTAGGTTTTGTTGTTAACTAGGTTTTAACGGTTTCTTCTAGTCGAGTTTCCACACAAGCTCGATACCACTTGTTGGATCGATACTCTCCACAAACTAACTTAAATAACTTGTAAGGGTTTAATAACCTCGGATAAATCCTAAGTTATTAACAATGAAACACTGAGTAATCTCTATTAAGTACGCGGAATTTACTTAACAAAGCTAAGAAGATTTAACTTTTAACAATATTATTAATAACTCTAAATCTGCTTGTTATGCATATTCTTTTAACAACTCTAAAACTCTAATATCGTATTCTCTAAAAACTCTAATATTGCACATACATCTAATGCCAATCTAGGGGTCCTTTTATAGGCTTAAGGATAACCCTAGTCGGTTTTACAATTTGTATCCTTGTACGACAAGTAATCTAAACAAAGAATATTCTAGAATAACAAAGCTTTCCATAATCGAATATAGCTTCTTTAGCTTTCGATACTTTGACTTAAACGTGATTTTGACTTTCATTTAGTAGTACTTTGAATCTTCATTACTTTGACTTGTTGTTACTTTGTCAATCTTAGGACTCCATATCCCAACACCCTCCGATCTTGGGAGTAGTAGTTGGGACCAAGGTCTTGACTATGATGTATCAGTGTCCTTTGTTGTCACCGGGGTGGATGATGTTTGGTCTCCTTTGGGTGTGGTCAGGTCTTGGGCTTTCTTTTGCCTTTTAGGTTGTGTTCTCAAAGCCTCGAGGCCGAGACTGGTTTGGTCTTAGTCCCGATCACGAGACTTCCCCTTTCTCTTTAGGAGGCGGGTTTGGAGACACGAGTCCCTACGTTGTTTACAACAACCATATGGGCCTTCAATTCAATTTGTTGACTTGGGATGGGTATTTTTGAAAATTTGATTGACTCGAGAATACCGGTAAAGCATAATATTTGTATTCCCAGGGATAATTGCAACCCAGTAACACTTAATACGGCATGAGACAAACCTAGGATAAGAAAGCATATTTCTTCCTAGTTTTGCTTTCGAGCTTGGTTACGAGATCACTATAAATCATCTCCCTATGTCGACATGATCCACGTCATCAAACAATGTGCCACCATCAACGAATAGAGTTAACTTGTTCGGTGGATGAGTGGTTCCGCCGAGAACCAGATCACAAATGTGAACAGGATCTTCCAAGTGCGGAAAAGAGTTCTTGGTGACTGGGGTTGTCCAAAACTTTGGATCTAAAACAATTTGTTTTAAGCCATCCTTAACGTGGAAGGTTGTAATGAGTAACATAGCTTCCAAAGATATAGTCAAGCCTATGGATGCACACAAACGTTTTATAGTCGGGGTGACTTTTCCCCATTAAAAGAATAAACTTGATGAGATACTCCTGAGTGGTCTAAGGTCATCTTATGAGTAGAAGGTGTCAGTCATAGGCCCACATTTGTGCAAAACTCCCCGAGGAGGTTTTGGTACAGATATAAAGGGGAGTAAAGGCCTGTTTCGATTGGGTTGAATAAAATTTCATGATTCCCTTATAGGCTGGGACATCAAGGGGTATTCAAATTGCTATAACATTGTTTGTTTTGAATTCAACATTATCTACGCCTTCCACTAAGGTGCAAAATGAAGGCTTTGTGTTCTTGCCATTTCCATTGAAAGATTTTTAGGGTTTTTGAAAATATTTGACAAGAACAATCAAAGAGTTGATTTTGAGTTTTGTGAAGAAGAATCTTTTGTAAATGGTTTTGAGAGAAGATTTTTGCAAAAAACTGGTTGAAGATTTGAAGAACACACAAGTATTTCTGGGTTTGAGAGAGAATTTTGACAGCGTTTTGTTTCAGAAATAATTTGTGTGTGTTTTTTGATGTTTTGAGAGGGGTATTTATAGAGTAATGAGAGGGGTAAATTTTGCATAAATGAGGATTTGTAAAGTTGGTTTTTGAAAATGTTTCATTTACCTCATTTAATGCCACCACTCCACTACCCGATGGTTTTCGGTTTTCAAGGGAAGCAGTTGGTGTGCGATAAAGTGCATTTTGCAGTAATAAAATATCCTTAGGATATTTCTTGTGAGAGGAGGCATTTAATGCCAAGTTGGATAAGGTATGGTTTGAGGGACCCTTGACTTGGATGACAGCAGGATAAAGAGACATATATTCCTATATTAAATTGGTATATTTACCAACCTAGGACATTTAAGTAACTGATACTATTTAGTTACTCATTCAATGCTCAATATCCAAAGTCAGGGTCCCTGAATGAGTCTTACTCATTCAGTGAGAAGGTTGTATTGGGGTTTTGTTCAGGGAGCATGGACCATTTCAGAGAGAACCTACTGAGATTGGGATTGATTTTCATGTTCGCGACTTTCAATGTCATGCATTCCCAATTCAACTTTCATCTCTCAAGGTAGGTTCATCTAAGGGTTTGGGGAATATATTAGCAAGTTGATATTCAGTAGGGATGAAATGAAGTTCTATGTCTCCTTTCATTATGTGGTCCCTGATGAAATGATATCTGATATCAATGTGTTTGGTCCTTTGGTGGAGGACATGATTGTTGGAGATTGCAATAGCACTGGTGTTATCACAGAAGATGGGTACCATTTTGTAATGGATGTCATAGTCACTGAGTTTACTTTTCATCCATAATACATTGGTACATCATCCTGCAGTAGACACATACTCGCCTTCATGAAGACATAGCCACCGATTGTTGCTTCTTAGCACTCCAGCAAACCAGCTTTCCTCCAAGAAATTGACAGGACCCTGAGGTACTTTTTTGTCCATGTTGCGACTGCATAATCAGTCGAGAGAATACCCTTTGAGGTCAAACCCAGAGCACTTTGGATAGTAAAGTCCAAGGCTTGGAGTTCCCTTCAGGTATCTAAGGATTATTTTGGCTGCAGTGAGATGAGATTCTTTGGGATTGGTGCTTATTAGACATTATTGAGGGAATTGTATGTCCGGTGCAGAGCAGTTAGATACATCAGATGAACCTACATCCAAATGAGTTTTATCGATTTGCGGTGATCGGGTCCAAGGTTGTTGGGAGGGACCATTGGTGTCTTCACTAAGGCACCTGATCAGATATCTCATATTTCTTCAAGAGATTTCGTATATTTCTCTTGGACCGATGGACATTCCTTTATCGGTTCACTGATTTATGATAAACCCATCATGCTCATTTCAAACTTCTTATCCCTCAAAGAGTATAATTTGAAGCCAAAGATCGTCATCTTACTATACTATGCGTCTTGCTCGTAAACATGTTGTCTATCTTTCCTCGGCAAACTTGTTTTGAATCGAAGTTTCATACCATGCTGGAAACTTGTTTAAGTCCATGAAGGCTTTGTCAAGCTCTGAACGTCGTGAATTCACTTCTCTCTCAAAGCTAGGAGGTTGATGAACATACATCTTCCTCCTTGATTCACCATTGAGAATGCACATCCATTTGGTAAACTTTGAAGTTCATGTAGGTTGCAAATGCAAGGAAGATCACGATAGCTTCCATTCTTGCAACAGGAGCAAATGTCTCATCATAGTCAATGCCTTCTTGTTGACTGTAACCTTTGGCTACTAGTCTGGCTTTGTTTTTAATGACAATGCCGTTTTCATCATTTTGTTTCTAAAACCCACTTCATTCCTATGACAACGACATCCTGAGGACATTTGATCAAGGTCATGACATTGTTTTTATCAAACTGTTGAAGTTCTTCTTGCATAGCCTGAACCCAGCTTAGATGTTTTAGAGCCTCAATGACACTTTTGGGTTTTATTTATGGTAGAAAATCAGCATATAGACATTCATTGGTTGAAGCTACAGTTAACTTAGCAGCCATGCTTCTAGTAAGCATGCCAATGGGTTCACCAATGATATTTACAAGCTCAATGTCCTGAGACTTTGTCCACTTACTTTGTGGTCTAGGATCTGAGCTTGAAGAGGTCACTAGAAACTCAAGAGTAAGTTCAGTGCGAGCACAGTCATTAAGCTCATCTGTTGAGATGCTTTGTTCAGTTGGGGTTCATGAATCACAGGTTCCTGAATATTTGGTTCAGTATTACCTATCCCAGTAGGGACTGATTGATTATCAATGTAATCACAGATTATTGGTTGAGGAAGGTTGTGGGGTAAGACAGAGTATGAGATGTCAGCATCAGCTTGATATGAGGAATTGATTTCAGTGTTGAACTCATCACGTGGATATCTTGATGAGTCATCAATTCCTATTTCCTCCACTAAGGTATTGGTAAATCTGATGCTTTCTGAACTTTCATCAAATGTGACATGAAAGGTTTCCTCAACTTGTTGTCTTCTGGTGTTAAACACCCTGAAGGCTTTAGAGATCAGTGAGTAACCTAGGAAATACCCATCATCAGCTTTTACATCAAACTTGCCTAGGTGATCCTTGTGGTTGTGAATGAACACAGGACACCCAAGCACATGAAAGTAGCTGATATCAGGAAGTCTACCTTTGAATATCTCATAAGGGGTTTTGTTATGTCTTTTGACAATGATGGACCTGTTTTGAGTGTAACGGTATTACGCTGTTCTGACTTGTGTCCAGAAATGTTTTGAGAGAGCTGAGCCATTTAACATAGTTCTGGCAGCCTCAATGAGAGTTCTGTTTTTCCTTTCAGCTACCCCATTTTGTTCAGGGGTGTAAGGAGATGAAAAGTTTTGGGAGATTCCATTTTCATCACAGAAATTCTCAAGCTCTTGATTTCTGAACTTAGTACCATTGTCGGTTCGATTTGTTTAACTTGAGTAATGTCATTCGGTTTTCAATTTTCGATGAATGACATTATAGTATCAACTGCCTGACTCTTTTTGGAAAGAAAGTATACCCAAGTGTATCTTGAAAACTCATCAACAATAACAAGTGTATACTTCTCATGCTGGATTGATCTAGGACTGACTGGTCCAAAGAGATTCATATGCAGGAGGTGAACGCCACTTTTGATGGAGAAATTTTGTTTTGTTTTGAATGATGCCCTGTGGTGTTTGCCTTTTTCACAGGCTGAGCATGGTTTATCTTTTGCAAAAACCAGTGATGGTAAGCCAAGGACTTTATTTTGTTTTGCCAAGTTGTTGATGTTTTTAAAGTTTAAGTAAGAAAGTCTCTTGTGCCACAGCCAGTTGACAGTTTCAGTGGCTTTGGCAAAGAGACATGTTCCATTTTGAGAGAGTGTTGACATGTCTAAGACATAAACATCATCTCTTCTAGGAGCTATCAAAACAACTTCTTTGTTGGCATTGAAGATGGTGCATTGTTTGTCATTGAATTGCACAATGTACTTAGCATCACATAATTGACTGACACTGATGAGATTGTATTTTAGAACATTGACATAAGCTATTCTAGAAAAAACTATTCCATTGCAGTATACTGAACCATAACCTTCAGTGGGACATGATAATTTATCACCAAATACTACCTTGGGTCCTGGTTCCTTTACATACTTGTGTAGATACTCCTTAACACTAGTCATGCTTCTTGAGAATCCACTATCTAGATGCCAAATAGGCTCCCTGGTGTGTCTCTGCACAAATAGTAAACTGAATTAGTTTCTCTTGCTGACCCACATGCTAGTAGGATTGGGTCTAAAGGTCTGCTTGAATTTGGCAATTGACTCATGGTCAGTGGTTGAGTGCATTGTGCTACCACATGTTTTGCATTTGGTGACTGAGGATGACTCAGTGATTCGGGGTTGCTTTGAACTTCTCTTTGCTTGGATGACACTGTCATGTTGGGATGTCTCATGAGCTATATTTCCAAAAATATCCCAGCATGTGTTCAGGAGACAATCATCAGGATGATGATCATTGAAACCACGGTGTGGGCAAGGAGGAAAAGGTTTTGATCTATTCATGTGAGCTGGTTTGGAGGTTGAAGCATATTGATGACCAACTTTGGTATGTTTTGCTTCACTGATTGAACTTACATACTCTAAGTGATCAGAAGTTCTATGATCATCCTTTTTGCAGATCATACAAAAAAGGATTTTGTAGCAATTGTCAGTGGTATTGTAACACCCCCAAAACGGCTCAGCGGAAGCACACAAGTATTGGGGTGCTACTAAATTTATATCACAACATAAGCATAGAATAACTGATTTTCATAAAGAAACTTTCATTCATTCTTGAAAACAATGTTTACATTATTGATTAAGTGCGGAAAATGGCCCATTATAAACAAGTAGTCCCAATACAAAAATCAGAGTTATCTATAACCATGCCATGCCTTTGCCTTGCACCTCCAAAGATAAGCTATCACCTCAAAACATGAAGATACATGCTAAAAAGTGTCAACACGAGGTTGATGAGTTCATAGGTTTTTAATTTGTAAAAGTTTCTATGGACCACAAGATTTAGTACTTAATTCATTTCATTATGTGACTAGTTCACTCGGTCATGTTACCAGTTTACTAGGCAATGTGACCCATTCATTCGGTCATGTATGTACATAGCAAATGCAACCAGTACAATCGGTCATGTGACCAGTTCACTCGGTCATGCAGGCATAACAGTTTCAAATACTTGTGTCCATAAGTACAAGCAGGCAATAACATTACACTTGTATGCATTTAAAAGCAATCAAGTAATTGGCAAGTAACACATAATACATTCAGTCATTCAGCATAGTTTTTGAAAACAATTCACTTGTTCAGGTAAAATCAGCATTTAGTTTAAGTAAAAACGAGCATGTATTCTCCCCCAAAACAGTTATGAAAACAAGTAAAAGTAGGGGCTATGAAACTCCCCTTGGCCATTAGGAGATAATCAATTAGTGGTGATAGTGCACGGCTCCGACACGCAACCTAGTTTAGTACGGCAATTTAGTCTTTACTCATGTTTAAGACTCGATAAAGTTTAACTAACTTTATAAATTTTCTTAAATGTTTGTTGTTGTTGTTGCTTATGTGGCATCATTTATCTTAGAACAAATTACAAGACTTGGGTGGATTTCGGCTTAGGAAGGATGACATGGAAGGAATCTCAAGGAAGGGATTACGACTCTGGTTCAATGATGACTTAAGGATAATATACGGAAGAATATTAAGAGCGAATGAGACCGAATTATGACATCCGGAAAGAAAGTACATATATTATGAGACGTATACGGTGTGAAATGAAGGAGATATGTATATATATATTACGTGTACATATATATATTTTCATGTCATTTAGTATCTTAGGATAAATGTATCTAGAAAAACTTAAGTATAACCTATCCTGTATATATTTAAAATCTCCATAAGTTTCAAGATATATGAGTCACTAACATTTGTTTGAAATAAGTGTATTTAATTTAAAAGAATGTTTAAGCATAAAAAGAATCAATCTTGTACTTAAAAGAAACAATATGGGTGTCGACAAAATAATTCCAAATTTTAATGACAATATGATAGATTAGTAAAATATATTTCGAATACTAATATGTTTTGAATAATTCGGTTTTCTATAGTTGGAAAGTGTATGTTTTATAACTTTATAGTGGAAATGTGTCTTACCTTTTTAAATTGGTTGCGACATATATTAGTTACCCGTTCTAATATATATGTTTGTAGATTTCTAACTCATTTTAGTATATATGTTTGAAATCGTTAATCTGTATTATTCGTCGACGCGAGTAGACTTTGATGCGGATTTCGAGTTGCCCCAATGCAACGGAAGATGAGACGGACCATGTTTTACTTGGTGCATTATCGATAAGTTGCGGACTCGTGAAATAGATTAGTGCCCGGTGTTAGACACAAACGCACCCTAGACAGGTTCGACCCAAGATAAATAACTCGAGTGCAGCTTTGGGCTTCGGCCCAATCTGTGTAACAAGACCTTACAATTATAAGTTTAGTGGGAAAAAGCACATAAGCTAAACGAATGCACTCTGCTACAACAGAATCGTGCACCCTTATTTGTGTTGCAGTTAAACTGAACTAAGATTACCATTTGTAGGTGTTGGGGTCGAATCATAAGGAATATTGACATGACCCTAATCGAGACATGAGCAATCCGCACCTTCTGGGTGGTTGCCCTTTTATCCGAACACCAGACACACTCCAATAATCAGGAGGAAAGACAGAAAATAAGTTGGAACTTAAGCTCAAACAAACACACCCTAACGGTGACTCACTCAAACCGACAACAAACGACCAGACTCTAGTGGTTGTTCTTGTCAAACGAACATAAACAAATGAGACTAGGAGTGAAACAGGTTTGACCCGACAATAACGATGACATCAAGGGTACGATCTGCTCTCAACTTCCAGATAAGGTCTGATCAATTCGAAACTCAAATGAGGGGTAGATAAACAAACTGACCCGAGGTAAAGACCAACATACTATTTCGAGTACTTTTGTAACTATGGACATAAACCAAAGAGATCGATAAAAATCAAGACTTCATGACCCAACTTAATAAAATCAGAAACTCGAAAAGAAATTTCAACTTCAATCCGTGACCCATTTGGGGTCTTGACTCGTGACCCAACTAGGGTCTATACTCGACCCGTCGTTACGAA
Source organism: Chrysanthemum makinoi (assembly GCA_910596185.1). Taxonomy (NCBI): domain Eukaryota; kingdom Viridiplantae; phylum Streptophyta; class Magnoliopsida; order Asterales; family Asteraceae; genus Chrysanthemum; species Chrysanthemum makinoi. Next base: position 125,340,385 of record OU343222.1, read on the forward strand.
ATTGATCCGGAGTCGCCGATTTGTTTCTACATCACAAACATCATTTTTATTCATTTTCCTTACCAATCTTAGTGAGCTAGTGAACAATTAGATACTTCCCAGATTTAAGCCAAAACTAGTTTTTAGTTATTAATTGCCACATTACAACAACAACAACAATATGCCATGATGTCAAATTTTAGAAATTTCAAATAAAACCTCTAATCGACATATATAAGTTAATTATAATAAAATTAGATTAACACTTTCAATTAGATATTGAATAACAAACAAGGACAATATTCTTACAAATACATTGGTGGGTCGGGGAAGATTAAAACCGAACCCACATGAGCTTTGATTGGGATGATTGGAGATGAACTAGAACAAATTGAGACTTTAGCTACCATCCTCCTACCTCGAATTACCAAACCCCCAACTCAATTTGAGAAAACCCTAATTACTAAGAACCCTAATTTTGTGATTATGAGAATGATGAGTGAGAAACTGTGATAACTCTTTTCTATTTGTAGAGGAATAAGTGGAAGGCTTTCATTCTTCTTTCTTGGTCTTCAATTGGAAGATATCTCTCCTTGGCTTCCATCACTTTGCTACGAGCTCGTGACTTCTCCAAGGGAGACTAGAGGCTAAGTTGAAAGGGAAGTGTGATGATAGAGTAGGGTGGCTAATAATGACAATTCCTTGGTTGGTTTTGAAAGGAAAGAAAAAGGAAGCTTTTGGTTTTCTGATTCTGGGGAAGGACGAAAGAAAGATGAAGAGGGAAAGGTAGGATGGTAGACGTGTGTGTGGGGATAATTTTATCCTTTTCTCTTTTTTTTTGTTTTTTTTTGTTTTTAGTGCATTATACTTTATAATCTGCACTCCGTGTTTTGTCGAATCTCTGTGAAATTATACCTTCTCGGTACCCGTAAAATGTAAAAATTTTACTTTTGGAAACGTTTTTACGAGCGTAATAATATGGTATTATTATTACGTAGGATTTAGATTATAACTGTTTGCCGTTATTAATTTGGTGTCGGTATGCGTGCGGTGCCGTGATTCTCTAAATTAACGAGATGACCTCTCGTTTTTAGATCTAAATATTGATAACTGTCAGAAAATAGCTGATTTGAATTTTCTGACGTAATAAATATTATTATAACTAGCAGGGTATCCGCGCGATGCGGCGGCGGGTACCATGTAATTAAAATTTTAGCGAGCAATGTTTTCTAGCTATATACATTTTGTGGCAATAACTTTATAAATAGCGAGATTTTTAAGTAAAAAAACAAAATATTTCATACAAAAATAGTAGAGTGCGCATGCAAAACTGTAAAAATATAAAAACAGTACAGGGCAATATTGTGAATATACGAGGTCAAAATTGTTGAGAGTAAAAAACTACATATTTAATCATCAGCCAACCGCAACTGAACCCTTTTTTCTCACCTACAATAGCAAATTGTATACAAAGTCTCATCTGTTGTTCGTCTCATCTGTGCGCAAAGAAAATTCTCATTCATTTCCAATTCCTCTCATCTGTTGTTCGTCTCCCTCTACTATCATCGATCTACCGTCACGATCAAGTGAACAAACCCAGATTTATGAGCCCAAAAATAATTCTTGATCCAAACTCGATTCAACCAAAAATAATCACAACTTTGGCCCGACTTTGTTTTCTTAACTCATACACAACCCAACACAATAATAACAAAAACTCAGCCCACTTGAAAAAATTATAACCAAAAATCCAACATACTCGGCACTTTATTTCTCTAATCATAATCGAACCATCAACCTATTACTAAAGCTAATGATAAAATACAATACTACCCTAAACCCTAAAAAACATATAGCAGCCACCACTTCCTTTGGTTTCTCTCTTAAATTGATGCACACAAAATCTATACCTTTCAGTTGATCCTTAGCCACGAAATTTGTACACCAAGAAACTCACACAATGAAGTAAACTTTATCTTTGTTGATTCCGGACCAGGTAGGGTTTTGATGGGTTTGAGTTCTTCTTGTGTGTCCGTCCTTACACACATCACAAATTTAGATTATTTCTTTGTGGGTTTCGACTTCAGAGATCTTTGATAAAAGGTCTCGGGTAAGCTTTTTGTTTTTAGTTGGGATATTTCATAGATTAATGATGGGTTCTTGGGGATCTTTAAAGATCTTATCTTGAAAATAACCAAACCCGAGATCTTATTGTTCTTTCATTTTCGTTTGAGTTTCTGAGAAAAATGAGGCTGTGAGAAACATGATCACTATACATATTTTGATGTTTTTCAAAGTATTGTGTTTGTTATAACAAGATGAGGGTTCAAATCTGGATTTGTGAAAATAGTACCGATTTTCTGTGTTTTATAGTCTCTGGTTTGTATATACATTTAAATTTTTAGTCAAGAATTTTAGTTCCTGTATACATTTTTAAATGGATGTAAGTTTTTTTGCACAAATATTTTCTCAACATGTATTCAAGTTTATTATTTACATTTTTTTTCTTTTTTGACATCAATGATTGAAGTATTAAATAGTGATTTTGTATGAGCAGTGAGATTTGTGGAAGCAAAAGTTTTGTACTGCTACTTGTGTGTACATCGTGATTAGAGACATGTACTCTTGTGTGAAGGGGTGTTTTAAGTTGTGTATTAATTGTAGTTTTGATTTGTATTTTTATTTGTGCTTTAACTATTGTAACTAATGCTTTGTAACTTGTATATTTGCTTAAAATTCTATATATGGAAATCTTAAAACATTTAATATGAGGGAAGTTCATCCCTCTATTATAAGATAGTTAGATAATCTGGAAATTTGCGGGTTGTTATAGTCTACCCACCTTACAAGAGATTCGTCTCGGATCTTAGTTTACGTTACCCGATAGGGTGTCAGAAAAAGGTGATGGTATTTGGAACAAGTTTTGAGTTTTCCTAGGTTGTTCTAGGGTTTCCCCTTTGGGTATGGGTACCTAGGTGTTATGCCAGCAGCACATCCTCTATCTGAGGTGCCATCATTTTCTGGGATAGATTCATTGGGTGAAAGTTCTAATTTTGATGTTATGAGGTTTCACTATTTGTTAGTGTGGGCACCTCTAACTTCTCATGGTTTTATCAAAACGTACCCATTTCTGGTGTTTAATGGTTCTAGAGTATAGTGGTTAATCCTTAAGGTTTGCTACCAATGAGGACATTGATCATTTCTGTTTATGGGGTATTAACTTAAAACACTTTTCGAGGAAGTAAGTAATTAATAGAGTGGTTCTAGAATACTTTTCAAAGTATTAAGAAACACTTTATTTTTGTGAGATAGTAGTGAAATTGTAGTTTACTTTATGGTGAAATGGTAGGGTGGTAATTTGGTTTGTAGAATAATTCATGGAGTGGTTCATAAGGTATTTTGATTATAATGGTCCGTGAGATGATCGTAAACAGTTTGTATGGCAACTAATTTATTTAGTTTATAGGAGGGTAACAAGGTAGGCACTGTTATTCTTTAGAGGTGGGTGGAGCTTCTAGGTACCAAATTTTCAAGGTAGGGCGTAAAATTTTCAAGTTTCTGTGGGATTATATGTCATTTACCGTGCCTTTCTAGATTTTTCCAAAGGTTTATTGTTCTTTTTATTGCCTATTCCCACTAGAGGATCTTTCTCATAGGTGCTATTGGAAGGTTGCTCCTAGAATGGTTTGATTTTTCCATAGAGTGTAAGGTTTGGGGTAGGGGTAACTATAACATAACCCGATTGTGATATGAAAATATTCTATATAGGGAAACAATAGTGTGACACCAGTGACTGACTTATGATTAAGGAATGCAAGTGAGTGTCTTATTACATGTTTATTAAAATATTAACATTAATTAATTTCACTGGACATAACACTATTATAACTATCCTAAGTATTGCAAAATTCACCTCTGAGTCGGACATAGGTGATCAGGCTATGTCCCAATGTCCCTGGTTGGATATAGGTGATCAATCTATATTCAACCGAGGTTCAATGAATTTTGAAATACTTAGCTTATTTACGCTAGTAATATGTCCCAATACTTTTAAAGGTTATCTTAAAGACTAGAACAATTATTCTCTTTATGTGACGAGAAAGGTGTAGTGATGTGATACGTAAATATACGTATAGGGGAAATAATTATAACCTATAATGAATTTAGGTGAGCAGTGATAAAACATGTGTCTTATCAAGTATGGTCTCAACAGGATCATAAGTGAGGCATCAGCTTGGCAGGCAGGCATGTGTCGGTCATAGGGTTAAGTTTTTGTAAAAGTGGTTATAGTCTAGGTTTTAAAAATACCCAGTTCTCTATAACCTAGGCTCTGATGCCAATGTGTAACACCCCCAAAATGGCTCAGCAGAAGCACACAAGTATTGAGGTGCTACTAAATTGATATCACAACATAAGCATAGAATAACTGATTAAGTGCATAAAATGACCCATTATAAACAAGTAGTCCCAATACAAAAATCAGAGTCGTCTATGACCATGCCATGCCTTTGCCTTGCGCCTCCAAAGATAAGCTATCACCTCAAAACCTGAAGATACATGCTAAAAAGTGTCAACACGAGGTTGATGAGTTCATAGGTTTTTAATTTGTAAAAGTTTCTATGGACCACAAGATTTAGTACTTAATTCATTTCATTATGTGACCAGTTCACTTGGTCATGTTACCAGTTCACTCGGCATGTGACTCATTCATTCGGTCATGTATGTACATAGCAAATGCAACTAGTACAATCGGTCATGTGACCAGTTCACTCGGTCATGCAGGCATAACAGTTTCAAATACTTGTGTCCATAAGTAAAAGCAGGCAATAACATTACACTTGTATGCATTTAAAAGTAATCAAGTAATTCGCAAGTAACACATAATACATTCAGTCATTCGGCATAGTTTTTGTAAACAGTTCACTTGTTCAGGTAAAATCAGCATTTAGTTTAAGTAAAAACGAGCATGTATTCTCCCCCAAAACAGGTATGAAAACAAGTAAAAGTAGGGGCTATGAAACTCACCTTGGCCATTAGGAGATAATCAATTAGTAGCGATAGTCCACGGCTCCGACACGCAACCTAGTTTAGTACAGCAATTTAGTCTTTACTCATGTTTAAGACTCGATAAAGTTTAACTAACTTTATAAATTTTCTTAAATGTTTGTTGTTGTTGTTGCTTATGTGGCATCATTTATGTTAGAACAAATTACAAGAATTGGGTGGATTTCCGCTTAGGAAGGATGACATGGAAGGAATCTCAAGGAAGGGATTACGAGTTTGGTTCAATGATGACCTAAGGATAATATACGGAAGAATATTAAGAGCGAATGAGACCGAATTATGACATCCGGAAAGAAAGTACATATATTATGAGACGTATACTGTGTGAAATGAAGGAGATATGTATATATATATTACGTGTACATATATATATTTTCATGTCATTTAGTATCTTAGAATAAATGTATCTAGAAAAACTTAAGTATAACCTATCTTGTATATATTTAAAATCTCCGTAAGTTTCAAGATATATGAGTCACTAGCATTTGTTTGAAATAAGTGTATTTAATTTAAAAGAATGTTTAAGCATAAAAAGAATCAATCTTGTACTAAAAAGAAACAATATGGGTGTTGACAAAATAATTCCAAATTTTAATGACAATATGATTAGATTACTAAAATATATTTCGAATACTAATATGTTTTGAATAATTCGGTTTTCTATAGTTGGAAAGTGTATGTTTTATAACTTTATAGTGGAAATGCATCTTACCTTTTTAAATTGGTTGCGACATATATTAGTTACCCGTTCTAATATATATGTTTGTAGATTTCTAACTCATTTTAGTATATATGTTTGAAATCGTTAATCTGTATTATTCGTCGACGCGAGTAGACTTTGATGCGGATTTCGAGTTGCCCCAATGCAACGGAAGACGAGACGGGCCATGTTTTACTTGGTGCATTATCGATAAGTTGCGGACTCGTGAAATAGATTTGTGCCCGATGTTAGACACAAACGCACCCTAGACAGGTTCGACCCAAGGTAAAATAACTCGAGTGCAGCTTTGGGCTTCGGGCCAATCTGTGTAACAAGACCTTACAATTATAAGTTTAGTGGGAAAAAGCCCATAAGCTAAACGAATGCACTCTGCTACAACAGAATTGTGCACCCTCATTTGTGTTGTAGTTAAACTGAACTAAGAATACCATTTGTAGGTGTTGGGGTCGAATCATAAGGAACATTGACATGACCCTAATCGAGACATGAGCAATCCGCACCCTCAGGGTGAGTGCCCTTTTATCCGAACACCAGACACACTCCAATAATCTGGAGGAAAGACAGAAAATAAGTTGGAACTTAAGCTCAAACAAACACACCCTAACGGTGACTCACTCAAACCGACAACAAACGACCAGACTCTAGTGGTTGTTCTTGTCAAACGAACATAAACAAATGAGACCAGGAGTGAAACAGGTTTGACCCGACAATAACAATGACATCAAGGGTATGATCTGCTCTCAACTTCCAGATAAGGTCTGATCAATTCGAAACTCAAACGAGGGGTAGATAAACAAACTGACCCGAGGTAAAGACAAACATACTATTTCGAGTACTTTTGTAACTATGGACATAAACCAAAGAAGTCGATAAAAATCAAGACTTCATGACCCAACTTAATCAAATCAGAAACTCGAAAAGAAATTTCAACTTCAGTCCGTGACCCATTTGGGGTCTTGACTCATGACCCAACCAGGGTCTATACTCGACCCGTCGTTACGAAACGGATCCGGAGTCGCCGATTTGTTTCAACATCACAAACATCATTTTTGTTCATTTTCATTACCAATCTTAGTGAGCTAGTGAACAATTAGATACTTCCCAGATTTAAGCCAAAACTAGTTTTTAGTTATTAATTGCCACATTACAACAACAACAACAATATGCCATGATGTCAAATTTTAGAAATTTCAGATAAAACCTCTAATCGACATATATAAGTTAATTATAACAAAATTAGATTAACACTTTCAATTAGATATTGAATAACAAACAAGGACAATATTCTTACAAATACATTAGTGGGTTGGGGAAGATTAAAACCGAACCCACATGAGCTTTGATTGGGATGAATGGAGATGAACCGGAACAAATTGAGACTTGAGCTACCATCCTCCTACCTCGAATTACCAAACCCCCAACTCAATTTGAGAAAACCCTAATTACTAAGAACCCTAATTTTGTGATTATGAGAATGATGAGTGAGAAATTGTGATAACTCTTTTCTATTTGTAGAGGAATAAGTGGAAGGCTTTCATTCTTGTTTCTTGGTCTTCAATTGGAAGATATCTCTCCTTGGCTTCCATCACTTTGCTACGAGCTCGTGACTTCTCCAAGGGAGACTAGAGGCTAAGTTGAAAGGGGAGTATGATGATAGAGTAAGGTAGCTGATAATGACAATTCCTTGGTCGATTTTTAAAGGAAAGAAAACAGAAGCTTTTGGTTTTCTGATTCTGGGGAAGGACGAAAGAAAGAGGAAGAGGGAAAGGTAGGATGGTAGACGTGTGTGTGGGGATAAATTTATCCTTTTCTTTTTTTTCTTTTTTTACCTTCCCGGTACCTGTAAAATGTAAAAAATTTACTTTTGGAAACATTTTAACGAGCGTAATAATATGGTATTATTATTACATAGGATTTAGATTATAAATGTTTGCCGTTATTAATTTGGTGTCAGTATGCGTGCGATGCCGTGATTCTCTAAATTAACGAGATGACCTCTCGTTTTTAGATCTAAATATTGACAACTGTCAGAAAATAGCCGATTTGAATTTTCTGACGTAATAAATATTATTATAATAATCCAGAAATTTACGGGTTGTTATAGGTATGACTGGTATAATGGCACAGATCACACTTTTGCCTGGGTTTGTTGTTGGATTTTGACCTTGATGAACTAGAGGAGGCTGACTTAGTTTCCTTGATTGAATCAGGAGCTTTTTCTATGGATTCCATCTTGTCAGTCAACTTCCTCACAAGTTCAGTCAGTTGCTGAATTTGGTCTGCTTCAGTAGGGACTGAAGATGTGGAAGCCTCAGTGGGAGTTGAGTCTTGTTGGATTGGTTTTGTTGGTCTTTTCAGGATTGTTCTACCAAATCCAGACCTTTCTTTTGGTGAATGAGGATTGAATTGCAATGGAGTAAGCTCAGAGCTTGGTGCAGCACCCTAAAGAGGTTTCAGGGGTGGAAGCGGTGCTTGAGATTATGCTTCAGACTCAGAGATGTGTTCAGTACCAATGGGCACATCCGGGAGTCCAAGCATGCTCTTTAGAGCTTGGCTTTCAGGCTCTAGTATTCTTCCAGAATCGAAATTTGGAAGCTTACTTTCAGGGTTAACCCGTTCAATCCAATCACTGGACTTGGGAATTGACAGCATATTGGTAATCATGCCACCAGACACAAATGGTTTTGGACTCTAGTCTTTGTTGTGAGATTCAGGGAGATGATCTTCACCTATGACTCTCTTTTTGCTATTGGGGGCTCCCACAGCATCAAAGACCCTAGGATTCTTAGCAGTCCAACTTTCAATGATATCTTTTTCCTTTTTAAGTTCTTCCTGAAGGGCTTGATTTCTTTTAACTAGTTCAGTGTTTTGAATTTGCAGTGTGACAGCCTTAAGCTTAGCTTGTTTTAAAAGAAGCAGTTCATCCCTACACTTGTTTAATTCAAAACTTAACCTGTTGTATTTTGAAAAATGATTTAATCGTTGCTCTTTTACAAACTTAAGGTCAGCATTGATATAGTTCATAAAAGACTGCCACTCAGAGTCATCATCCATAAAAAGTAAAATATTTACCTTCTTCATTGTGATGTTGACCCATTCTCCATTCCTGGCATGATTCTTCCCAACAGCTAGCTTGTCCTCTTCTGAGAGAGCCATCAGTGCACTGACTTGCACCATTTCATCGTCTGAGGAGACTGGCTCTTCATCCCAGTCGAAGACTTCAGCAACCAGGCCCTTGTTTTTACCCTGCACATATTTAACGGTGTTTGTTATTTCTGAGGGAGTGGCCTCAAGCAGTTCTAGCTTGGCTTTGACTTTCCTGTACTTAGCTTCAAAATCAACAGTTTTATTTTGATCAGATTTGTTTTGAAAATTTCGATGTTCATGTCATTTAGGTACTCCTCACTTTATCTCTCATCAGGCTCATCATCTGAATTTTCCTAAAAATCTTGAACCACATTGTTAGAATAAAAAGAATTAGAAATTAATGAAGTGGTGGTCAGGGACTTCTTGACTTCCTGAGACTTCTTTAAGTCAGGGTATCATCTGTTGATGAGGTTTTCCTCATACACAAATTTCCCATATAAGTCCCTGAGAGAAATTCAACCACTTCTCAGGGAGACTATTGACAACACCAACATTGATTTCATGTTTAGACAACTTAACACCATCATTTGACAGTTCATTTAACAAAGTTTTGTATCGGGTGTAAGCTTGAGACAGAGTTTCTGAGTCCTTAGCCGTGAAGGTGTTGTACACAAGTTTCAGTTCCATAATCCTGTTCTCCTTGGTAGGGACCTTCATGACTGTGGACCAGGTCATCCCAGGTTTGTTTAGCTGTACTACAGCCAATAACAGACTCCATGACATCATCAGGAAGACAAGATATGATGATGCTTTTGAGCCTTTGGTCCTGGTTGACCACTCTCCTCTCATCCTGAGTCCACTGAGCTTCAGGTTTGGGCAAACCTTCAGCAGTCTTTGGGATAAATGGACCTTCATTAATACACTTTATGTAGTAAGGTTCCATCCCAGTCAAATAGCAAAGCATTCGCTTTTTCCATTTGTTAAATTTACCAACTTCGAGTCGAGGGGCAACAGCTGAATAAGCTCCACCCTTTTTGTCGACAAGTTGGGGCACATCAATTTCAGCCATTAGGATCCTTATTTAAAAAAGTTTTTAAGCGGCTTAAAAAGGGTTTTATAATCAGCCCGCTCTGATACCACTTGTTGTTCCCGTTTCACAATCGTATTAAAACAGTTAAAGGCAATAAACAACCAGATTATGAATTAATGACTGAAACTATGCAAGTAAAAACACACTGAATAATTTTCAACTTAATATTCTTTATTAGAAACAAATAAAAAAGAATACATTACCCAAGTACTTGCGGAATAGTACTTGGGATTGAAATGACAAGTATGGTATCTCCTCACTAAGCTCAGGCTAAGTCTGAGCACAACTACAAAGGAACCACTGAGCTATCTCAGGGACAGAGTTGTATTTGGAGGAGTGGAAGATGGCTTGTGTGTGTGTTTTATAATTAATCCACAAGCTTAAAATCTTCCACTCCAACTCTTATGCTATTTATACAAGTATAGTTTTTAACTCTATCCAAGAGGACAAAGTGACAGGTTACAGAAGACAAAATACTGATGTATTTTGTCTCTGTTTACATTGGCTATATTGGGTAAGTGACAAGTCTACTTTCTTCTTTTCAGTGATGACACAGAGCCTGATAGTTAACTATTCAGGGAAAGTTGATTTTGGTTGATAAGGACTACGTCTTATCTGTTTAAACTTGTCCCGCCTTATCCCGCACATTCTTCAGTCTTCATAGCCTTCAGTCTTCAGTCTTTAGTTTGTCTTCAGTGTTAGTAGTTGGTGAAGAGTTTCGGGATTCAGTGAGTTATTGTCATCACTCACTGAATCCATCATCTTCTTCTTAACTCAGTCTTCACCCCTTAAGTTTCGCCTTACTGAGTGGAGAGACTTCTTCTTTGTCTCTTACTTAGTATCCTGAAGACAGCTCACTGAGAGACTATGCGCTCAGTGACTTTTTAATGTTTAAAGGATTAAACACTTGGGGTATTTTCTATTCAAATTCTAGACTTAAGAGGTTTGGGTATTTACTGAACCCAACATATTTGATGATATCAAATAACAAGAGTTTATTGGTATTATTTATCCTATATATATTACTTGTTTTGTATTATTTTATATGAGGATTGATACTTAATTGCTTACTTTTGTAAATCTCAGTTAAAAATAAGCATTTGGTGAAAGTTAGCTATTTTGGACGTAAAATTAAGAAAAACAGATCATATTGGTAAAGTCTCCTAAACTGAAGGAAGATACGCCGTATCATTCTAGATGCATACGTCGTAGATCAACACTTAAACGAATGTGAAGACCATTGCTTGACTTTGAAGAATACGCCGCATGGAATTCTTCCATGCGCCGTATATGAAACCTTGGTCAATACAGAGATCTGACTTATCTGCTCAAGATACGCCGCATAACTACTTCTACATGTGTCGTATCAACCTAAAGACTTCACCAAGAAATACCAAGATTATAAGACACATGCGCCGTATCATAACTGAAGATCCTCCGTATCATATGGTGGTGTACGAATATTCCAGAATAAAATAATCTTGGACCCCAAGCGAAGTTACCTAGATACGACGTATGGAGTAAACTGATACGCCGTATCGATGCCGTTTCTAGAAAATATAAATACCAGAACAACAGCCTCATTCGACACACAATTTTACACACATATATCCAGAGAAGGCAACGACCAGACCACACTAGACACGACTAGAACAAGGTTCAGAGGCATAAGTAGTTCATGTTAGTACTTTTAAATTCATAAGTAGATTTCACTTTAGTCGTATTAGTATTCTTTAATCCATCAAGATTGCGTGTCTTGTCTCCAACATTTGACTCGCATTTAATAAAAGATTTCCCATCGATTATAAGTTTATTTGGATGTTAATGTGTATGCTTTGATAACCTCTTGATTATAGTGGCTTGTTTGCGCTGCCATACGCCTCCCACAATTACTTCATTAACATCTTAGGATAGTTGATGTAAGCCCTAACGGGATAAATAATTTAACTAAGTAATCATTAAGTTTGGACTTAATCCATCAGTATTTCTCGTTGGTTGTTCGTGTGAGCGTATTCTTTATATGTTTAGCCTAGCTAAAAGCTCTATCACAGCTAATACCAGAATTAGTACTCATCTTATATAGCTAATCAATTAAGTGAATATAATCTACTTTACTATCGGACAGGCCTCTTATTTGTCATCTGTTTCCTATCTGTGTGCGTGTATGTCTATCGCCTTGGTACTTTTAGTTTTTCTTAATCTAATCATCGTGCCAGTCTCTCAAGCTGAAAACCCTCCTTGCGTTAAATTAGGTTTAATTATACTAACTTTAGGATTAAAATACTGATAGATAATTAAGTGTTAACGTTCTACTCTTAGTGATCGACACTCTACTTACTAACTAAGCTACACTGATCGGGTATACTGCTCGTTAGTGTTTGTTATAGGATAAGTCGGTTAAATATAAATGTAAAACTTGATAATAATAATTTTTTTATACACAACGAAACACATCGCATACAATCAACGCTTTCAAGCATTCTCGAAACCCATGAACCCTCTTAAATGTAGCATATAATTTTTGAAAGTTATTAAATTTATGGTTTCCTTAAAAACTCAAACGTGTACAAATCAATAATGCACATAGTAAAAAAAAAGAATTTGTCAGTCGCGTGCACAATGTTTACCCATTTGTAAATATTCATCAAATGCATCATGTGATGTGTCGTATACCTATTGGCTTATGACGAAAGTGAATTTCATAATAACACTAGAACCCATTTGACCCGTACAACTGGGTCGGACTTTAAAGAATTTAAAATTGATCGGGAAGAGGATCGAAAGTATAAGTAGATATACCTTCGACTATTCCTAAAAATAGTTTCCAGCTCATATGATATCGACGTCTAAAATAGTACTCTAGATATAATTGATTATCACAAAAATAGTCGGCCAACAAACGTATTTTTGCAAAATCACGTTCACAATATATTGGATTACGCGAGCGTGAATTTTAAGCATCTTGTTGTTGCAACGATTGGTGATACTAATAAGCTCTCAAAAAAAAACAAATACTCACCTTAATCATCAATTCGTATACAACATCCAAATTTATAGTTTACAATATTTGAAGTTTTTAAGTTATGACAGAGAGGATAAAAAAAGTTATATGAAAAATAGTTAAATGAAGTATGATATATACAAAGATAGAATTCAAATAAGTAATAATAATACTAATAACAATAATAATAATAATAATAATAATAATAATAAAATTTAACCGTTGGCGGCCAACGACTATTTTGTTTCTTCCACTTTTCTCCTCTTTGGCGCAAGCCAGTTGGGTCACTTGCATCTTGGCACTTGAGACGCTATGCCACGTCAATTTAGCGAAGGCTCAACGCCAACGCAACCATCGCACTAAGGGGGAGGGAGTTCATGGTCGGGTATGATTCGGGTATACTCGGGTATTTCGGGTACCGTCCCCAGTCAATCGGGTACTTGAAATCTTGAACCAAATCGGTTTCACAAGCCGATCGGTTTATCTCCTTTCTTCTCTATTTTTTTTGTCTTTTTGTGAAAGGTAGTGTTAGGGTAGGATCGGGTACCACTCCCTCCACTTAGGGTAGTGTTAGGGTAGAATTGGGTAGTTTTGAGTTGTAGAGTTTTTATTGTATAGAGGTGATGTGGCATTTCGGGTAGTAGGGTACCACTCCCTCCCCCTAATAACTGTTTTTAGGTACCCGAAATTGTGGGTACCCACTACCTGACAATATAGGACGACTTAAATTTTTTTGACTATAAGAGTCAAACATTAAAAATTGCTTATTTTGTTGTTTAGTGGATTTAAGCCACGATTTTCATCGTAGCTAAAAGCCCCAATTCTAGTAGTGTATCGGTTGAACACCACCACTAGAAACAAAGCAAGGGGTCTAACATGTATAATGGTCAATTATCAAAAAAAGCATACTGATGTATTATTTGGGACATTGTCTATTTCTCATGAGCAATTTACCCATAAGTAGAAAATTAAGATTAAAATATAATAGCATGGTCCTTAAACTAGTTAGCAACTGAATGTCAAGGGAACCCAAATCTCTACCAAAAATCGATTTTAAATTCAAAGCATGAGGAACCCCAAAAAGAATCATCAGCACAAGAAACATCGTACATCACTTCTTTTTGAGGTCTCCTTTTTCTCCTTGAGCTTTATATTCTTGTATTTCTTTCTTACTCATTTTAGTTTACAATATATCTCATATTTATCTAGATAATATTTGCAGGTTCATCTGATATCAACAACATGGGTGCAGGTGATCGGATGTCAGATCCATCCGAGGGGGAAAATATCCTCCAACGTGTCCCAGTTGATCCACCATTCTTGTTGAGTGATCAAAAGAGAGAAATATGAGCCCATTGCTTCGAGCGATCTGTCATATGTTCATCTTACTATGTCGTTCATGATCTCATTATTGCCTATGTCTTCTACTTCCTTGCCAACACATACATTTCGGTCCTTCCTAGTTCTCTAGTTTACTTAGCATGGCCGGTTTACTGGTTTTGCCAATCTAGCATTCTAACAGGCCTATGGGTTATTGGACATGAATGTGGTCATTACGCCTTTAGTGAGTACCAGTGGATTGATGACACTGTTGGATTCATTCTCCATTCTGCTCTCTTCACCCCATATTTCTCTTGGAAATAAAGCCATAGAAATCACCACGCCAACACAAATTCACTTGATAACGATGAAGTTTACATTCCTAAATGCAAGTCTAAAGTCAGGATATACTCGATGATTCTTAACAACCCACCTGGTCGAGTGTTAACTTTAGTTTTTAGATTCACCCTTGGATTTCTTTATACCTCTTAACTAATATATCTGGAAGGAAATACGAAAGGTTCGCTAACCACTTTGATCCACTAAGTCCGATATTCACTGAGCGTGAAAGAATTCTAGTTGTGGCGTCAGATCTTGGTTTCATTGCCCTCTTTTACGTAATTAAGCTTCTTGTAGCTGCAAAAGGAGCTGCTTGGGTTACGCGCATGTATCTACTTTCGGTGTTAGGCGTACATATCTTTTTTGTTTTGATCACATATTTGCACCATACCCATCTCTCCTTGCCTTATTATGATTCGACAAAATGGAACTGGATTAGAGGGGCATTATCAACAATTAATAGGGACTTCGGATCCCTGAATAGGGTTTTCCACGACGTCTCCCACACTCACGTCTTGCATCATTTGATCTCGTACATTCCACACTAGCATGCAAAGGAAGCAAGGGATGCAATCAAGCCTGTCTTGGGTGAGTATTATAAGATTGATCTAGGACTCCAATTTTCAAGGCAATGTGGAGAGGCCAAGGAAAGCATCTACATCGAGCCAGATGAAGACAGCGAGCACAAAGGTGTATATTGGTACCATAAACTGTGATTAGTGGGCTCAACGCAATTGTATGTTTAAGTTGTTCAACGATGTGGTATACATATAGTTAGTTGTCCTACATATAGAGTATACGGTACCGTTCATATTGATTATGTTGTGGCCTATATATGTAAGAATATGCTAATAAATTTTGTTAGTAATCCTATCATTTCTGATTTTGTGTCCGTGCCTTTGTATAAACTAACAAACAAATAGTTCTACCTAAATGGGTATGAAACTAGTTATGAGAGCTTGCTATATGATTTTATTTTTGCCCTAAATGCGTATTGTTGGAGATACGAACAGCAAACCTAAAGATCGAATCACAAAAACTAGAACACTATTGTCGATCAAAAACTGCAACCCCACCTATAACCTGTTGGGCGTGCGAGAGTAAGCAGAAGACCACAAGGATAGCATAACGTTGTTTAATTAATGTTATTAATGTTGGAATTATATAACATGACGACTCATATATATAAACAGTAAACATCAAGTACACATGCGGAAGCGTAAAGAACATATAATGAATAATTAATTAAGATAAACATAAAGAATGCGTACCTTTTGATTCTAGCCCAACAAGAATCAATTCCCAAACTAGCAATTTAGATGAACCCTAATTAGGGTATATAGGATTACAAGAATTACCCCTTACCGTTTTGTAATTCAATCCAAGATACTAACAATAGTGTGTTAGTACCACGTTCTTGTACACACGTACTATTAACGAATTAAAGTAAATGCCAGTTTAATTAACACAAAACGTTTTGTTAAAGAAAACAAAGTGATCGACTACTTGGGGAAGTGTGTTCGATCGTTTGAACCAAAAACGCACACAAACAATTTATGTTTTAGGTTTAGGAGTACAAGAGTTAATTAACAAAGACCATAGGCCTTGTATATATACCCAAAGAAACTTAGAGTCCAAGTTAGGGTTGAATTGGTTTATGGAACCCCCCATCCAATTGGTTATGGAAACCCATAGGGTTTCTAGAACCTACTTGACATCTAATTTTATATTTAGTCATTCCTTTAACATTTAACGATCGTTAGTCCATTACATTTAATTACTTAACGTTCGTTATATGTTTCGTGTAAATAATAACTAAATATAACATTTTATATTTAATTATTATAACTTTAATTCTCATACGTAAAGTGTGCAATTCCCGTGGTCTCGAGTTCGATCCTAACTTACGACTACTAATTTATGTCCATAAAACCAACAGCTCCCACTTGGACATATCTTAATAGTATGATCACATCGGTTAACGTCTAGCAACACTTGAATGCCTCTAGCACGACTCGAGTAAGGCTGCTGAAAAAACCTTTTAATGATTTCTCATTATTATTATCCTTTTGTTTCTAATACCACGTTAAATAAAGATATAGATTTAAGTCATTCTTTATTAAACCATTATTTTCTCGTTGTAAGTGATTGAGTAAGATTACCAAATCTTCTAAAACATATTTAGGGGAGATCTTGGGTGTGGCCACATAAACATCTTGTCAACCCTACGAGGAGCCCAGCAGTATTAAACTCCAAAATAAATTTGAAGGAACAAATTCTATCTTGACTACAAGAATAACTCACAAACTTTGCAACACTTCTAAAAACAACCCTTATGACTACCAGTTACGTTTAGTGTTAAGTTGTTCCACATAAGTGCACTACATTCATGACACTTAGCTGGTATCTCAAGTCTGAGGATAACTATTCATGATTCACTTAATAACAATATCCATAAAGTAAAATCATGTAGTTGGGATAAATCCTATATTCAATTCATTGAATATCATCTGAAATTGATATGCTTTCTCATCAATACACTTTAAAGTATATTCTACCAAATCACTCAGATTTGTCTTAGTTTAATGATACTCCCGTATCATTAATTGACAACGGACGATTTAGAATAAATAAATTATTCACGGATTAAACATGCAAATATAGGATACAATATATTATAAAATCAATCATACCAAGTATTTAATTCATTATAATAATTGTTTAACATCTCTTATCCAAATACTAAATAGATCAATGCATGAAAATTGTAGTTGATGAATTATGCCTCAAGTATTGACAATCATACTTGTTGACAAGGCAAAAATCAACCAATTTGATCTATCGTAATTTTGAGAATACTTATTTCAAGAATTCAATAAGTGAAGCTCTTGTATGTGTGCATTCAACAATCCACATAATAATTCATAAAGTGTGTGACATCCTCCACCACCAATTTATGACAATTAAACTTTCAAACATTTTAAAGTTTAAAGTATTCTTATTGTTTGAATGTATAATGCAACTGTGCTCTTAGATAAGCACAACTAGTTCACATGGCCATTAACAAGGATGAAATCCTACCATGACTAGTATTGAGTGTTATCACTAGCATCATTAAACAATAATATGCTTTTAAAAAAATCCGTAAACTTTAATATCTATTGTGTAATGTTTGATGCCTTCCAAATTTTCAAGTTTGTAGCCTGTTAGGTCACCATATTAGTAACACAAGCATCAATATAAGAAGTATAGATGAAGGAGAGATCGGATGAACAAGACACACAATATGCGTAGGATTATATGAAAGGATATGCGTGTGTATTGACGTGAAATGAACAACCAACCCTCAAGTGAGGGTTTACATGGGTATTTATAGGAAGGAACTAGGGCAACATGCAAGTTCCCTTCCTTTCCCTTATTGGGCTTTGGCTAGGCTCATGGGCTTTCTACATGAGCCTAACCTTGATTACTAACATAAAATCCATAATTAAGCTAACTATTACATATTAATGACTAACACTTGAATTCTAGTTTAGGAGTAATTCCAACAATCTCCCCCTAAGTGTTAGTGATTGATGATATAAACGTTGTAGGTGTTGATGTAATAGTAGCTTTGACGTCTTCTGACATTCTTCTTTCTTGTGAGAAGAAGTGCCTTGATTCGAACAATCTTCCTAGTGTAGAGAAATTTTTTCCTTTGAAGTATTCTGCTTTGACGTCATCATTTTCTTGGTTCTTTGATCTTTGTTCTTTGTGATGGAAGTGATAGTATGTTGTGGTTGTATGCATCAGGTCCGCTTCGTTGCTCCAGTGTCTCCACGTCTTTCTCCAACATGCTCACACGCTCTTTAACGTTGGATTATAGTACTGATGTAGTTCTCTTAGTCTTTAAACTTTGTAGATTCTTTGACTTGACGAAGAATCATTGATCGCTCCTGAACCGTCAAGTTTAATCACAAAAGCTAACCACTTGTGAATGGCTAACCGTAATAAACTTAAAACTGCTCAGAAACCAATGCAATGAAGATCTGGAGAATATAGAGGATTCCCGGGTCGTTAAGTCCCACGGAGACTCAATGGTGTTTCAAAACTTTCAGACGATAGAATGATCACTAAGGATAGTGATCAATAAAGATTTTGATGGATTATTACACTAGTGATTGATTGGAATGGATATTGAATACAGAATTGGAAAGCACAACAATCAGATAAGACAAACGTAAATACGTACGTTTAATAAACTACGTAAACGTACAAAACAAAACGTGAGTTCTAAGAAATAAAAGACCTACAAATATGAAAATGATATTTTTGGAATCCTAAAAATAAAAGAAAATTATTAGAAAAGGAAAATTATTTTTATAACTATTTATTTAATTATTATTAATTAAAAACTATTTTTAACTATTTATTAATAACCTAAAATATGATAAAATGTGAAATAAAGCTAGAAAAATAAAATTATGACTTAGAAAAATCTAAAATACTATAAAACTTATTTTAAAATGGAAGATATATTTTTTACACTTTTTATCTATTTATTACTAATTAATTATTATTTAAAATACACTTAAATACTAGAAAATATAAAATTAACGTAGAAAAATAAAATTTTAACTTAGAAAAATCTAAAATATGATAAAACTAATTTTAGAACTGAAAAGATATTTTTTATGCTTTTTAATTATTTATTACTAATTATTTAAGACTTTTAACTATTTAAAATTATAATAAATACTAAACAAACAGAGAAAATTATGAAACTTTTTCTAAAAATATCCTAAGGTGACAGAAAGCTAAGAAAATTATAAAAACAAGAAGTGCTTAATAATAAGCTGAAAAGAAAAATCAAAAAGCTGATTAATATTAAATAAACGCTATCACTATATTTAAAATGATGTTTTTGTGGATTTTCTTTTTGAAAACTATTTAACTACTGATATTAAGCTACTTTAATGAAAACAAAAATTTTACAAATTAAAAAAAAAGAGCTGTTTGAAGCTTAAAAAGCTTAACAATGCAAGTTATGAGCTTATTTGGATGAAGTAAGCTCAAACAAGCTTACAAGCTGAAACCAAAACTGAAATAAGATGAAACAAGCTACAAGCTACTCAAATGAAGCTAAAAGACACCAAG
Organism: Chrysanthemum makinoi; assembly: GCA_910596185.1. Taxonomy (NCBI): domain Eukaryota; kingdom Viridiplantae; phylum Streptophyta; class Magnoliopsida; order Asterales; family Asteraceae; genus Chrysanthemum; species Chrysanthemum makinoi. The sequence goes on from OU343222.1 coordinate 125,360,122, forward strand.
AAGCATACTGAAAAGCTAGGAATAAGCAGATAAGCACTTGGCTTCTTTGTTTTCTAAGACAGAAATGGGACAAAGAAAAAGCTATATGCAGCCCTAGCAAATAAGCTACAAAATGGAAAATTAAGCTTGGAACCTTAAGCTAGCTAGATTAGCTTCCCAAAGAACCAAAATACACAAGATTTGGTAAACTAATAAGCTCTGTGTGAGCTTATCAAAATGGACTACTCAACTGTGCACATGGCACATTTTCAGACAAGGGTCCAAAAGAAGCTAGGAAATAAGCTATTAAAAGGCTGAACTAGAAAATATAAAAAATACAGTGATGAAGATGAGCAACTAGATTTTAATAACCCAAAAGCTCAAATCATGAAACTCAATATTAAGCCCTATATAAAATTAACTTTTTTATTTAAAAATGACTTAAACTGAAAATTTTGACTTCTAAGATACACTATCAAGTTGACTTTTATGAATTTTGGATCAATCCCACTCACTGATTATGTTATGTTAAGGTGAACTAAGACTTGTTTGATCAACGATAACAACTTATGAACATGAAATCATGATCATGAATCATGAAAATTCAACAGTTAATGAACAACGTGAGATCAAAGGATATTTTGACTTTTTTAACAAATAACCACAGGTTTTCTTTGTTTCACTAAGTTATTATGACCTATTGGAACATGTAACATTAACAAGTAACAACTATAATAACCTCTATCACAGTTAACAAAGTAAATCCAAACACCACTTAATGAGACTGTTTTGAGATTTTCAAAACAAAAACACAGATTAAGACTATGAAACTGATTACAGACCTTATATTATCATATATTGAAGCTAAATAAGCATTAAACAACAACACTAACAACATGAAGCTAAGAAATTACACTTAAGCTAATTAAACTGCTTAAAACAAGATTTTTATTAACTAAAAAGAACAAGTAACTGTTTTTATTGTTTAATTATACTTAATTATAACTAAGAAACACAAAATCACAAAGATTTAAGCTATTGACTAACTTAAACAGTAAAATGCAAAAGTTGAGTTAAAAGCTTACAAGAGGATTTCCAACTGAAAACACAGAACCAAGAACAAAAGACCACTCCTATAGGCTTACCACTAAGCCTCTAACCCAGGGCAATCCAATATTCACCCTGCTCCAGCTTTGATTACCATCTCCATTGATTTTTGAATTTCTCACTATTTTATTTGTATTTTTGTTATTTTTCTCTTTTTGATACTAAACTGATTTTTATGGTATCTAATAGCTTTTAGAAGCTATCTAGGAGCTTATGTGAGTTTACTCAGTCCATAACAACAACTAACAACAACATTAACATAACAAGAGATTTTGAACTTGAAAAATTGCATAAACTGGAAATATGATTAAGACTTGAAATTTATAACTGAGAATGATTCAAAACACACTAAGATTACTTAAAAAGTACTTGAAAGCTTTTAAATTACACTGGAAATTTGAAAATAATTAAGACGACATACATAAAACTAAATTAAGCTAGATATCTCCCTACATTGCTTCTCCTCTCTTCTTTATAGACTTTTGAGACTATGTCGACATCCCTGAGACTTTCCCACCTCTTTCCAGCCATTGGATCCTCAAAATTCATCATATTCGTCCATGTGGAGTTTTGGCGCCAAAAGTCTATAAGCAGGTATGAGTCAATTAATGATCTTTGGGATATTGTGAAGGTGGAGGGGAGTGGGTAAACAACTTGGAAGACAGGTGTAAAGGTAGAAGGATCAAGTGGTGAGAAACCACTCTGGTTTCTGGTTTTGGCGGGGATTAGAGGTAAGGGATGAACAGTACCATGGTTTGACTTATTTGACCGTGTATTATTAATAACGGGGGGAGAAGTCACAATTGGGTTTTGACAGGGTCAAGTGGTTATTTGACTGGCTCAAGTGCAGGGGTCCAAGGTCCAAGGTTCAAGTCCAAGGGTCAAGTGGGATTGGGCTTGGCTCAGCTGGGCTTTTGATTGGGTTGGATTTGGGCTTGTATTTTGTAATAACAAAGGGTCCGTTTGTTTAAGCTAATATCACAAGGACCCAAGTTGTAATTTCTGAAAATTTGAAGGACCAAAACTGCCACTTTTCCAAAGTTATCAAAAGGACTAAACTTGACAAACTTTAATAGTACAAGGATAATATTTGCATACAATTCCATTTTTTTAAATCCAAGGACTATTTTTGACATTTTTCAAACTTGAGGGACCTTTTCTGCCATTTGACCAAAGATTCATTCAAGGACCATTTTTGACAACTTAGAATATTTCAGGGACCTTGAATGATAAAACTCCACATTTTTGGATTCCAGGGACTAGATTTGACAACTTTTGAAACTTGGGGGACTAAAACTGCCAATTTTGCAAACTTGATACGTTTTTCATCTGATTTTGATATTTTTGCATTTAAAACACATAAAACACTTGTTTGTGATATTTTCATCATTTTGATGCATTTCGAGTGTTTTCGTGATGTTTTTGCATCTAGATGGTACAAAAATAATGAGTATTTAGACACTCATCAATCCCCCACACTAAGATATTGCTAGTCCCTAGCAATGTTTTGAAACTTTAATGGATTTTAAAGAACTCTTTACCAAAATCCATCACTTCCGAGTAGCCAATTGTTTTTGTTCAAGTAAGAACCTTGGTACAACGATAACCAAATGATTTTGAGCAAATCATAAGTGTAACGGATTTGATTTGTCTTTACCGAAGCCGCTTGCTTCGGACTAGCCAACTCTTAGAGAAATTATCAGTATTATCTTTGGTGAGTCGATTACCAATTATGGTTTTTCCACTGCCTTTACCACAAGCCATAAACTTGCGGGCTAGCCAACTCTTCACTAGTTAAAGATATGGTGAGCTGAACACCATACAATTTTGGGCAAATTGCAAGCCATAAACAGATTTGAGAAATCTTTACCAAGAGCCGTTTGCTCCTGGATTAGCCAATCCTTATGTGGGTTAGACATGGCGGACTGATTACCATTTGCTGAGTAAGTGAAAAACACTTGCTCCAAAAAAAAAATTTGGCCAAAAACGGGGGAATTGGGTGGATAATACATATGATAAAATTCGTGAGAATTTCCCCCCCACACTTAGAAATGAATATTGCCCTCAATATTCAAAGTACCGGCGGTTATGCCGAAACAAAGAACGTAAAAGGGAAATACTACGGCCATTATTTTATTTTGGATATATACACATTTTTTTTTTTTTGTTATATTTTTTTTAAAGAAGAAAACTTATATACAACAGCGGGGGGCAACTCCCCCACACTAGGGGTGGTAGAATACGGTAAGAAGACAGAAACATGGGTGAAAACCCATATGGTGTGTGCTACTGTTTTTGATTATCGAGTCGCTAGCTTGACTCGATCCTCGCATTCATTGGTTCATGGGGAAAGTTTGTAGATCTAGAACAACCACAGGAGGAATGTCCTCTCCAAAATAATTCTTCAACCGATGACCATTCACTTTAAAATTTGGACCATCGGGCTGAGATAACTCAATGGTACCATAAGGATAAACCTTAGCAATAGTGAATGGACCAGACCAACGGGACTTGAGCTTTCCCGAGAATATATTCAATCTTGAATTGAAAAGAAGGACTCGATCACCAACGTTGAAAACGCGGTTCTTGATTTTAGAGTCATGAATCTTCTTTGTCTTTTGTTTGTAGATCAAAGAGTTCTCGTGTGCTTGATCACGGAGTTCATTTAATTCATTCATTTGAACTTTTCTCGTGATCTTCTACATGCGAATATCGAAGTTTGCATGTTTCAAGGCCCAGTATGCCTTGTGCTCGAGCTCAATCGGAAGATGACATGCCTTTCCGTACACTAGCTTGTATGGAGTACACCCGATGGGTGTTTTATAAAATTTGTACGGAAGGCCCAGAGTGCGTCATCCAGTTTATCCGACCAGATGCACGATTTTCGCCTCATCCTTTCAAGAATTCTTTTAATACCACGGTTGGAAACTTCCATCTGCCCACTAGTTTGGGGGTGGTATGCAGTAGAGAGACGGTGGGTTACACCATACTTTTGCATGACTTTTTCAAATTGGTCATTGCAAAAATGTGTACCACGATCACTAATTATAGCTCTCGGAGTTCCAAACCTAGCAAAAAGAGATTTCAAAAATTTCACAATGATTCGTCCCGAACCGTCAAGTTTTCTCACACAAGCTAGCCACTTGTGAATGGCTAACCGTAAGAAACTTAAAACAGCTCAGAAACAAATGCAATTTAGATCAGAGGAATATAGTGGATTCCTGGGTCGTTAAGTCCCACGGAGGATGAATTGGTGTTTAAACAACTTCAGATGTCGAATAATCACTAAGGATAGTGATCAATAAGGATTTTGATGAATAATTATACCTAAAGAAAAGATTAATAAATTACAGCGACTTAAATGCAAATTAAAGGAAATTAAAAAGTTAAAATATATTAAATAAACGCTATCACTATTTTTACAATGATGTTTTTGTGATTTTATAAAACAAAATAACTTAAATAAACTATTTTATTTAAAACTTAAACTTAAATTATCTAAAAAAGTGACTTAAAATGAAAACGTGCGTTATTTATGAAAATTACGCGAGTGCGCAAGTAAAAACGTAAAATTTATGAAATAAAAGTCCTACAAGTGTAAAAACAATTTTCTTACTTAATATATGACAAAAGAAAATTTTAGAAAAAAGATTTATATTTTTTAGACTTTTATATTTTTTATTATGAATTAAATAAGTTTTTACACTAATTAAATGATTAAAAATACTAAAACTATTGGGAAAAATCTGAAACTTTTTTATAAAATACTTTATACTAATACAAAGATAAGAAAAATACAAAACATGAAAAAGCTGATCTAAATAAGCTAGAAATAAGCTGAAATATACGTATAAGCTAAATTAACAAAGAGGACTTAAGTAATAGATTGTGCAAGATATGACCAAGACAAGACCCAAGGGCGACTGGCATACAGGTACACACTATCACTCTTCAAGGGTGGGAGGTCTCAGGTTAGAGCCTGCCTTCCACCTTTTTGCAAAATATTTTATTTTTCGATTTTCTTTTTACGAACTTATTAAGCTAATGATGATAAGCATATTTTACAACTACAACTTTTTACAAAAATCACTAATAAGCTCTGAATAAGCTGAGATTTCTTAACAGTTAACAAAATAAATGATTAAGCACTATGATTAAGCTAAAATGACTATTAAGCTAGAAATAAGCAAAAGCTAGACTGAAAATAAGCTATTAGACTGATTATGAGCTAATTAATCAACTGAATAAGCACAATAATTAGAAATAAGCACTTAACAAGATACAAATAAGCACTAGTTTAAACTGATTACACAGGATACTATTTGAATCACTATGCACTTTAAAGTTAATAATTAAGCATTGTAATAAGCTAGAAAATGGAAAAGAACTATGGAACTAACAAGTTTACCAGTTACACTCTCTAAAAAGCTATTTTACAAAGTTTGGCTTATTCTAAATAGCTTGTGAGAAGCTCATGAAGAAACTGAAAAAATCATGACTAGTCATTTTTTGAATGGAATGGGACAAACAAAAAGCTTTAAGCAGACCTGTCAAATAAGTTACAAAGGTGAAAACAAACACTGGAACTTTGAGACAGCTAGGTGAGCTTCTCAAAAAGCTAGATTACACAAGTTGAAGCTAACTAATAAGCTCTGTGAGAGCTTGTGAAATAGGGTACCAAATCTGTGCACAGGGCACTTTTCAGAAAAGGGTGTCTAAAACAAGCTAAGTAAAAAGCACTTAATAAGCTGAGTAAGAGTGAACTAGTATTTTTCTAATTTAGTTTAGCAACTATATTTTAATATCCTAGAAGCTTATGAACTAACTCTTATTATTAAACACACAATAAAATTCTAAGTTTTATTCAAAAACGGGTATTAAGAAATTTGACTTTTAAGTAAAACTAACAAGTTGACTAAAATGAATTTTTATCACCTCTAATTAACTGATTATGTTGTATTAGACTATAATAAGACTGATTTAAGTTACTCTAACAAATTATTAACCACTTTGATGAGATTTGCTATCTGAAATCTTTAACAGTGAACTGCAAATTAAAGTTAGAAGCTATATTGACTTTTATTCAAATAAGACTTGGTTTATATGACTTGACTGAGATATTAAGACCTAATATAACATACAATAGACAAATACAATGGGTAGAACACCCTATGTCACAGTTAAAAGATCAAATCCAAACACACTTATGTTGACTGATTTGAAACTTTTAAACACTAAAATAAATTTTTAAACTGAATAACCTATTGATTAACTGATAATGACTATATTTAAACAGTATTAAACTAGAATTAACAAGGTTTAATGACTAAAACTAGAAAATGTAAATTTCAAAGAAAAGGCTTACAAGATGAGATTCAAGCATAAACAGGGAACCAAGGTCTGAGAATCACTCCTATAGCTTCCCAAGAAGCTCTAAACCAAGGATAATCCAAGAATTACCCTGCTTCAACCTCTGACATCTTCACCATGGATTTTTTTATTTTTCAACTATTTTTTTGGTATTTTTGGTATTTTTACTTTATGATACTACACAGACTTTTAAGGTTTCTAATAGCTTTTATAAGCTATCTTAGGAGCTTATATTAGCTAATGAGTCCAAGACAACCATTAATAACAACCTTTAATCATATTTGAGAATTAGAACTTGAAAATACATAAACTGAAATTTGAAACTGAAACTTTGAAATTGATTACTGAGAAAGATGTAAAATACACTAAGATTGATTAAAACAGAACTTGTAAGCTAAGAAATACACTGGAATTTAAATTCTAATTAAAACGATAAAGTTAAACTAAAATTACACTAGATAAGTCTTCACATTGCTTCTTCTGCCCTTTATAATCATCATTTGAGACTCAGTCTTTGTCTCTGAATCTTTCCCACCTCAATCCAACCATTGGATTGGTCAAAGTAATCATATACGTCCATGTGGAGATTTTGGCGCCAAAATCCTCTTTAGCAGGTTTTTCCAATTAATGGGTCTTGGATGGATGTGGAGGTGGAGGGGTAGTGGGTAGACAAGTGTAGAGGCAGTGGTGAGGTGGAGAACAAGTGGTGAAAACCACTGGTTTTTGGGATGCAGTGGTGGGAGAGAACAGTGTACAGTGAAGGCGGGTTTAATATTTAAACACTATGGGTTGGTTTGGGCTTGGGGAGATTGGGCCAGCTGTGTTATTGGATTGGCTGGGATTGGATTTGGGTTTAATAATAACCAAGGGTCCGTTTGGTTTAAATAAGCACAAGGACCATTTATGTAATTTAGTGAAACTGAAGGACTGAATTTGCAACTTATCCAAACTTATCACAAGGGCTAAACCTGCAATATATGATAATCCAAGGACCATACATGTAATTATTTTCCATTTTTAATAAATCCAAGGGCCTTTTATGTCATTTTTGAAACTTAAGGGACCAAACATGTAATTTTCCAAAAGTTCACTATAAGGACCAATTTTGTCATTTATGAATAGTACAAGGTGTAGTTTGAATAACTTCTATTTTTTAAACTCACCAAGGACTGATTTTGACATTTTTCAAAGTTTAAGGACTAAAGTTGTCATTTTGTAAATTTTAAACTTTAAAGGGTTTATTTTGACAACTTTTGAATTTCATGGACCTTAAATGACATTTTACAAAATTTTGAATTACCAGGGACTAGTTTTGACAATTTTTGAAACTTGGGGGACTAAAACTGCCAATTATGCAAACTTGATACGTTTTTTCACCAGATTTTGATGTTTTTGCATTTAAAACACATAAAACACTTGTTTGTGATATTTTTATCATTTTGATGCGTTTCTGAGTGTTTTCAGATGTTTTTGGCATTCTAAACAGTATAAAAATGATGAGTATTTAGACACTCATCAATCCCCACACTAAGATATTGCTAGTCCCTAGCAATGTTTTGAGAAAAATTAATGGATTTCATCTCTTTACCAAAAGCCATTACTTCGAGTAGCCAGTTGTTTTTGTTCAAGTAAGAACCTTGGTACAATGATAACCAAATGATTTTGAGCAAATCATAAGCTTTCAACGGATTTGATTTGTCAATATTATCAATATTATCTTTGGTGAGCCGATTACCAATTATGGTTTTTCCACTGCCTTTACCACAAGCCATAAACTTGCGGGCTAGCCAACTTTTCACTAGTTTAAAGATATGGTGAGTTGAACACCATACAATTTTGGGCAAATTGCAAGCCATAAACGGATTTGAGAAATCTTTACCAAGAGCCGCTTTGCTCTGGATTAGCCAATCCTTATGTGGGTTAGACATGGCGGACTGATTACCATTTGCCGAGTAAGTGAAAAACACTTACTCCAAAAAAAATTTTGGCCAAAAACGGGGAATTGGGTGGAATAATTACATGATAAAATTCGTGAGAATTCCCCCACACTTAGAAATGAATATTGCCCTCAATATTCAAAGTACCGGCGGTTATGCCGAAACATAGAACATAAAAGGGAAATACTACGGCCATTATTTTGTTTTTGATATATACCCATTTTTTTTTTTTTTTTTTTGAAACTTTATATACAACAAATGGGCAACTCCCCCACACTAGGGTGATACTCATGGGTGAAAACCCATGTTGTGTGTGCTATTATTTTTGATTCCCGAGTCACTAGCTTGACTCGATCCCCGCATTCATTGGTTCATGGGGAAAGTTTGTAGATCCGGGACAACCACAGATGGAATATCCTCTCCAAAGTAATGCTTTAATCGATGACCATTTACTTTAAAATTTGGACCATCAGGTTGAGATAACTCAATGGTGCCATAAGGATAAACCTTAGTGATAGTAAATGGACCGCACCAACGGGACTTAAGCTTCCCCGAGAAAATCTTCAATCTTGAATTGAAAAGAAGGACTCGATCACCAACGCTGAAAACGCGGTTCTTGATTTTAGAGTCATGAATCTTCTTTGTCTTTTGTTTGTAGATCAAAGAGTTCTCGTATGCTTGATCACGGAGTTCATTTAGTTCATTCATTTGAACTTTTCTATGATCACCACCGTCAATATCGAAGTTTGCAAGCTTCAAGGCCCAGTATGCCTTGTGCTCTAGCTCAATCGGAAGATGACATGCCTTTCCATACACTAGCTTGTATGGAGTACACCCAATTGGTGTTTTGTAAGGCTGTACGGAAGGCCCGAGTGCGTCATCTAGCTTATCCCACCAGGATGCACGATTTTTGCCCTACCGTCCTTTCCGAATTCTTTAATACCACGGTTGGAAACTTCCACTTGCCCACTTGTTTGGGGATGGTATGCGTGAGATAGACGGTGGGTAACACCATACTTTTGCATGACACGATCAAATTGGTCATTGCATAAATGTGTACCACGATCACTAATTATAGCTCCGGAGTTCCAAACCCGCAAAAAGAGATTTCAAAAATTTCACAACTACTCGGGCATCATTAGTAGGTAAAGCTTTTGCTTCAACCCATTTTGACAAATAGTCAACGACCACGAGTATGTATTTGTTTCCTCGAGATGATGGAAATGGCCCCATAAAGTCAATACCCCTGATGTCAAATATCTCACAAACTTGAATGGCATTTTGTGGCATTTCATTTCTTTGAGAGATATTTCCATGACGCTGACAAGCGTCACAGGTTTTGACAAAATCGTGGGCATCCTTATAAATTGTGGGCCAATAAAACCCGAATCAAACACCTTTTGGCGGTGTAGTTTGGACTATGATGGCCCCGGTGGGTCCGATGGCAAGCTTTAGAATGTCCATAGCTTCTTGTCCATAAACACACCGTCGGATGACTTGATCCGCATAGATTTTGAATAAGTAGGGTCGCCCCGAAGTAATGTTTAACATCTTTGAAGAATTTGTTCTTCTGTTGGGTTGACATCCCTTTCACTATGAAGTTACCCGCATGGTAATTTGCAAAGTCAGAAAACCATGGGGTAGAAGAGTTTCCACCTAAAAGAAACGCATTGAGTGTCTCGAGAGGAAATGTTTCATTTATTTCCTTTTTCTCGAAAACATCTTGGTGAGGGTTCTCTAATCGACAGATGATCGCCAGCCTGTGTTCTCGGCTCCTTTTTATCACGTATGATGATATCAAATTCTGGAGGAAGGAGAACCCAACAAAGCAATCTCGGCTTTGCATCTTGTTTTCCAAAGAGATATTTGAGAGCCGAGTGATCCGTATACACCACGCATTTGGTCAAGATTAAGTATGGCTGAAACTTCTCAAATGCATACACCACGGCTAATAATTCTTTTCTATGGTGGTGTAATGAGTTTGAGCTTCAGTCATAGTCTTACTTGCGTAGTGGATAGGCTGAAAATGCTTAGCTCTACGTTGCCCTAAGACTGCACCGATAGCAAAATCACTTGCATCGCACATGAGCTCAAAGGGTAAATCCCACCGAGAGCAACGAGAATGGGTGCTTCTGTAAGCTTTTTCTTTAATGTTTCAAAAGCTTTGATGCACTCGGGTGAGAAGATAAAAGGAGCATCCTTTTCAAGAAGATGAGTCATAGGCTGGGCGATTTTAGAAAAATCTTGTATGAATCTACGATAGAAACCGGCATGACCTAAAAACTCCTAATACCTTTGACGGTAGTAGGATGAGGCAATTTAGCAATAACATCGACTTTTGCTCTATCTACCTCAATCCCATTTTTTGAAATCTTATGGCCAAGGACTATGCCTTCTTTGACCATAAAGTGGCTTTTCTCCCAATTTAGACAAAGATTGGTGTCTTCACACCGTTTGAGCATTTTATCTAGATGGGAGAGACATGTTTGAAACGAATCCCCAATGACCGAGAAGTCATCCATAAACACCTCCATTGTTTCCCCGATCATGTCGTGGAAAATGGCCATCATACATCGTTGGAACGTGCCGGGAGCATTACATAGGCCAAAAGGCATACGTTTGTAGGCAAAAGTTCCGTATGGGCAGGTGAATGTGGTCTTCTCTTGATCCTGTGGATCAATGGGGATCTGAAAATAACCCGAGAAACCATCAAGGAAACAATAGTATTCGTTCCCTGCTAATCTCTCAAGCATTTGGTCCATGAAGGGTAGAGGAAAATGGTCTTTACGGGTAGCGTCATTCAACTTACGATAGTCAATGCAAACACGCCATCCCGTAACCAGCCGAGTTGGAATTAACTCGTTATCTTCATTTGTGACAACAGTTATGCCACCCTTTTACGGAACACAATGAATTGGGCTAACCCAAGGACTATCTGAGATCGGGTAAATCAATCCCGCATCAAGAAGTTTGATAACCTCCTGTTTGATAACATTATGGATTTTTGGATTTACTCTTCTCTGATGTTGAACTGCTGGTTTGAAGTCATCCTCCATTAAGATTTTGTGAGTACAAAATTCGTGGGTTGATACCCTTAATATCGGAGAGTTTCCAAGCAATTGCTTGCTTGTGTGACTTCAAGATCTTTATGAGAGCAGACTTTTTATCTTTACTCAAATCTCGAGCAATAATGACGGGTAATTTATCATCACCTTCAAGAAATGCATACTCAAGATGAGGTGGTAAGTCCTTAAGTTCGACTTGAAATTCTTCAGCTTTTCTCAACTGACTTGACTTCCTTGTTATGAAGTTCGACGGGAGGGAGTGATGATGATGGATCATCATTAAGCAACTTCTCAATGAGAAGTATGTCCCCTCGATGTCGATGGGAGCGTGATCAATTTCCCATGGAACTGAATCACTAGACAAGTATGCTTCAATCTCTTCCAAGATGAAGTCACTTTCCTCAAAAGGGGTGAGAGAAGGAGTAGAATTGGCGATGATAGGTTGAGATGAATGAGTGAGATTATCACTCGAAGAATTATGATCATAACCAAGAACTTCTTGAGAGTACTCTTCGGAAGCAACATCAATGATATCTATTCGGTTAACCGACTTCGGAATCATAATTTGCGGTGTACCTCGAAGTTTGATCAAGGTTAAAGGTGACAGCTTCATTACCAACACGTAATGTGATTTCTTGCTCAAATACATCAATGAGAGCACGGCCCGTTCTCGGGAATCCTCGACCAACAATGAGAGGAACCCGATGATCGGCATCAAAATCAACAACCACAAGTCACCGAAAATGGAACTTTCCTACTTTCACAAATACGCCCTCGGCAATGCCAAGAGGACGGGATATTGTACGATCTGCAAGCTCGAGAGTCATGCATGTAGGAGTAAGTTCCTAAGGAAGAAAGTTTCTTCCACACTGAATAAGGCATCAGGTTGATGCTTGCACCAAGATCTGCTAAGGCAAAGCATTCAACCATTCCTGGAAATACACAAGGTAAGAGAAATTTTCCAGGGATCTCCAAGCTTTTCTCGAAGCTTCTTGATAATGCAGAGCAGCTTCGTTAAGAGGAGTTTTAGCCATTTCAACAGCTTTTCCTTGTTGCTTAACATGTGTTTGAGAGTTGATGCAAACTTGGGCATCGGCATGATAGCATCCGCAAAGCTTATGTCAAAATGTAGTTCTTGGAAAATTTGAAAAAATTTGTCCATTTGATGACTTGCTTTTTCGCGGAGCTTTTGCTCATTCAAACGTGATGGGTAAGGAATAGAAGATTTGGATTTGGTATTTTCAACGGGAGCTACTGGTGGTTCAAAAACAACTCCTGGATTTGACTTGGGTTTCTGGACAACTTGAGGATGGACATCATTGGTTCCTCCGTTATTAATAGGAAGTTCCTTGTCCTTGTTGCCTCGGTTCACTTTCCACTTCCTTCGGGAGAGAAGAAGAAGAGGTAGTAGGAATAGCGGGTCCATTGTATGAAACACCACTTCGGTTGTGATCGCCTTTGCATCGCCCTCGGGTTAGCGATCGTGTTGCTCGGAAGTTTTCCTGAGCCCGAGGGTTGATCATTTAAAGACTTCTTGAGATCGCAACTGGTCGACCAACAACCTGTTCATTTCATCTTGGGATTTCATGAATTGCTTCAATAACTCATCGATGATGGTACCGAGGATGTGGAGGGAAAGTCTGAGGTCGGATGTTTTGATTATGACCTTGTTGTTGAAAATTCCCTTGATTAGGATTCACATTCCCTTGAAATTGATTCCCTCGATTGAAATTGTTTTGATTAAGGTTTCCTTGATGTTGGAAACCTTGATTGGGTCCAGGATAGAAATTACCTTGGTTTTGATAACCTTGGTTCATTCTAGGTTGATTCGATTCGGTTAGATTCGTTAAAACCGGGTGGGGCCTGATAAGTGTTAGCACGGTAGTTTGGTTCATTTTGAGGACGGTATTGATTACCTCCTTGATTTGAAGTACCGGCTATAGCATTTGCTTCAAATGGACTACCATCGGTGGCAATACAGTTGTAGTATGCATGAGGACCACCACAAGTAACACAAACTTCAACTTTCTTCACTTCACCATGTGATGGTGTTTGAGTGAAAGTGACTTTCTTTTGGTTAGCAAGAACCAAAGCCTGAACAATATCCGTGAGTTTGTCAATCTTAGCATCGGTGCTAGATGTACTCACGGGTTTAGAAGTAGAAGGTCCAAAGATTAGATGAGACGATATGTCTTTCGGAAAGGGCGGACATGGGCCTTGTTTTCAATGATTTGCAAGGCTTCTTTTGTGGTCTTGCTAAGGAAATTACCTCCAGCGGAGGCATTTAAAGAGTCTTGGTCACCTTGGTGCAGACCATTGTAGAAAGTATCCATTTGCATTAACTCGGTAAAACCATGATGCGGACACTTGCGAGCAACTCTTTGTAACGATCCCATGCCTCCCCTAATGATTCATCAAATCTCTGAGAAAATTTCATTATCTCATTCTTAAGACTTGTAGTTCGGGATGGAGGATAGAATTCGCTAACAAACTTAGTGACTAGATCTTCCCATGTCTCAATGGAACGAGGGGATTGTTTCTCAAGCCAATTCCGGGCTTGTCCCTCTAGAGAAAATGGGAACAAAAGAAGCTTAATAGCTTCATGTGGGACATTCTTGTATTTGATGGTAGATGCAATCTTGTTAAACCATCGAATGTGTGCATGAGGATCATCCCGCCCAAAACCATAGAATTGGCTTTGGGTTACAAGATTAAGCAACCCGGTTTTGAGCTCAAAGGTATCGCCACAATGGTGGGACAACAATAGCATCCCCGTAACCCTCGATGGGTGCTTGGAGAAGCTCATTCATGGGTTTGTCTTCGCCATTTCGGCGGGGTGGTGGTGGTAGACGCCTCATCCACGGCCGAAGGAGCGTAACGCCTCTACGCCTACGAGGAATATTTGCAAGCTCGAAAGTGGACTTGTAGAATCTGAAGAACGAAAGTGCGCATGCACTAAGTTAAAAATCAATTTTCAAAACAAATGTGAGGCAAAACGACAAGTGAACTTAACCAATAATCACAAATGAAATGGCTTCTTTGAAAAAGGTACACCAAATCACAAGGACACAAAGGCAAGTTTTAAATCGGATGTTCGGGAACTTATTATGGTCACACCCCAGCTGGTAGGTGTACTGCCTTGATTTCGCGGTGGTTGATTTTATGTATTAATTAAGTACCACCGAAAAACGTAGGTAATGATTTGTGCAAAGGGTTTAAAACTTTTGGACAATATTTTTGGTATCGCCTCGTTTAACCAAATCGTATCTCTTTAAGAATCACCTTAAAGGAAACACAAGCTAGAAAACGTTACGATTGTTTTGTTGTTTTATATTATTTTTGGTGTTTTAACACTTTAGGAAAAGTGTTAATGAACTTTTTGATTTATATTTAACTTTACAAAAACTTTTTACAAACTGTGGTATATGTGCAAGAATGGATCTGAAATGCTTAAAACACGCTTAACCTCCCGTGGCGCCAAAATTTGATTTGTCCCGAACCGTCAACTTTTCTCACACAAGCTAGCCACTTGTGAATGGCTAACCGTAAGAAACTTAAAACAGCTCAGAAACAAATGCAATTTAGATCAGAGGAATATAGTGGATTCCTGGGTCGTTAAGTCCCATGGAGGATGAATTGGTGTTTAAACAACTTCAGATGTCGAATAATCACTAAGGATAGTGATCAATAAGGATTTTGATGAATAATTATACCTAAAGAAAAGATTAATAAATTACAGCGACTTAAATGCAAATTAAAGGAAATTAAAAAGTTAAAATATATTAAATAAACGCTATCACTATTTTTACAATGATGTTTTTGTGATTTTATAAAACAAAATAACTTAAATAAACTATTTTAACTTTAAAACTTAAACTTAAATTATCTAAAAAGTGACTTAAAATGAAAACGTCGTTATTTATAAAAATTACGCGAAAAGTATAAAAAACGTAAAATTTATAAAATAAAAGTCCTACAAGTTTAAAAACAATTTTCTTACTTAATATATGACAAAAGAAAATTTTAGAAAAAAGATTTATATTTTTAGACTTTTATATTTTTTATTATGAATTAAATAAGATTTTACACTAATTAAATGATTAAAAATACTAAAACTATTGGGAAAAATCTGAAACTTTTTATAAAATACTTTATACTAATACAAAGATAAGAAAAATACAAAACAAGAAAAAGCTGATCTAAATAAGCTAGAAATAAGCTAAATATAATATAAGCTAAATTAACAAAGAGGACTTAAGTAATAGATTTTGCAAGATATGACCAAGACAAGACCCAAGGCAACTGGCATATGTGTACACACTATCACTCTTCAAGGGTGGGAGGTCTAGGTTCGAAATGCCTGCCTTCCTCCTTTTGCAAAATATTTTATTTTTCGATTTTTCTTTTACAAACTTATTAAGCTAATGATGATAAGCATATTTTACAACTACAACTTTTTACAAAAATCACTAATAAGCTCTGAATAAGCTGAGATTTCTTAATGCTTAACAAAATAAATGATTAAGCACTATGATTAAGCTAAAATGACTATTAAGCTAGAAATAAGCAAAAGCTAGACTGAAAATAAGCTATTAGATTGAGCTAATTAATCAACCTAATAAGCACAATAATTAGAAATAAGCACTGAACAAGCTACAAATAAGCACTAGCTTAAGCTGGAACACAGGACACTTTTTGAATCACTATGCACTTTAAAGTTAATAATTAAGCATTGTAATAAGCTAGAAAATGGAAAAGAACTATGGAACTAACAAGTTTACTAGTTACACTCTCTAAAAAGCTATTTTACAAAGTTTGGCTTATTCTAAATAGCTTGTGAGAAGCTCATGAAAGAAAAAAAATCATGACTAGTCATTTCTTGAATGGAATGGGACAAACAAAAAGCTTTAAGCGGACACATCAAATAAGTTACAAAGGTGAAAACAAACACTGGAACTTTGAGACGACTAGGTGAGCTTCTCAAAAAGCTAGATTACACAAGTTGAAGCTAACTAATAAGCTCTGTGAGAGCTTGTGAAATAAGGTACCAAATGCACGTGGCACTTTTCTAAAAAGCAAGCTAAGTAAAAGCATTAATAAGTTGAGTAAGAGTGAACTAGTATTTTTCTAATTTAGTTTAGCAGCTATATTTTAATATCCTAGAAGCTTATGAACTAACTCTTATTATTAAACACACAATAAAATTCTAAGTTTTATTCAAAACTGCATTAAGAAATTTGACTTTTTAAGTAAAACTAACAAGTTGACTAAAATGAATTTTTATCACCTCTAACAAGTTTATTAACCACTTTGATGAGATTTGCTATTCAAATCTTTA
This sequence comes from Chrysanthemum makinoi, assembly GCA_910596185.1. NCBI lineage: Eukaryota > Viridiplantae > Streptophyta > Magnoliopsida > Asterales > Asteraceae > Chrysanthemum > Chrysanthemum makinoi. The sequence continues at coordinate 125,376,918 of OU343222.1, forward strand.
ACAAATTAAAAGTTAGAAGCTATATTGACTTTTATTCAAATAAGACTTGGTTTATATGACTTGACTGAGATATTAAGACCTAATATAACATACAATAGACAAATACAATGGGTAGAACACCTATGTCAATTAAAAGATCAAATCCAAACACACTTATATTGACTGATTTGAAACTTTTAAACACTAAAATAAATTTTAAACCTGAATAACCTATTGATTAGCGATAATGACTATATTTAAAGTATTAAAACTAGAATTAACAAGGTTTAATGACTAAAACTAGAAAATGTAAATTTCAAAGAAAAGGCTTACAAGATGAGATTCAAGCATAAACAGGGAACCAAGGTCTGAGAATCACTCCTATAGCTTCCCAAGAAGCTCTAAACCAAGGATAATCCAAGAATTACCCCGCTTCAACCTCGACATCTTCACCATGGATTTTTTTATTTTTCAACTATTTTTTTGGTATTTTTGGTATTTTTACTTTATGATACTACATGATTTTTAAGGTTTCTAACAGCTTTTATAAGCTATCTTAGGAGCTTATATTAGCTAATGAGTCCAAGACAACCATTAATAACAACCTTTAATCATATTTGAGAATTAGAACTTGAAAATACATAAACTGAAATTTGAAACTGAAACTTTGAAATTGATTACTGAGAAAGATGTAAAATACACTAAGATTGATTAAAACAGAACTTGTAAGCTAAGAAATACACTGGAATTTAAATTCTAATTAAAACGATAAAGTTAAACTAAAATTACACTAGATAAGTCTTCACATTGCTTCTTCGCCTTTATAATCATCATTTGATACTCAGTCTTTGTCTCTGAATCTTTCCCACCTCAATCCAACCATTGGATTGGTCAAAGTAATCATATTCCATGTGGAGATTTTGGCCAAAATCCTCTTTAGAGTTTTCCAATTAATGGGTCTTGGATGGATGTGGAGGTGGAGGGTAGTGGGTAGAAGCAGTGTGGGCATGGTGAGGTGGAGAACAAGTGGTGAAAACCACGGTTTTGGGATGCATGGTGGGAGAGAACGATTAATACGGTGAAGCGCGGTTTAATATTTAAACACTATGGGTTGGTTTGGGCTTGGAGATTGGGCGGTGTGTTATTGGAAGTTACTGATTGGATTTGGGTTTAATAATAACCAAGGGTCCGTTTGGTTTAAATAAGCACAAGGACCATTTTTGTAATTTAGTGAAATTGAAGGACTAAATTTGCAACTTATCCAAACTTATCACAAGGGCTAAACCTGCAATATATGATAATCCAAGGACCATACATGTAATTATTTTCCATTTTTAATAAATCCAAGGGCCTTTTATGTCATTTTTTAAACTTAAGGGACCAAACATGTAATTTTCCAAAAGTTCACTATAAGGACCAATTTTGTCATTTATGAATAGTACAAGGTGTAGTTTGAATAACTTCTATTTTTAAACTCACCAAGGACGATTTTGACATTTTCAAAGTTTAAGGTCTAAAGTTGTCATTTTGTAAATTTTAAACTTTAAAGGGTTTATTTTGACAACTTTTGAATTTCATGGACCTTAAATGACATTTTACAAATTTTTGAATTACTGTGGACTAGTTTTGACAATTTTTGAAACTTCGGGGACTAAAGCGCCAATTATGCAAACTTGATAATGCGTTTTTCACCGATTTTGATGTTTTTCCATTTAAAACACATAAAACACTTGTTTGTGATATTTTTATCATTTTGATGCGTTTCTGAGTGTTTTCAGATGTTTTTGGCATTCTAAACAGTATAAAAATGATGAGTATTTAGACACTCATCACACAACAACTCGGGCATCATTGGTAGGTAAGGCTTTTGCTTCAACCCATTTTGACAAATAGTCAACACCACCACGGTATGTATTTGTTTCCTCGAGAAGATGGAAATGGTCCCATTAAGTCAATACCCCGATGTCAAATATCTCACACACTTGAATGGCATTTCGGCATTTCATTTCTTTGAGATATTTCGTGACGCTGACAAGCGCCACATGTTTTGACAAAATCGCTGGGCATCCTTATAAATTGTGGCCAATAAAACCCAGAATCAAACACCTTCTTGGCGGTGTAGTTGGGGCTATGATGTCCCCAAGAGGTCCGAATGGCAAGCCTTGAGAATGTCATTGGCTTCACGACCATACACACGCTGATGACTTGATCCGCATGAAATTTTGAATAAGTAGGGGTGCCCCGTAAGTAATGTTTAACATCTTTGAAGAATTTGTTCTTCAGTTGGGTCGACATCCCTTTCACTATGAAGTTACGGCATGGTAATTTGCAAAGTCGAAACCATGGGGTAGAAGAGTCTCCACGAAAGAAACCGCATTGAGTGTTTCGAGAGGAATGTTTCATTTATTTCCTCTCGAAAACATCTTGGTGAGGGTTTTCTAATCTGACAGATGATCGCTGACTAGATTCTCAGCTTTTTTATCCGTATAATGATATCAAATTCTTGCGGGAGGAGAATCCAACGGAGCAATCTCGGTTTTGCATCTTGTTTTGCAAAGAGATATTTGAGAGCCAAGTGATCCGTATACACCACGCATTTGGTCAAGATTAAGTATGGTTCAAACTTCTCAAATGCATACACCACGCTAGTAGCTCTTTTTACGTGGTGGTGTAATGGGTTTGAGCTTACATAGTCTTACTACGTAGTGGATAGGTGAAAATGCTTAGCTCTACGCTGCTCCAGACCGCATTGCACCAGATAGCAAAATCACTTGCATCATGAGCTCAAAGGGTAAATCCGAGCAACGAGAATGGGTGCTTCAGAAGTTTTTCTTTAATGTTTCAAAAGCTTGATGCACTCAGTGAGAAGATAAAAGAAGCTTCTTTTTCAAGAAGATGGGTCATAGGCCGGGCGATTTTAGAGAAATCTTGTATGAATCGATAGAAACCGCATGACCTAGAAAACTCCTAATACCTTTGACGATAGTAGGATGAGGTAATTTAGCAATAACATCAACTTTTGCTCTATCTACCTCAATCCCGTTTTTGAAATCTTATGGCCAAGGACTATGCCTTCTTTGACCATAAAGTGGCTTTTCTCCCAATTTAGACAAAGATTGGTGTTTTCACACCTTTGAAGCATTTTTTCTAAATGGGAGAGACATGTTTGAAATGAATCCCCAATGACCGAGAAGTCATCCATAAACACCTCCATTGTTTCTCCGATCATGTCGTGGAAAATGGCCATCATACATCGTTGGAACGTGCCAGGAGCATTACATAGGCCAAAAGGCATACGCCTGTAGGCAAAAGTTCCGTATGGGCAGGTGAATGTGGTCTTTCTTGATCCTTTGATCAATGGGGATCTGAAAATAACCCGAGAAACCATCAAGGAAACAATAGTATTCGTTTCCCGCTAATCTCTCAAGCATTTGGTCCATAAAGGGTAGAGAAAATGGTCTTTACGTAAATCATTCAACTTACGATAATCAATGCACACACGCCATCCCGTAACCAATCGAGTTGGAATTAACTCGTTTTCTTCATTTGTGACAACAATTATGCCACCCTTTTTAGGAACACAATGAATTGGGCTAACCCAAGGACTATCCGAGATTGGGTAAATCAATCCTGCATCAAGAAGTTTGATAACCTCCTGTTTGATAACATCATGGATTTTAGGATTCACCCTTCTCGATGTTGAATGCCGTTTGAAGTCATCCTCCATCAAGATTTTGTGAGTACAAAATTCATGGTTGATACCCTTAATGTCGGAGAGTTTCCAAGCAATTGCTTGCTTGTGTGACTTCAAGACCTTTATGAGAGCTTGTCTTTTCATCTTTATTCAAATCTCGAGCAATAATGACAGGTAATTTATCATCACCCTCAAGAAATGCATACTCGAGATGAGGTGGTAAGTCCTTTGAGTTTGACTTCAGGAAATTCTTCAGCTTTCTCAACCGACTTGACTTCCTTGTTATGAAGCTCGACGGGAGGGAGAGGAGGAGAAGTGTCCTGATTTAACAACTTCTCAAGAAGAATATCTCCTTCCAGATTAATCTCATCAGGAATTGAATCACTAGGGTGAGGGGTTGATGATGGATCATCATTAAGCAACTTCTCAATGAGAAGTATATCCCCTTCAATGTCAATTGGAGCGTGATCAATTTCCCATGGAATATAATCACTAGCCAAGTATGCTTCAATCTCTTCCAAGATGAAGTCTCTTCCTTCAAAAGGAGTGATAGAAGGAGTAGAATTGGCTATGATATGTTGAGAAGATGTGGTGGGATCCCCACTACGTAATTATGAGAATAACCAAGAATTTCTTGAGAGTACTCTTCGTAAGCAACATCAATGATATCTATTCGGTTAACCTTCGTAATCATAGTTTGCGGAGTACCTCGAAGTTTGATCAAGGTTAAAGGTGACAAATTCATTACCAACACGTAATGTGATTTCTTGCTCAAATACATCAATGAGAGCACGGCCCGTTCTCAAGAATCCTCGACCAACAATGAGAGGAACCCGTTGATCAGCATCGAAATCTACAACCACAAAGTCACCGAAAATGGAACTTTCCTACTTTCACGAATACGTCCTCGCAATGCCAAGTGGACGGGGATATTGTAACGATCTCGCAAGCTCGAGAGTCATGCATGTAGGAGTAAGTTCCGAAGAGAAAGTTTCTTCCATATCTGAATAAGGCATCGATTGATGCTTGCACCAAGATCAGCTAAGGCAAAGCATTCAACCATTCCCGGAAATACACAAGGTAAGAGAAATTTTCCAGGATCTCCAAGCTTTTCGGAAGCTTCTTGGATAATGCAGAAAGCAGTTCCTCGTTCAGAGGAGTTTTGCCATTTCAAACAATTTTTCCTTGTTGCTTAACATGTGTTTGAGAGTTGATGCAAACTTGGGCATCAAGATGATAGCATCCGCAAAGCTTATGTCAAAATGTAACTCTTGGAAAATTTGAAAAATTTGTCCATTTGATGACCGGCTTTTCGCTGAGCTTTGCTCATTCAAACGCGTGATGGGTAAGGAATAGAAGATTTGGATTTATGTTTTCAACGGGAGCTACAGTGAGGTTCAAAACAACTCGGATTTGATTTGGGTTTCGGACAACTTGAGGTTGGACTACCGGGTGGGCGCTGTCGCTTGGGCTTGAAAAATGCACCTTGTCCGTTGTATCCTTGGTAACTTGACTCATTGCTCCTAGTGGAAGAGGCATTGGAGTCGAAGGTCTATTGTGTGTCTTAGGTTCACTTTCTACTACCTTAGGGAGAGAAGAAGAAGAGGTAGTAGGAATAGCGGGTCCATCATATGAAACACCACTTCTGGTTGTGATCGCCTTTGCATCGCCCTCGGGTTAGCGATCGTGTTGCTCGGAAGTTTTCCTGAGCCCGAGGGTTGATCATTTAAAGACTTCTTTAATTCAAATGATCCGACCAACAACAACCCGTTTGTCTCTCTTGAGATTTCATGAATTGCTTTAAAAGCTCATGATGTTGATACTTGGAGGAGGTGGAGAGGGATAATTTGAGGCCGCATGTTGCGATTATAGCCAAAATTCTTGATTAGGTTCATATTTCCACGAAATTGATTCCCTCGATTGTAAGTGTTTTGATTAAGATTTCCTTGATGTTGGAAACCTTGATTTGGTCCGTGATAGAAATTACCTTGGTTTTGATAACCTTGGTTCATTCTAGGTCGATTCATTCCGGTTAGGATTCTCGTTAAAACCGTGGTGCCTCATAAGTGTTAGCACGATAGTGTGGTTCATTTTGAGGACGGTATTGATTACCTCCCTGATGTGAAGTACCGGCTAGAGCATTGGCTTCAAATGGACTACCATCGGTGGCGATACATTGTAGTATGCATGAGGCCACCACAAGTAACACAACTCTCGAACTTTCTTCACTTCACCATGATGGTGTCTGTGAAGGTGACTTTATTTTGATTAGCAAGAACCAAAGCCTGAACAATATCCGTGAGTTTGTCAATCTTAGCATCGGTGCTAGATGTACTCACGGAAGATGAAGTAGAAGGTCCAAAGACATTAGGCTGAGATCGATATGTCTTTGCTCGAAAGGCGGACTGGGACTAGTTTTCAATGATTTGCAAGGCTTCTTTGGTGGTCTTGCTCAAGAAATTACCTCCCGCGGAGGCATTTAAAGAGTCTTGATTAGTCCGTTCGGACCATTGTAGAAAGTATCCATTTGCATTAACTCTCGGTAAAACCATGATGCGGACACTTCATGGAACAACTCTTTGTAACGATCCCATGCCTCCCCTAATGATTCATCAAATCTTTGAGAAAATTTCATTATCTCATTCTTAAGACTTGTAGTTCGGGATGGAGGATAGAATTCGTTAACAAACTTGGTGACTAGATCCTCCCATGTCTCAATGGAACGAGGGGTTGTTTCTCAAGCCAATTCGGGCTTGTCCTCTAGAGAAAATGGGAATAGAAGAAGCTTAATGGCTTCATGTGGGACATTTTTGTATTTGATGGTTGATGCAATCTTGTTGAACCATCGAATATGTGCATGAGGATCGTCCGCCAAAACCATAGAATTGGCTTTGGGTTACAGATTAAGTAACCCGGTTTTGAGCTCAAATGTATCGGCCACCGCGATGCATGGTGGGACAACAATAGCATCCCCGTAACCCTCGATGGGTGCTTGGAGAAGCTCATTCATAGGCTTATCTTCGCCATTACGGCATGTGGTGGTGGTGGTAGACGCTCTCGGCCGCGGTGAAGGAGCGTAACGCCCTCTACGCCATTTGGGAATATTTGCAAGCTCGAAAGTGGACTTGTAGAATCGGAAGAACGAGTGCATGCACTAAGTATAAAATCAATTTTCAAAAACAAATGCTAGGCAAAACGACAAGTGAACTTAAACCAATAATCACAAATGAAATGGCTTTTTTGAAAAAGGTATACCAAATCACAAGGACACAAAGGCAAGTTTTAATCTTTGTTCTGGGAACTTATTAATGGTCACACCCCCAGCTTGGTAGGTGTATCTTGCCTTGATTTGCGGTGGTTGATTTTTATGTATAAATTAAGTATCCGAAAAGACGTAGGTATGGATTTGTGCAAAGGGGTTTAAAACTTTGAAAATATTTTGGAATCGCCTCGTTTAACCAAATCGTGATTTCTTTAAGAATCACCTTAAAGAAACACAAGCTAGAAAGCGTACGATTGTTTTGTTGTTTTATATATTTTTATGTTGTTAACACTTTAGAAAAGTGTTAATGAACTTTTGATAATTTGATAACTTAACAAAAACTTTTACAAAAGATGGTATATGTGCATGGTCCAAAAGGTTTAACACACGCTAAAGTTCGGCAATGGGCGCCAAAATTTGACGCTTCCCGGCCATGTTTAATCACACAAGCTAACCACTTGTGAATGGCTAACCGTAATAAACTTAAAATCGTCAAACCAATGCAATGAAGATCCGAGAATATAGAGGATTCCCGTCGTTGATCCGCGCTAAACCGCCAAGTTTTTCACTGCCTACTAATTTGTGAATGGTCAATCGTGAAGAAACTTAAAACGGTTCTAAATCCAACTCAATGAAGATCGAGTATAGGGTTTCCGGTCGTTATGTCCCAAATGAAGCTATAATGGATCACCAAACGTATAGTGACGAAATTTGAACGATAAAAGGATTATGATTATTATAACTAAAGAAAGCAAACAAATTACAAAGGCTTAAAATGCAAATTAAAGAATATTAAAAAGATAAAAAATATTAAATAAACGCTATCACTATTTGCAAAATGATGTTTTTGATTCTATGTTTTTATAAAACTTAATTAAAACTACTTGACGCATAAATAAAATGTGAAACTTACACAATATTAACCCTAAAAATATGAAATGATATTTTACAAACCTAATGATAAAAGAAAATTTATAGAAAAGAAAATTATTTTTATAACTATTTATCTATTTATTATTAATTAAAACTATTTTTAACTATTAAATAATTACCTAAAATACAAGAAAATGTGAAATAAAGCTAGAAAAATAAAATAAAGACTTAGAAAAATCTAAAATATCAAAAGAGAATTTTCAAAACTATTTTTATATTTTTATGATTATTTTTGGATTTTCTAGGAATTAAAAACTATTTAAAACTATTTAAATTACTTAAAAATACAAATTTAACTAAGAAAAATCTGGAAAAATATTTGTTTAGCTTTTTATATTTATCTTAACCTAAGAAAATGAAAATTATTTTTTGAGACTTTTCCATTAATTGTATTTAAAGCTAATTAAAAGGCCTAAAAACTAATTAAATCAAGAAAAATACCAAACCCCTAGAAAAATCTGAAAATTCAAGATAAGCTTAAAATAATATTAGGAATCTAAAAAATTGAAAACA
>OU343222.1:125385398-125463883 GCA_910596185.1 Chrysanthemum makinoi
ACTATTTATACTAAATGAAAAGGTGTGATGAACCATTGTGATGGTTCACCAACAGACATGCCTTTTCCTACATAAGTGAAAATAACTGTAATACCTATAACTGTCAATTAAGTGCTAACCATATTAACTGTGAAATAGATCGAATGGAATACATATGACCCATTCTAATTCATATAGGACTGCATATTAATTAAAAACATATACTAAGGTTTTAATTACAAAGACTTATAATATAGGAAGGATTATGATCTTGTTCTCCAACATTCCGACCATCCAGTTTTTGTAAAGCCCAACTGTAGCTTCAAAGATTCTTACCCCCTAACTACTTATTCAGGGCACGATCTCATCTGTACCAGTGATATAGTTGTAGAACTCATTACATGTAATTGTATATAACAAGGTGTCAAGGTTTAAGTGGCTGGTACCATTTTTTTTAGAACGACATTTCCATTAAACTAGCAAGAAGCTAAAAAGAAAAAAGATTACAAGGTAATATTACAAGAAGATTTTGGATCACAAATCCAATTGAACTACTCGGGTTTAAGAACCCTATTTCTATGAACAATCCAAAAGTGCAGAAAACCTTGATATCATCCAAGGGAGTGTTTTTCCCAGGAGGTTTTATATCGAAGCAAACTCGCTTCTAAATCTCCAAATAACCAAGCCGTAGTTTGAACCACCACATCGAAACAACTTTTGTTGAGTTGTTTGAAGGTCGACCGTATCCCCTACTTAATTAGCGAGACCATAGAGTTAGAAAACCACGTGTGGCAAAATTCTTATAAATATTATTACCACATCAATGTAACATTAGTGATTATCCAAAAAATAAAACCGTGAGGCTCACTTCTTTTGGTTATGACCTTTTAAGTGGTCAAACAAGAAACAAATGACTCCTACCATTAATTATAATTATCAAAAAAAATTTAGTTGGCCTACCTCTCAGCCTATATAATGTTAGAGTGTTATTGTCAATTCTATTTAGTTAAAAGTTACCGTCGATATGATTACGTTAGTTAGATTATTATAGAAAAATGTGTCTAGATTTCCTAATGCTAGTATTACTTGCCTTGCAAGGCAAGTTAGACGTTAACTTGTTTAGGGTGTTTGTGTTCGAGTCGGGCCACGAGCCTAGATATTCCTAATCGGAAGCCAATGGAGGATATGTCTCTCATTACACATTCTTTGTTATTTTAAGAGTTAGGTTAATTGTTGGTTTTATGGACATAAATTAGTAGTCGTGAGATAGGATCGAACTCGAGATCACTGGATTGCACACTTTACGTATGAGAATTAAAGTTATAATAATTAAATATAAAATGTTATATTTAGTTATTATTTACACGAAACGTATAACGGACGTTAAGTAATTAAATGTAATGGACTAACGATCGTTAAATGTTAAAGGAATGACTAAATATGAATTTAGATGTCAAGTAGGTTCTAGAAACACTAGAAACCCTATGGGTTTCCATAACCGATTGGATGGGGGTTTCCATAAACCAATTCAACCCTAACTTGGACTCTAAGTTTCTTTGGGCATATATGCAAGACCTATGGTCTTTGTAAATTAACTCTTGTACTCCTAAACCTAAAACCTAAATTGTTGTGTGTGTGTTTTGGTTCAAACAATCTAACACACTTCCCTAGTCGATCACTTTGTTTTCTTTAACAAAACGTTTTGTGTTAATTAAACTAGCATCTACTTTAATTCGTTAATAGTATGTGTGTACAAGAACGTGGTACTCACACACTATTGTTAGTATCTTGGATTGAATTACAAAACGCGGGTAATTTTGTAATCCTATAAACCCTAATTAAGGTTCATCTAAATTGCTAGTTTGGGAATTGATTTTTGTTGGGCTAGAATCAAAAGGTACGCATACTTTATGTTTATGTTAATTAATTATTCATTATATGTTCTTACGCCCGCATGTGTACTTGATGTTTATTGTTTATATATATGAGAGCCATGTTATATATTCCCCAAAGTGGCATCACGAGCTTGGTTTAATGAGTAATTAAATACTAAACACGTAAAAAAATGGATATTGCATTGTGTTTGATATGGTTAATTCTAGGGTTTTGTTATTGTTTGAAACCCTAATTTGGGTTAGGACTTTTGCCCTAATTTTTCTATAAATTTTTTTATGTCGATCCTAAATTTTTTTAAGTCAATTATATTTTTTAGGGTTTTATAAAATAGTTTTATTAAATTGATAATTAAACCTAGAATTGTATATATGTTACATAAATTAATTCGTGAATAATTGTTATGTGACATGAAATTGTATGCGATCTTGTGACAACGTGAATAATTATTGTTATGTTAACCATGAAAACGTGCATGTTTGGCATGGATTATTGTTTATATATATATTTAATTGTTAAAATTGGTTATGTGAAAATTAATTGTTAAGTTTTATACACATGTTTATTGTTTTAATAAATCTTGAATTGGGGAATACCTCAATAATATTAATGAATCAATTATGTGCAATTTGGTATATGTTTGACTATGGCTTACGCAATCGATTTATCGATGTATGTGGCTCACTTGCCTTAGTAAGTGAAAGCCCTAGTTAATATATACATAATTTAACCTAGAATTGATTATTAATAGGTTTATCGAATAAATTGCATGTGGCTAGTTGTTTACGCATATTAATTGTTAATTATGTGTGCATTGTTTTAGTTGTTTATTTTTTATTTACTTGTTTGTTTATTTTGTTTGACAAGTTTTAAGAAAATGGTAATTTCATGAATAGAAAAATAAATTGGACTAAACAATGGTGAAATTTGATTTGTTTTTGAAGAGCTAAATTTTCAAGAGTTTAATTGAGTGATGAGTTTTGTACCAAATAGTGAGAACGGCTTATCCAATTTTGAAAAACTATAAGAGGGGTATAAGAGGGAGCGCATTAAAATGTGTGAAAGAAGGAGGTTGATTGCTTCGTACCGACTAAATTCTTCGCTTCTTTTGGGTCAAATTGTTACCAAGTAGGCTATTTTATGTACAAAATCATCTTAAGGGTGAATTAGCTTTAATTCCATGCCCCACTTTGTGGTAATTATCCGAAACACTAAGTCTTTAGACTTATGCAAAATTATTTATATAATGGACGATAATTAAAGGTAAATTCTTTGATTGGCGAAATCAATACCTCAATCAAAACTTTGTTAAATTTAATCTTTATGAATTGGTTAATAAAAATATTTTTATTAAAAATTATGCTACAAGATGAATGCATGACATCTTTTGTACATATTTGATTTGACACCATAAATAAAAAATAGTACCCTTTAAAATTAAGTTAGTGCCATCTAGTAAAAGGAACACTTGAAGTTGCATTTACGCTATGTGGGAACTTGGCTAGATTGTGATGGAAAGGTAAATTTTCATGTTGAGTAAGACCTCAACCGACACATTTCAAAACTTTTAAATTGATGACTTAAATTGAGTAGTAAGTGAGAATGGACTAAGGCATAAGATGGGGATAAAATATGTTTACATTTGCAATGTTGTTGGTAATGTAAATCCTATAATGATCTAGGAATTGGAAAAGGTTTGCCAATTATTGTTCGACAAATTACCTTATTATGTGCTTTCGTTACTAGCAGATTAAATGATGTAATGGAACTATGATAATTTGGATCCTAGTTTTCGAGAAAATTCTATGGTTATATGAATATTACCTTGGGTATTTATTACTTGAAAAGTTTAATTATCGAAAATACTAATATTGAATTTTGCTAATTCTTTAAATGTATTAATGCAACATTAAACCGTAAACGTGAGTTATTCTTGTATTGATAAATTGATCTACACCTGTAAGGGTTTTTGGTAGAGTCAACTTTACTAAAAGAATAAACCTAGTCCTCGTTTCATAAGAAAGAGTGAGATTTAATCATATTCCTTTCAATAAAGAAGGTATGATAGGACAATCGTAATTGTCTAATTCTAAATACATAACTCGTAAGCAAATTTTAATAGTTAAGAAAATCACATATTTTCTCGAAGTTATTAAATTAGAAACTAGAATAATTTATCTAAAATTGGTAAAAGACAAACTAGTATATTTTATCTAGTTGTTTCTTGCTTTTGACCATTTAAAGGTACTACATACAATTGTTGGAATGATAGACCTATTAAGGAAGAAATTGTATGCCCAATTTTTCAAATTAATAGCATTGATGGAGAATCTATCATCTACATAGTAGAATACACTTTTTTTAGTACATAAGTAATTGTTATGTATGGACTTTCTCAAAAGTGTAGGAAAGTAAATAGTACACTATTTTCTTTCACTGGTTAATGAAACACTAACAATGTTTTCAAATCCAGTGGGAGCATTTTGTTCTTATCACCTAATAAGGAATTAATGTAATGATCTCTAATTCAGTGGGGGTTACAAGCTTTGTCATCTTGGTAGTAACCCAGATTATCTCTAGAATGTCTTAAGATAATTACTTTCCACTTGTAGACACTTATGTTTTTAAGGATAGTCATGAATTTCCTTACTGTGACAGTGACATTCTACTAGTCATGCTAATATCAATGACATAATGATATTGATCACATAAGCAAATGTGTGTCATGTTGTTTATCTACTACCTGATGTTGTTCCATGCACAAGTGGGAGAAATATTTATTGTGTGCAAGGTACAACATATAGGAATATGATTTAAAGGATTCTCTTGACCTAAAGGTCGAGACTAATGTTCTAATATGACTTGTACATATCTAATTCAAGAAACACTTGGTGTTGCAATTACGCTATGTGAGAGCTTAGCTAGATTGCAATAACAAGGCAAATCTTCATGTTACGTGTGGGAGCCGTATTCCGAATAAATTTACAGTTTCTAAATTAGACAAGTATTTAGAATAGGTGTCAAAATGATATATAAGACTACTTCAAACTAAATATTTATGTATTATTAGAATGACATAAATAAATGAAGTAATCTAATACTACTTCAATTTGTATATTTATGAATTTTTGGAATGACATAAATAAATGAAGAAATAATGTAGTCCTATATTATTGTGAAGTAATAAATTAACTTGAAATTACTATTGAAACCATGAGGTGGTGTTCATAATTACTTTAGTTAAATATGTTTATGATTCATTGTAAAGACATAAACATGAAGTCTTTTAAGACTTATAATAAAGTAAGACGTTAACTAGTTATTTTTTTAATTAAAACATATACAAGAAGTCATTGAGTTGATCAACGATTTATAACGTTTAATGGGATTATAGCAGTTTATGTTTTCTTGATGAGACATGGATATGAAGTGACTTGGTTAAAGAGTACTTGTGTAATAAATTAACTTGAAATTACTAATGAATTAAATACTTGGTATGTTTGATTTTATAATATATTGTATCCTATATTTGCATGTTTAATCCATGAATAATTTATTTATTCTAAATCGTCCGTTGTCAATTAATGATACGGGAGTATCATTAAACTAAGACAAATCTGATTGATTTGGTAGAATATACTTTAAAGTGTATTGATGAGAAAACATACCAATTTTAGATGATATTCAATGAATTGAATATAGATTTATCCCAACTACATGATTTTACTTTATAGATATTGTTATTAAGTAAATCATAAATAGTTATCCTCGACTGAGATACCGTACTAAGTGTCATGAATGTAGTGCACTTATGTGGAACAACTTAACACTAAACGTAATCGTAGTCATAAGGGTTGTTTCAGAAGTGTTGCAAAGTTTGTGAGTTATTCTTGTAGTCAAGATAGAATTTGTTCCTTCAAATTTATTTTGAGTTTAATATCATTGCCTCGTAGGGTTGACAAGATGTTTATGTGGCCACACCCAAGATCTCCCCTAAATATGTTCAGAAGATTTGGTAATCTTGCTCAATCACTTACAACGAGAAACATAATGGTTGAATAAAGAATGACTTAAATCCATATCTTTATTTAACGTGGTATTAGAAACAAAAGGATAATAATAATGAGAAATCATTAAAAGGTTTTTCAAAGTACTTTACTCGAAGTCATGCTAGAGGCATTGAAGTGTTGCTAGACGTTAACCGATGTGATCACACTATTAAGATATTTCCAAGTGGGAGTTGGTTTTATGACATAAATTAGTAGTCGTAGTTAGATCGAACTCGAGACCAAGTTATCACATTAACTTTACATATGAGAATTAAAGTTACAATAATTAAATATAAAATGTTATATTTAGTTATTATTATCTATATATACTAAAGATCAATCAAGAAAACAGTAACAAGCCAAGCATTAAATGCAAACTTTCTGAAGTTGGCAAAATGTACCCCCGAGGTTCAATAAGTGGCAAAGTAAGTCCAAACATTAAATGCAAAGTTTCACAACTTGACAAAAAAAATTCCACAGGTTTAAGTATCATTGCAAAGCAAGTCCAAACATTAAATGCAAAGTTTCACAACTTCGCAAAATGCCTCGAGGTTTAAGTGTCGCTACAAAATAAGTTTTGAGCAAATCACAAGATCACATGCGCTTCCACACTCGTTATTACAAATATTAATCTTTAATTAATTACCCAAAAGTCAAAATACCTATGATCTCCAAGACTTGCAAAGTTTTGCAAAATTTCAAAAATTCGGCAGGTTTTATCACAAAAGTAGTCTTCTACAAATTTTCTTTTCTGCGAAGTTGGTCATTTGTAGATTTTTATTGCGAAAATGGCCATTTTGCAACTTTTTTGTTCCAAAATTGGTCCTTATGCACTTCTTATAAAATTTGATATTTTTACTACCGTATATTTCACAATATATTTACACATATTTCGTACATATTTGAGGAAAGCTATAATGGTTAGTACTCGGTTTTATTTTTTAGTGTTATGTTAGAACACATAATTGAATGAGCTTTTATTTGTTACATCGATAGTTGACTTATAAGATGCTCTTGTTTATACAAAACATATAACGAACGTTAAGTAATTAAATGTAATGGACTAACGATCGCTAAATGTTAAAGGAATGACTAAATATGAAATTAGATGTCAAGTAGGTTCTAGAAACCCTATGGGTTTTCATAACCGATTGGATGGGGGTTCCATAAACCAATTCAACCCTAACTTGGACTCTAAGTTTTTGGTATATATATACAAGGCCTATGGTCTTTGTAAATTAACTCTTGTACTCCTAAACCTAAAACCTAAATTGTTTGTGTGTTTTTGTTCAAACGATCTAACACACTTCCCCAAGTAGTCGATCACTTTGTTTTCTTTTAACAAAACGCTTTGTGTTAATTAAACTAGCATTTACTTTAATTCAAGTAATAGTAATGTGGTGTACAAGAACGCTACTAACACACACTATTGTTAGTATCTTGGATTGAATTACAAAACGGTAAGGGGTAATTCTTGTAATCCTATATACCCTAATTAGGGTTCATCTAAATTGCTAGTTTGGGAATTGATTCTTGTTGGGCTAGAATCAAAAGGTACGTATTCTTTATGTTTATGTTAGTCAATTATTCACTATATGTTCTTTACGCTTCCGCATGTGTACTTGATATTTACTGTTTATATATATGAGTAGTCATGTTATATAATTCCGACATTAATAACATTAATTAAACAACGTTATGCTATACTTGTGGTTCGCTTACTCGCATTACTTCCAACAAAGTTATAGGTGGGGTTGCCGCTTTTGATCGACAATAGTGTTCTAGTTTTGTGATTCATCTTCAGTTTGCTGTCGTATCTCCAACAATACGCATTTAGACAAAGGTAAAATAAAATCATATAGCAAGCACTCATAACTAGTTTCATACCCATTTAGGTAGCACTATTTGTTTGTTAGTTTATACAAAGGCACGGATACGTAATCTAAAATGATAGGATTACTAACAAAATTTATTAGCATACTCATACATATATAGGCCACAACATAATCAATATGAACGGTACCATATACTCTATATGTAGGACATCTAACTATACGTATACCACAGCGTTGAACAACTTAAACATACAATTACATTGAGCCCACTCACAGCTTTATGGTACCAATATACACCTTTGTGCTCGCTGTCTTCATCTGGCTCGATGTAGATGCTTTCCTTGCCTCTCACATTGCCTTGAAAATTGGAGTCCTAGATCAATCTTATAATACTCACCCAAGACAAAGCTTGATTGCATCCTTGCTCCTTTGCATGCTAGTGTGGAATGTACGAGATCAAATGATGCAAGATGTGAGTGTGGGTGACGTCGTGGAAAAAAAAAGATATGTACGCCTAACACCTGAAGTAGATACATACGCGTAACCCAAGCAAAATTTTTACAGCTACAAGAAGCTTAATTACGTGAAAAGAGGCAATGAAACCAAGATCTCGACGTGCCACAACTAGAATTCTTTTCACTGAATATCGGACTTAGTGGATCAAAGTGGTTAGCTTAACCTTCGTATTTCCTTCCGTATATATTAGTTAAGAGGTATAAAGAAACCAAGGGTGAATCTAAAAACTAAAGTTAACACTCTAATTGTGGGTTGTTAAGAATGTTTGAGTATATCCCGACTTTAGACTTGCATTTAGGAATGTAAACTCATCGCTATCAAGTGAATTTGTGTTGGCGCATGATTTTCTATGTTTGTATTTCCAAGAGAAATATGGGGTAAAGAGGCGTAATGGAGAATGAATCCAACAAAGGTCATCAATCCACCGTACTCACTAAAGGCGTAATGACCATATTCATGTCCAATAACCCATAGGCCTGTTAGAATGCTAGCTTGGCAAAACCAGTAAACCGGCCATGCTAAGTAAACTAGAGAATGTTAAAATGATATCAAAACACAACAACAACTTCTTAATTACCCAACCAACCACCCCTTGGTGATCATTCACTTTTATTATAACAATATACACAGAAAAGCTCTCCCCAACACGGATGCAAGCTAAACAATACAAAAGAAAGAATATGACAAATTCCTCAATGTGTGCCGCCTACAAAACCCACTCTAAACCCGAACCCAATACGTTCTTTAACATTGAAACAAACTAACCAACAAGATCAAGATGATCTTGATACAAAACCAGACTAGAAACTAAAACCCAGAACACTAAAGATCAATATTCACTTGAGAGAGAAAACCAGCTGTTAACTTTGATGATGCGAAAGATTATGAACCCTAGATCCGGCCCAAGACTTTTATATACACCTCAAAGTTCCACAAGAGACCCCTGAGAAACATAAACATAACAAAACAGAACCAAACTTAAAGTTAAGCATAATATTTTACATTTTAGACCCTGTAAGTTCATAAGTTTGTCAAAAGTGTTTATTTCAACACCCCCTATCAAACTGATGAACCTGCAAGTAGATTAACCATGCCCAACTTCCTAACCATAGAACCATGTCGCACAAAACCAAGAGCTTGGTCAAAACATCGCAATTTACCTTTTAGAGTCAACCTTAATAGTTTTGATCAAACCACTAGCAACCTTTCTAACCGCATGAACATCAATATCAAAATGTTTAGTTTTTTCATGTAGCATTGTGATTAGTCAAGCATTCAATAGTGATTATTATCACAACATAATTCCACAGGCAATAAAGAATCACCCACATCAAGATCTTAACAATCCACATACTCACAGTAGCAAAGTCATTGCTCAGATTCAAATTTCAAATAAGACCTAGACAATGTAGTCGCTTACTTTTCCAAGAAACCAAGTTACCATTTACAAACACACACAATATCCGAACCCATCTTACTGTAATAGGGCATTTAGCCCAATCGTAATCAATAAGCAACAACTTTAAACACACCTTGACCCTTACTAAACCCAATACCACTACCAGGAGCTAACTTCAAATACTTAAGCACTCTTAAGCCCATATTAAAATGAGACTGTAAGCATGCATGTTGGCTCAAACGATGTACCGCATAGGCAATATCGTGTCTAGTCATAGTCAAGTAGATCAGCTTTACCAACAAGTTTTTGATAACTTGTAATATTTTCAAGTACTTATCATGATCGACTCTTTATGAGCCAAAACAACATTCTCGTGTAAAGGAGTCATAACAGCTTACATGCCAAAACCAAATTCATGAAGCAATTCCAAACAATATTTTCTTTGGTTTAGATACAAACCCTCTTTACTTTTTAGCACTTCAATACCCAAAAAATATTTTAACTCTCCCAGATCCTTGATCTTAAACTTGTTTTTTAAAAAACTTTTAAAACCTTCAACTGCTTCATTATTTCCCCGTAATAACCAAGTCATAAACATATACAAGCAAGAATAAAATAGTATCCCCTTTTGTTTTAACAAACAAAGAATAGTCATTTTTAGATTGTTCAAAACCTGCTTCAAACAAGGCCTTAGTCAGTTTATGATTCCATTGTCTAGAGCCTGCTTGCCATATAGAGACTTTTTAGTAGACAAACCTTATTGTTCTTCTTTAAAACCTGTGAGGAGGTAACATATAAACTTCCTCATTTAAATCCCCATAAAAAAATGCATTGTTAACATCAAGTTGAAACATTTTCCAATCCATTTGAACAACTAGACTTATCAAGCATCTAACAACATCCATCTTAACAACATGACTAAATAAATGTTTCTTCATAATCAATACCCTCTTTTTGACCATAACCTTTACACTAACCTAGCCTTTATATCTATCAACTTCACTAAGATTGGTATTTAATTTTAAATACCCACTTAGACCCAATGGCTTTTCTTCCACAAGGAAGTTCAACAACTTCCCAAGTATCATTCTCATATAAAGCATTCATTTCCTCACCATAGCATTAATCCAGCTAATATTAGTGTAAGCTTTCCTCATAAGAGGGGTTCACCGTGATTATTCAAATTGGAATAAAGCATAATTCTCAATAGTAAGCACAACATGATTAGCATATCTATGTAAGCCATATTTAACTTTGTTATCAAGCACATATTCATTCAACTTATGTGCAATTTAGATATCCTACTAGACCTTCTACTATTACCTTCTTCCATCTGAACATGAATACTTTGAAAACAGAACCTCATTTTGATTTTGAAAAACATTTCCCTTTAATTAAATTGATCATCTAAGGAGTTGTAGTGTGTAAATCATCATTTCCGGATCGAAAATTCAACCCTAGGATTTGACTGTAGACTGCTCTTCACAACTGCCCCACTCAGAGTTACCACATGATCCTGTTGATGCACACTACCCTCTCTACCAAGAATGTATGTATTTTCGTGAAGGCACAAACTATTTGAATTTTCATCATTGGGAGTTGAAGTTTTGGTTGTTATTTCGTGATTCAAAGAATCAAAAAGTTTAAGCTAGTGACAACATGACTAGTCTCTAAATAGAACTATTTTGACCCATCTTAAAAGGAAAAACAGTTTATAAAACTTCACATCTCTGGAGTACAAAACAGATCTATTTTCAAGACTTAAAATTTATAAGCTTTTTACCACTAGCATATCCAATTAAGAAACATTTCTATCTTTCGTAAAATTTATCAGCTTTTTAAAATTGTGGCAAAACACAAACAACCAAAACTCCTAAGATGGACAAGACTAGGTTCCCTACCATATATCATATAAAAAGGAGATTTCCATTCGTAATGTGAGGAAGGTAATGTTGAACCTAAGACCTTGATAGATCTTTGAGCGCTCGTGAATCGTTAGTAATGCTTATGTAATCACAAACACACTAATAGACAGTCTCTATTACTCGTATTCTAAAGCGGAAATCAAACACAAGCAAGAAAAATAATAACTAAGAATACTTTGATCATCTATGGATCTTTAACTCAAACTTGTTTTTTCAAACCATATCATTCATACTAACGTGTTCCTTTTATAGACAAGGAACCCTAAACCGCTTCCCAAGAAACGATAAACATAAACTAAGAAGATATACATTATCACTTCCTAATAAAGCTCATGCATATCCTAACTAACTATATAAAACACGTATCTATCCTGAGTAAACAAACTAATACGGTTTTTCTACTTCCACGCATCTCTTCTTCTCAGAATCCTTACACTTCACAGATTCGCCAGTTGTAATTTACTTAGTAGCCTAACAATCCTCCCCTAATATTGAATTTGACATGGTTAAGTTCAAGATTCTTGATAGATCTTTAACACTTCAGAACAAGAGGATTGAAATCGAACATCGCCAGCTAAAAGAACCAAACAAACTCATCTCTATGATGGCAAAACTTTGAAATCCGCATCTTTGGCAACAAATGACAAAATGTACATCAAAACATATTAGTTTCATACTATTCTCATCACATCCGTGTGTAAACTCGTGAGAGGTGAATCATTGAAAATAATGGATTTGATGTCTCTTTACCAATAGCCATCACCTAATGGAGAAATGTTTAAGTTCAAAACTATGGTACACGGATAACCATCGATTTTTAGCAAATCAGCCTATAAACGGATTTGAGATGTGTTTAACTGTGCCGTTTGCTCAAGACTAGTCAATTCTTAGGGGAAAGAATCACCTTTGGTGAATTGAGAACCCAATATGGTATTCCACGCTTTTACCACAAGCTATATACTTGTGGGCTAGCCAATCTTTGATACCAAAAAGGTATAAGCCATGGTGAATTGATGACCATACAACCTCAAAGAATTAAGCATGGGTGAGTTGCATACCTATGATTTTGAGCAACCATTACAACTATCAATAGATTTGATGTGTCTTTACCAAAGCCGCACTTTGACTAGCCAACTCTTTGATGTACACAAGGCACTACCGGTGAGTTGATAACCATCAACAGAATAATGTACAACAAACATGCAAGAAAAGTTAGACAAACAAAGAATATACATAGATTTTTTTTATTCATTTTTATTTTTTTATTTTTTTTACGAATAATGAATCAAAGAAAGAAAGAAATAATACAAGATACCAGAATCAAGAAGAAGCTTGATGTTGCAAAATCTGAGTCTTAATCAACCCAATCAACTGTTCAGCATTTGTCATATCATTCCCAACTGGATCCGGAGGAACTTCCAATTTCCTTCTAAGAATTCGTTGCATCAATTTCACCGACAAAGGATAAAGCCTATCAGAAAACATACACACGTACCATCCCACACCTTGTCTCCACAACATGCACACTAGGGATAGGATAAAATCTCCAAGTCTCAACCTTCCACTTATATGAATCCTTCCAAATTGAATACCCTTTACCATTTGGAGATTGAGAGTCAAAAAGAACTTGAAGATCTCCCAAGTACAAACCAATCCCTGTGTATGAGTAGCATAATATTGGTGACAAGACCATGAAGAGTAATCAAATCTTGCCTATCCACCATATAAAGTATGTCTTTTAAGAAAGTAAATCGCATAGAAGATTGATCCAACCTATAGATGGTGTTAAGTTTGCCCATCACAATTTCCATGTAGTCAACACACCATGAGACCCTCAAGAAAAGTATCGTAAGATCCCTTTAATGAATAAATGTTGACTCAAAGGCCTTTAGATCCAAATGCTAGAAGAACCACCCTTTTTAGATTTATACTCTAGGCCTTTCTTCCCGCCTTACCGCACAGATCTCCTAATTGCAATGTGTCTTCAGAGATCCTTCCCTCCTCCCGTGTATATAAAAGCCCATAGAAATAGAAGAGGGTACCTTCTCGATGTACCAAGGACATCTTCAAGAGAAACAGAGGAAAGGAACAGACCACCCATTGCATATAACTTATCAAGCTCTTCTAAAATTGCTAGCTCTGTTCCCAGCTTCAAATTTCCTAACCATATCTCCGCTCCTTTCTGCTCAAGAGATGTATCGCCAGTGACTGCGTGAAGCTTCCGGAGAAACAACAAGAGGTGCAGCAGATGGTACTTGCTTAGAGGATTGCACACCTTTAGTATGTTCTTCAGTAGAAACAGCATGAGAGCTTTGCTGTGCACTATTATCATCAAAATAATCCACAATCTCAACAGTATTTGGTCTTTTGGCTTTGGGAGTATCCGTACCACCAGCAATCCTCTTCAATTTAGAAGGTGGGGTAATATGCTTCAAACCAGACTGATAAATAGCAGTACTTTGGTTATACACCACATTCCTCATATATGTTTTCTTCTGAGCTGCAGTTTGTGGTTGCTCCCGCTTTGCTTTAGCTTTTGTGCAAAGAAGAGTTTTCTCTCAGACGCAGCCTTGCTTCCTTTGTTGTCCAAGAGCCATAATTTGTGCAAAGAAAGTTTTCACTATCAAAAGGCCCCTAAAATGCCTGAAAGCAAGGGTAGGATTTGAAGTACTTGAAGAGTATGAATCATTGCTAAGTAAAGAAATGAATATTATCCAATTCTCTTTGTCTTTTCGTGAGGCAAATTGGTGGTAAATTGTTCCGCAAGTTGTTGTGCCAAAGTTTGACTCTTCATCATATCCGCATACTCATAGCATTCTGTTTCTCAGAGTTCTTCCTCGCTCACTCACATGATCCAACCAAGTTCTCATCAACCATAACTCCTTTCCCTTTATCGCCAGCCTCATAAGCGTAATCAAAGATAGGAATATCAACAATGGAACTCAGATAATGTTTTAGAAGAAACACCCATGAAAGCATCGGAGAATATGTTGAGAGTGTCTTCAACAGCTGCGTAGATATCATTCATTATGATCCAGGTTAAAACTTCTTCTAGCAATAAATACATCATGATGATCTGCTGAAGGTGGAGGATATGGTTGTTCTTTCACAGATGAAGCTTGATCATGTTTAGAAGCAACATCCACCATTTGAGCATCAGCAATAACATGATCATCAGCAGTTTCAACATTTGCTACACTTGAAACTTTTGAAGATTCAGTGGAATCCTTGCTCAATATCGCCCTCCTTCTTCTAGTAAACAGTAATAGGTTCCTTTTGCTTTGAGGATTCGAATAACGGAGAAGAAGCAAGAGTCTCTTAACCAACATCGCCAAGATTTCAAGTGAATCCAAATGAATATCCTCTTGTTCTCTCTTCTAAGAAACCACAAACTTCCTTTTGTGCTTTATCCAAGTTATTCCTCTAACTCCTGAACCTTTCTTCAACCCACAATCTCACCACCAAGTGAAGATTTCACCAAGTAGCTCCTTTTCTAAGATCAAGAACCTTTTTACATATACCCGTTCAAAGAACCATATATAGATGTAAGTGTAATAGGTCCTCCACCCACAGGATTGCTCTGTGGTAATGGGAGCTTCATTGGACCTTTCAGGAGAAACATGGACACGCTCAAGAATAGGAGAGCTTTCAACAAATGGCTATCTAATGGGACTAGGAGTGGTCAGTCTATTAAAATCGTGCTCAACCTCATTAGGAGTAACATGAGTAGGTGGTGGACTAGACCAAAGACAGAGGTAAAGGTGTAGGTGGAGGTTGGTCGTGAGAAACATGTGATGCTTTCAAGAAGCTATGGAAGGGCCCTCATCAATGGCAACGATGGATTACCATCACAAAGAATATTAGAAGACGGTAGCACCAAAGCAACATTACCTCATCACAAAATTCTTGCCATGTGGCAACATAGCTTCTAGCAAAGGATGATGTGCCCCAACATAATTAGTCTTCATTGAAGCAAATAATTTAGCACTTAGAGTCTTATGGGACAAAAAGACTATGTCTTGGGTTGTTATGTCTAAAATCATTTGTAAAAACTCGATACATTAGAAACTTATGCTTTTTCCTTTGAATATTTTCAACCATATTATCAAAAATAAATTTAGAAAATTATAAGTTAAACCCTCTGAAAGACATACAATACACAACCAAATCAAGGTAGAATTGATCCCATCCTCCCATTTATTGCTAATGCATTGAAGTAATGTGTGTACCAAAAACCTCCACATAGGGCAAAGCTTATTCTTGTGCCACATATCCTGTTAGTACTGATAACCCAATCTTAACCCAAAGAAGTATCACTGTTGGTGTGATAAACCCACCTTCATCATCCAACCTAGTCAGGTTCAATCACTCTCCTCACCACAACATATTCGGCCTCATCAATCATTGCCACAATCTCGTGGTCACCGTTTAGTAGCAGATGCCCAAAATTGGTCAACCAATGATTCATATATCACATTTGGAGAATGTGTAAGCGCATAATAGAAGTTACCCAATTATAGTAAAAAATATCGGAACAAATCGTTGACCATATCTTACGTGTAAAATAACTTCAACCAAATTCAAAATTAACACTTCGCCAGAACGATGGTCAATCAGTCAAGGAGGTCAATCGCCAGAACAATCAAATTACTAAGTAGCCAAGAATATCTTGAAGTTTTACTATGCTACCCAACTCGCATTAATTAACATCAAGAATCGACCCTATAGATAACCCCAATTCACAAACACATATCATTACCCCCAATTTACTCCAAAACCCTAATTTCTCAATATTCCACAATCACAAAGAACAACCATGTCTACCAAACTAGAAGTCATTGATCTAACCTCCTCGGCCATCCTCATCATCATCATCATCATCATCCAAAGGATGATTCACTCCCATTATTTCTTCATATCCCTATCAAGATGAGCCTCACCTTCAAAGTCCTTTTCTCCCTTCTTCCTAAGATGACAAGTAGTGGATCCAAGTGATTCATCTAGAGGTTCGATGACTCCACGTGATCGCCTAGAGCCATATTCAATAGATCAAGAGAGGAAGAGAGAGGACATCAAGACCAACTTTCACAACCCCAACCCCAACCAAGGCCATCAGTACCAAATCCACCACTCCCAAAGACAAGAGAGGTGGTGATTGCACTTCCTACTCCAGAACTGTGCCATACCATGGAAGCAGGGAAAAGGCAAGGGGGCAGAGGTGAAGGAAAGGGAAAAGGAAGATGGAGTGATGCTCATTGGTGGAACGAGTAGATGAAACAATCAAGATTTCATATCACAAATGCATCCATCATGCCAAGGTCCAAAGATATAAAACTAGGTTCTTGAGCATCTTCACGTCAGTTTCATCAATCCATCCACCCATTTTCATCTTCAAATTTCTTCATCGACCGGTCATGCATATCTACCAAATTTTGTAATAGATGATATGATCTAGAATATGTTTGGTAGATCTTGTATAGGAATGGTCTTGTATTTCATTTGAAGTTGATTGCAAGTCAGTAAATTATTTCTTGAATGAATGATCAACATGTCTTTCTCTCAATGATTAGCACTTAATCTATACTTCAAGACTTTCCTTCAAGAGAATCAATGAGATAACTTGTTACAATACTTGTGCTTTTCTTCAAGAGAAACAAACTTAAGCTTACATAACCATATTCCCATTTACCAACTTGGTGAACTTTAACTCAAAGAGACATTCTCAAAATGCAGACAAAAGTAGCACACAAACCAAACCAAGACATACAAAACTTAAAGATCATTAGCAGGTTAGTGTTAGCAAACAAAAAGATAAACCAATATCTACAAAGTTTACAAGATATACAACTACAATCCTCCCTTGAGGCATATGCCTCCCTCAAACTTTGCGCTAAGGGTTAACCATCCCAATATGGACAACTAGGTGTTGAAACCTTGGTCCATCAAAAGCTTTAGTCAATAAATCTGCCACATTATCATCTCTGTGAATCTTAACCACCTTTATCAAATGTTTTTCATATGCATCTCTTATAAAATGGTGCTTGATCTCAATATGCTTAGTTCTATTATGAAAAACTGGATTTTTACTATGCATATGGTACTTTGATTATCAATAAAGATTATGGTGTTCATGAAATTAAACCCATAATCCAAAGAATTGATTTTGTATCCATAGTACCGCCAACAATTAAGCAACAGAACATACTCGCTTAGTAGATGAGGTAGCAACAATAGTTTGTTTCTTGCATTGCCAAGAAATCAATCTTCTTCCAAGAAATTGGCAACCTCCGCCAGGATCTCCTATCCAGATTCGCACCAACATAATCACTATCACTATATGCTTCCAATACAAAAGGAGACTCTTTTGGGTACCAAATACCTAACTTGGGTTGGCCTTTTAGATACTTGAAGATCTTTTTGACTGCATTCAAGTTGAAAGTAAGTGGAGTGACCTGATGTCTAGAACAAGCACTCACAAAGAAAGGTAATGTCGTGCCTAGAAGTTGTTAAATACTAATGAACCAATCATTGATCTATATAAGTGAACATTCACAACCGGATCTTGTTCAAAATTGTTCTTGGTTTTGGAGCTTCATATGGTGTAGTGGCAGCTCACATTTTTCATATCAAACTTCTTCAAAATGTCTCTACATATTTATCCCGATTGATAAAATACCATCGTGTTTTGTGAACTTGTAGACCCAAAAAGAAAGTAAGCTTCCCATACCACTATCCAAACTCTCCTTCATTAACTCCTCAAACTCCCTGCACCAAGCTTCTTTAGTGGAGCCAAAGATAATGTCATCCACATAAATCTGCATAAGAATGATGTCTTTGTTATTTTTCTTTAGGAATAGTGTTTTGTCAATGGCACCTCTTCTGTAACCATGCTTCAGCAGAAATGCAGATAGCCTAGCATACCATGCTCTTGGTGCCTGATGGAGTCCACATAGAGCTTTCACAACCTTGTAAACATGCTGTGGATGATCCGGTCTTCAAAGCCTTGGGTTGAGTGACATATACCTCTTCTTCTATCTCACCATACATAAAAGCACCTTTCACATCCATTTGATAAACCATGAACCCCATATAAGATGCATAAGCCAAGAAGATTCAATGGCCTCACTCTAGCCAGTGTGCAAAACTTCATCATAATCAATTCCTTCCTTTCCTCAACCCCTCGAGCCACTAATCGTGCTTTGTTTTAACCACAATACCTTCAACTCTTTTTCTTCAAGATCCATTTTGTCCCAATTGCAATCTTCCCATGTAGTAGTGGTACCAATATCCAAACTCGCTGATTCTTAAATTGTCGATCTCATCCTCGCATTGCTTCAAGCCAACTTGAATCTTCAAGAGCTTGAGTAACACCGTTGGTTCCACTTGAAAAAGAAAGCAAGCAAACAGACAATGCTTAAAGTCTGTGTGATTGTCCCTTTGCTGGTTTGAGACATAGGAAAGAAAAGCAACTTGACCATACTTGGAACTTGTCACAACACTTCTAGTAATGCAATTAAAAGAGGATCACCAATAACATTTGATTGAGGATGAGCAATGTTGATCCTTTTGTAGTAGTGGGGTTGACATTAATTGTGGTGTCAAGATTGGTCAGCTTGGTTCAAAATCACCGCATAGGAAGGTGAGTTGAAGATTCCATCTGTTGATGATTCCCAAGATTCAAGGACTTGGAAATCGTATATGGTTCTTCAAAGTGTGGACACACTAGTAGAATTGGAGTAGATGCCAGGCCGCAGATTTGATGATGTCGAGAAACAAGATAATTGTCGAGAATCATGGTTTCACCGACCGCTTCTCTCAAACTCCCCTACTAAGCCTCTCAACTTCTAGATTGGTCGCATACTCTTGCTTTTGAGTCTAGCAAGGTCCTTGAATAGTGTGACTCATCTTCATGCACATCGGGTTACATTAGAATGATCACCAAAATGGGTAGGAGAAGGAAGGTACAAGAATTGGTTGTTCATCATGCGCAGATTCACTCTCGAGTCATCATCCGTGGTACCAAAGATTGTCAAGGGGAGACTCTTGTGAACCCGCAGATTTGTTAGCAACATATCTAGTATAACCCAAGTAATCGTATAATCCAGGTCAAAGGACCAAACATGACCTTGCCCTAACATTGGGCTTATCTTCTAGGTATCTGTGTTCAAGAGTCTCCTCAATCTTCTTAGTAGTTAAATTGTATACCCTATAAGCCTTACTATGAGCTGAATAACCCACAATATACCCCTCATCAAATTTTCATCAAATTTTCCAGTGGATCACTAGTGTTGGTCACTTGACATCCAAAAGGTTTGAGGTAATGAATATCGTGAACTTTCCCAAAGGAGAAGTTCATAAGGTGTCTTGAAATGAGGTCTAGTAATGGATACCTGCTTAGTACATAACAAGCCATGCTCAATGCCAAATTGCAACATAGTGGGTAATTTAGAGTCCGCGCATGGATCTTGCCTTGGCCTATTAACCTTTCTTCTACCCCATTTTGTTGTGGGGTTCTTGGAGTGCTATAGTCCCTTTTATCCCTTTTACCTTATGGTTCTATTAATACCATTTTTGAACTCCACCCTATCACACCTAATACCTTTAACCCTTTTGTTCAACTGGTTTTCAACAAGAGTAATGAACTCTTTTAAAACTTGAGATGTTTCATCTTTAGTTCTCAAAAAAATACCCAACAAAACCGCTATAGTCATCAATGATTACCGTGCGAAATACGATCAATACTCCCGACTTGGGTGGACCAAAGAGATCCAATGCGCAAAGAATCAAGAGGTTTTAGATAGTGCTCACAGTCAAAATGGCTTTGTATGAGGCTCGTGTTGCTTTACTTTGTTGCAGCAACACAATTGTGTTCATTGGTGAAGACTGGAGGAAGTCCTTCAACAAGACCCAGTTTAGAAAGCTTGTTAATGGTCTTAAAGTTCACATGAGCCATCCTTCTATGCCATTTTGTAGACTCATCCAGGGATGCTTTAGCCACCAAACATGTAAGGTCACCAAGTTGAACATCATTCAAATTGAATTGTATAAATGTGGCTTCTAGGAACTCTCGCAGAATGGATGTATCTTCCAGTGTGAAGTCTTTAGATAGCACAATACATTCATCCTCGTAAAATAATACTTTGTTCTTGGTGTCACAAATTTGTGATAATCGAGAACAAGTTGAAATGTTGCGCCTTACATAGTACACATTCTCAAAATGCAAATGAGGTGTTCAATGGTGCCTTCCCCAAAGCATTCTACCTCCACCAAAAGTCACATTGCCTCCACCTCTATGGGTACAAAATCATGCATCTTCTTTGTTTCCCCTCATGCTTCTGAACAACCACTATCTACTATGCCAACATCTTTACCTCGAGGATGATCCTACAACAACAACAAATATATACAAAATATTAGTACACTAGAGACTCACTATTAATGACTTGAGCCTCCTTGTGGATCATAAGATTTAGGCCAAGTAGATGTATAAGATCCACCATTGTTCTTAAATCCTTTGAAAATTAGGTCCCTTTTAGCCAAGAACAACCTCGGCCGAGGCTTCACGTTAGCACCCCTATATCCCCTTCCAACATACATTGAGTCAAAACATCTAGGCCAATAACCATTTTGAAAGAATGAACTAGTAGGTTTCACATATGGTCTAGCAACAGTTCTTCTCCAAGCAGATGGAGAAGGTTTATCAGTATATTTATAAGTTGCTTGAGGAACAAAAGATGGTATATCATTAACATTTTTCCACACTGATCTAGGTTTCTTTTGACTAGCACATACACCCATTCTTTGCTCATGAAAATTACAATCCTTAATCAAATGAAATTTACTTCCACAAACAAAACATGTCTTTTTTTAGAAGATTTATTCAAAGTGAAAGATGTCTCATTACATGCAAAAGCATTCATACCACAAACACACAATTGTTTTAATGAATTAAAAAGCCTTATTTTGCAAAGAATTAAAAGACAAGTCCTCACAAAGAACTCTAGAACAGTTTAGTAGGAGTCTTGGGTGTAGGCTTGGGTGAGGTCTTGGGAAGGTCTAACTTTTCATTTGAATCACAACTGGTAGATGTAGTAGACCCTGGTCGCAGAGGACTTGTCATTGTCACAACAAAGACAAAGTCGTGATGAAGAATCAGGTCCGCAAGTCTCTTGACTTTTTTCCATAAAGATGGTGTGATCCATCAAAGTCAACTGTGATGGAAAGGTCAATGGGCATATGTTCTCCTCTAATAGGTCGTGTACAAACATGTAATTCTCATTCTTTACATAATTAGCTAACCTCGGGCTGAGATTTACTTATATCATTCCTAGCTTCTAAGCCAACATACTTCTTAAAACCTAAACCTATTCCAGAGCCATGATTGACTACCATAGAGATATTTAACTACTTTTTCACCGACACTCAACCATTCTTATGTCTAGCTACTTCCTCATCTAGTTTCGCTTTTGTAGCACTTGGTTTTCTGAGACTACATCGCCTTTTCTTCTCAAGACGCTTTAAATCAATTTTAGTACATTCCAAATCACTTTCTAACACCCTTATCTTTTCATCATAAGCCAATTGATTCTTTTGAAACCAATTTTTTTTGTCTTTCTAATGTTTTAAAGCCTGCTTATAAGCCTCAACTTCACATAAATCATTATATTTAGGTTTTAATTCATCATAGGCTTCCTTAAGTTCATTATATCTTTCACTACAACCAAAAACACAATATGTACCTGAGATGCCCATTGCAACTTGATCATGCTGATCCTCTTCAGAAAGTACAGATTCCAAATACACCATGCGCCGCAACTGAGCCATCATATAGCTCATGCACCTTCCAGCTTGACATGATCATCCAGTGACCAAAGCATTGAAGATCCAAATTTTGGAATTTCCAAATTTCCATATGATTCTCACTGATAGGAAGAATACCTAACTCATCACCAAAATTCTTCCTATCCTTGCATTCTCTTGGGAAGTGACCCATCCGACCACAAGTATAGCACTGACTTTCCTTTGTCAAATCTGGCTGGATCTCTTCCATGGAAACCAAACTTTCTCCTGCACTTACGCTCAAAACCTCTTGATGTCCATCGAGCATGGCCACAATTTCAAGTTCATATCTTCCATATCAAGTGATCCAATTGCTCAAGGTCCTCAAAAGCTAGTTGCCGCCGATTGTCATAATCAACAATAAAAGAGTGAAGTACACTTCCAACACACCACCGGATTTAGGTTGAGAATTTGATGGAGTGGAGATGTAGGATGATGATAATGAGGAAACCTGGCTTGGAGCATGATCATTTATTTGAGGATGCCCCAACAAATGCCGAAAGTGACCGAAGTGGATGAACGGTGGACTTCGACATCGTGCTCAAGAGTTTTAAGCTCAAGTAGAGATCATAAAAATGATCATATCCAGCCCACCTTTAGCTTTGAGTGCAATGCTCACTTGCAACCAAGATGGAAAAGATCGTAAAACTTTGAATTGCGCCCTCATTGTCCTGGGTTCGGCCTTCATCCGATTCAGCTTGACTCAAAATCTTATGGAACCTGGCTATATCCCTTTGTGGATACCTTTCTCTTCCTCGATTTGGAATTTTGAAACCGCTGCTTTAGCATTGATTTCCTCCTTCTCTTTGACTCCTCGTTCCCACCAAACCTAGCCTTGATAGCCATCCGTGATGTCCTTAGCATCCTCGCATGTAGTGAAAGTCACCCATGTGATCATCCTGTATAGCCTCAAGGAGAATAGTTCTAACTTTGTTCTCCCAACAAATTTTAGTATCTCTTTAGTAGTTTTGGGACCAACGATGGTACGCATTCATCGATCTCGTGATATGCCTCTTCAAATCAAGTTACTCCTTCTTCACAACTTCCCAAAGAATCCAATCAATATTGGAAATCCAATTATGCATCTTCATAGCCCACAAATCATATTTGTTAGGAATTAGAAATTCCCAGTATTAAAGAGTCGGTCACCTCAAGTATATGTAATCGTTAGAAAGCTCGTAGTCATAGTAATATTTAGTCATAGTAATATTTAGTTAAGTAGAATTTAGTTAAGTAACACCGTGGAGGACGGACGGGTCTTTACCCACTGTATGCCTGATCCACAGCCCGATGTGTATGCTTTTATGTAAGACTATATATACTCTCTACCTCCCAAAGTAGAGAGTTGGAGCTCATAATAATATCTTTCACTTTCTCTCACTAAGTTCCCTAAACCTCTAACTTTCTCTCTAGAATTCCATCTATACGCTACCTTGTGTTAATGTTATGATGTGTATGTGAAAAGTTATATCCAACAATTGGTATCAAGAGCCATGGTTAGATCATATCTTACACATCTTTGGATTTCTAGTGGTTTTTAGGTGGTTTTTGAGTTTGAAAAAGTTTAGTGGTTTGTGCATCATTTGGTTGATTTCTAGTGTTAAAGTTTGGATTTTGATTGTACTTTTGTGTTTAAGATCATCATAAGTGTTTAGGTTTTGATTTGGAAGGCTTGAATCATCGTGGTTGGGTTGTTTTTGGATTGAAAAGTGTGTTTTGGAAGTTTTTTTCAAGCTAGCGACTTAGTTCACGGAATATTTTCTTGGTAGCGACTTGCTTCACATTTTTGTAGCGACTTACAGGGTTGGAGCTAGCGAGTTAGATCTAGCGAGTTAAAGTACAAGTAGTGGATTCTCCACTACGGTAGCTTAATTTTGGTCAAGAGCTTAGTTGCTCTTTAGCTTAATTTGTGTCTCTAGCTTAACTTGTGTAGCTTAATTGTCCAAAAATTTGGTTAGCTTAATTTTGTCTCAGAAGCGAGTTACTACTTAGCGACTTGCTTTCCTCGCTAGCTTACTGGGATTCTAGCTTAATTTAGTGGTGTAGCTTAATTAGGTCCTAGCTTAATTTGGTCTTAGCTTAATTTGGTTCAAGAATTCTAAGCGACTTGTTGACTTTTCCCGACAAAACTTCAAACGGCTATAACTTTTGATCCAGAACTCGCTTTCCAGTTTCTACCCATCAAAACGACCGGAGAACGAGAGAGAATGTCACCGAATAACTAAAGTTCATTCGGGTCAACCTTCGAGGGCTAAATCCGCTCAAAGTATTGAGGTTTTTATGTTTTTAGACCTAAAATTCTCGGAAAATCGTAACAAACCAACCCAAATCACAACCAAACAACATCTCGCTTATCCACAAACAATCATATGCCCTAACACACAATTGTCTATCATTGTGTCGATCCATCAATCATCTTAACACATTCCATTGGTCATTGCTTAACGGTTTGGTCTTGATTTAGTAAAATCGCCGAAAGATTCTATTTCTCGGTTTAAATCATAGACTTGTAAAATCCCAGGCATTCTACCACATCATGTCTTACTCTAACGACCCTGATTTCGTGCTTAAATTGTATGATGTCTGTGGACAACAATGATAAAGTATGCTACCTCGAACGGTTAAAGATGTTTGAATTGAACAATGAGGATGTGAGATCTTCATGTTCTGAGTACAATGAGAATGCACAAATGGAATGCAAAGATT
Organism: Chrysanthemum makinoi; assembly: GCA_910596185.1. Classification (NCBI taxonomy): domain Eukaryota; kingdom Viridiplantae; phylum Streptophyta; class Magnoliopsida; order Asterales; family Asteraceae; genus Chrysanthemum; species Chrysanthemum makinoi. The sequence continues at coordinate 125,410,540 of OU343222.1, forward strand.
GAGCCATATCACTACTTCATCTCGCACCTCATACAACTGTTATCCATAGCCGGGATCAACATGTAGTGCTCTTTTTCCGCGGGACTTACCTACATTGACAAGAAGCTTTCTGTTGAACTTAGAACACTTAAAGCTGCAACTTACCAATAAAGAGGTTCAAAAGGATGGTTCCAAAGGCAGCTCTTCAAGTAATCTACAAACAATTTCACCATTCATCGCTGGGGAATATTCAGATACGATCAACACTTGACCGAATTTCCTTCAAAAAATATACTGGAATGGAAATTCAAGAATTCATTGAGACATTTATCCAACTCATGGATAATGTGAAAAAGTACATTGAAGAATCCTGCCAGAATGAAGACGGAATGAGTGTCAGTGCGCTTGAAAGATTGTTGTGATAAGTGGGTAATGTATATGTTGAAGAATCGGTGTTGTGAATGCGAATGTCGCTGACAACAAAAAATGAATAGTCGGATAATGGAAAAATGGAATCTTCGTGCTCAAATTCACAAGAGAGAGAGGTGCACCGGACACAACCTGTGCAAGTTAATGCAAAGGAACGCTCCATGGAAGCTTCGGATGTCCCCAAGATAGAGATGCACCCGCCACAACTTGTGCATGTCAATGCTCAGGTAAGTTGCATGGATGTTTCTACTGTACCTAGTTGTGCATCTTCTACTCAAAATGATGATTATGAACTGCATGAGTATGCCGTGATTTGTGCCCGATGATTCCTTTACCACCTGAGCTTAACATATATAAGGATCAGTTGCTATTTATGAACAGCTTGCTAAGTTTGAGTTGACCACCCGTGAGCAGGAAATGGATGTCCAAATACGCACAACTATTAGAAAAAGTAGGTTTAGAGAAGAAGTATTAAAACAAGAGTTAAACTCCTTACAAGAAAAGCTTTCTAAAACCGCTAAGCAAAAACACGAACTTCAAGAAAATGTTAAAATGCTTAAGCAAGAATTCAAGGCTAAGGAATCAAAACTTTTGAATGATTTTTCCAATCTAAAAACTTTGAAAACAAGCTTGAAAATAAGTTGTACGCACAAGGAATACCATTCGACTCACATGATCACTAAGCATAGAGTCTTGCGATAAGCATAGCATTCCCTTAGTTGAGGAACCTAATCCAGAGGTAATTAAAAAGGCTAGAAATGCTCATAAGGTACTTTATGATGGTAATGAGATCCTTAAGCCTAGACAGAAACCTAGTTGCTACTGAGTGCAATCGAGGAAGATAAGAAATCGATGAAGTCACTAGGGAGAAAATGAATAAGAAGCTAGAAGATCCCGAGTGTAAAAAGAACAAGATAACGATAAAACCCCATGATTACACTAAGGAAAATTGGATATCCTTAAACATGTTTAAGCCTCCTACTCTATTGACCTGAACAAGTGTTCGGAAAAAGGATATGGACTTGCAAAAAGTCGAAAATCTTGTTGAAAAGAATCCCCTTGTAGGAAATTCCTAAAGTTACTGTATCCTCCAAATACACATATGCATTTAGTTCCTAGAACTATTGCCACTAAGAGCAAGACCTTAATCACCCAATATGTTATTCTTCAACTATTTGTCGATTTTGAGAAAACTTGTAAGAAAAGGATCACACCCACTGATAATCAAGGGAAAGGGTTTTGAGCAAATGAAAGAATGTTATTTAACCGAGGTCATGCCTTTCTTTAAACAACTAAAAGATCATTTTGAGAGTCTTAAAAAGGATAAAATCGATATTAAAGAAATGGAAAAGGAATTTGATGCAATGGTAGTTGAAGTTAGTGATTATGAGCATGCACTAAAATATAATGAGATTGAGAGGAAGAACTTGCATACCTTAAATGAGACTCTTATTACTGAATGTGTTGCTCAAGATATCTTTTTCATCGCTTCAAATTTCTCTATTAATGCTTCCAAATTTCATGAACTATCTCAGCCTCGAAAGTCTCCCATGATCGTGTCATTGAGCTTGAAAAACTAATTCTAAACTAAACGAGAAAATTGAACTGGATGATCACGACAATTTGGTTAAACATTTTTCTAAACTAGAAGTTGAGCATTTTAATTTACAACTCAAATATCAACATCTCAAAGAAAATGTCAAAACTTCAAATATCAAGACATCTTCGGATGCTCCAGAGTTTGATGCGCTTTTCAAATTAACAAACGCGGATGAACGATTCAAGCTCGCAACACGATCGAAAGTTGAAAGCCCAAATCTCTCAATTAAAGGGTCAAAAGAACAATATGACAGCTCCCAAATGCCTCCTCCTTTAGATTCTCAGAATTCTCAAACTTTTCATCTTCAAAACTTAGTTAATGCCTTACAAAAGGAAAACGAGAGTTTTCTAGAAGAAAATGAAAAAGTTAAAAGACATTTTAAAGAGTTATATGATTCAATAAAAGTCACCCGTGACCAAAACAACGAAAAATAACGTCTTTACAAAAGGAAATTGAGAACTGAGAAGTCGTGGAAATGGGAAACTATCACTTGTTTTCAATAAGAATGTTGTCTCAAAGTCACCCTTAGATTGCAAATACACTGTGACGGTTAAATATATTCCTCCTCATCTTAGGAATAATGAACATGCTTTTCATGACTATTGTGCTCACCTTAAGGATAGTCTAGAATGTCTCCGTGAGATTGTCGAAGAGGATTTCATTAACAAACCTCTTGATAGTGAAATTAGGTTTGCTTGCCTCCGGGCCAAACGATCTCAAGAGCTGCTTGAATGTGTAATTGCAACATGTCCAAAACCCTTAGGTGAAAAAGGCAAAGCTGGGAAGCCTTGTTCTATGCCTAGTGCCAAACAGGAAATCCGTTCTATGCCTAAAGCCAAGCATGTGACCCTTGATATGCCTTGTTCCATATCTAAATTCAAGCAAGCAACCTGTGATGTGCCTCCTAGAATTTCAGATCCCAAGACTTCTAGACCGTGAATGCGAAAGTAGTGAAGCCAAGGAATGTTCCCATCGTTACTTCTACAGATGTTAAGATTGACACTAAAGTTAGCGGTCAAAACCTAGAAGCTATGCAAAGAAGGATAGGATTACGCAAACTAAAAGTGTTCATGATAAGGAAGTGAAAGAACACCATAGGGACAAGAAGTTTGATTTGAACAAAAGAATCGTGTTAGTTCTAGTATTAGCTCCAAGCTTACTAAAATTAATTCGAGGCCTTATGCTGTCAAGCAAAACATGCAAAAATGTTTAATTTCTGGTAATCATGATAAATGTGATGTGTTATTTCTGAGGTCTAAGATTCATAACCCGGTTAAGAAAGTTTGGAGAGCGAAACAGATTAAGCAACTCCGAAACCTACAGGAAGGTTTTACCAATGTAGGATTTCAAAGTGGAAGCCAATGTGTCGAATATTCACGCATGGAAAACCTTGCTCCTTAACTAGATCCACTATGCCTAGAGTAGTGCCTGTTAAGGTTTGGAAGCCAACTGGTAGACTAATCCCATTAAGCACAAAATGTCCCTCGACTAAGTCTGATGCTTCTACTAGTTTAGCTCCTAGTGACAATGACATTGCACCTAGGGTTTCTCCTGATTCAAAGATTGTTTGTGCTAACCAAAAGGACCCCATGAGCACGTGGGGATCCAATGTTTCCAATTCTATGTCTTCGCCTCGTTATCCAAAGCGTCGCATAAGTCGCCCTTGGTATTTGGATTTGGGCGGCTCTAAACATATAACTGGGCTCTAAACAATGACGCCTGTTCACATCAGCCAGTGCCTCGTTCTTCATCATTATGGCGTCTGCAGATAACACTTCGTGCCCCGCTCCTCAAAGAAAAGAAAAGTGTACACTTCAAGGCGCTTTATCTTCGTAAGAAGAGAAATCTTCATGTTTATGACCATTCTCATCGACATTCTTCATCAACAAGCTTCATGTTTCTCCCATGCTCATTCATTCATCAAGTGGATCTACATTCATTAATGTATATTCTTATTCACTTGCTAAATCAAAATGGCAACTTCGGATGCAATTTTTGAGGGGAGAAGAGTGAATATACTAAATGATGATGGATGTTTGAATAATGGTTATATGACTTAAAGTTTGATGACTCTCACTCACTAAGGATAAATGGGATTTATGAGAAGAGTTAATATACTAAATGATGATGGATGTTTGAATAATGGTTATACGACTTAAAGTTTGATGACTCTCCTCCAACGCCTAATGTTTCACTCACTAAGGATAAATGGGATTTATTGTTTGGGATTCATTGGTTCAAGATATGTTTGATGAGTATTTACAACCGCTAGCTAATATTTGATGATCATCAAAGAATATGTGATTCATGAGTTCAAGATATGTTTGATGATCATCAAAGAAGTACAACTCAGACTACTCAAAAAATCCCTATCTCCAGTTATTCCTCAAGGCGTTGATAATGATTATCATAATATTGCAGCTGCACTCATGAATAATGATCCGCTCCTTGGTATTCCTTTGCCAAATCTTCACGGATTATTGTTCATGAATAATGATCCACTCTTTGGTATTCCTTTGCCAAATCTTCATGGATTATTATTCCTCTCATCGCGCATGCTATAAATCAACCACATGAACTTCAAGGAAAATGTCTACCTCATCCGCCGGTTATTGGTGTATCCTCCATATCAGCCTCTACATGAATACTTTTAGGAAGAATACATTGATGTTGAGGCATCATTCAGCCTGTTCTCGTTCATTCAAGGTGAATGTACATCCGGTTGTCTGTTTATTCACATGTTAGGCATTTGACACAAGTTGATTACTTCGAAGTTACTCTTTATCACTTATTTGAGGTTGAAGTTGACGCTCACAAAGGCGTGATCTTATTTGATAACTTGCTCGAGCTTAAGAATTAGAGTTGAAGTCTTGGGTTATCTAGTTACCGCTAATGATGGATGGTTGAAGACCTAGGTAACTATCACTATTAGGAGTTACGTTGTTTTACTCAGTGTCACGCGTATATTACGCTGTGGATAATCGCAAGAGGTGTTAATGTCTCATACTTTAATTGAGTATTGAGTACTTAAGAGATTTGCTTGGTGCATAAATTCTATTAATCGCTCTTCCATCTTTAAGTGCAAGCTTAAGACACAAATACGGGAATTCGACTTCATTCAAGTTTGGTATATTGGGTTTTTCTTCAACAAAGGGTCACTTCAAATTGTCTACATATAGGTTGATAAAGATAGTCAGAGAGAGTTTATGTAGCATTTGATTCTCACAGAATTCATTTGGGCTATTTGAGTTCTTCTCACAAGATTTCAAGTTTATGGATATATTATGTTACTTCAGTGTTCGCTTGGAAGAAATGTGAGAAGAATATTTGGAACGCGAGATGATGTCGCCATCGACATCTTATATATGGTTTATGATAAAGTGCTTCCGGTTATATGCACAACATGTTCACTTGATCGAGCTAATTCGGCTTATTTTAGAGTTGACATCCATAGAGATGATTAGTGACTCAACATGTTACATGGATGTCATCGCCTCTACTCTTGTTGGGTACATGTGTACATTATGTGCTGATTGGTTATATGTTATATAACCGAATGCACTTGGTTAAATGAAGATGTTGATATATTGTTCCCCTAAATAGACAACCGGGTCAATCTCGAGTAAGGTGTACATCGGGATGCACAACAAAGTTCATGTGATCGGTCGAATCGTTAATCCGGATTTGATAACAGACGATCAATGTTTCAACTTGTTACTTCGGTGTTCTCGTGTTCTTCGGGGTGCTGAGCTTCAATCAATGAGACCGCTTTGTATTCAACTATACTTCTTAGAGAAATGGTCTTTATTCGATGTTTGTCGGTTTGGGGGGGAAGGTACCAAAGATTCAAATTGAGAAGGCTCATGTCCTGACGATTTTCTTAGAAGCCTCGAATGCTTTGGTGGCGAAAGTTTAAGAGATGTTGATTCCTTTCTTCTACAACGCGCTGAACGATATCTTTATCTCGGTACTCATTTCATCATTCTCTTAAACTAATTTATCTCTTGTAAATATTTATTTGAAAACAAAATACAAAATTATAAAACCTTCAAAAATCAAATAGAAAAATATAAAACTTTCAAAATCCATAAAAATCAAAAAATCAAAAATCTTCAAAAATATTGTCAATTTGTCATGTTTTTCTCTTCGATAATATCTACGGTTTGTGCTGTCATTCAAAGAATGACACGGACTTTAGATGTTGTTCAATTCAAAAAAAAAATCAAAAAATCAAAAATATTTTTGGGAGAAAGAGAAAATGGTTTATTGTCATTTTCATGCAATAACCCGGTTTTAAAAGAAAGAACAGAGCCATGTTTTACCATGTTTTCAAATTCCATGCTCGGATTCTATAAACATTTATCTGCTGAAAACTAAATGCTTTGAAAAATAACTCGGTCTCTATTTTTGATAATCATCGGACTTATCATGTCCTTATCTCTCAATCAATACAACCTATGTCATTGATTGAGGGGGAGAATGATTTCAATTAAATTAAAAGTTATTTGGCATTAAATTGTTTTCAAAAGATATACATGCATGTTTTATCAATGGAGTTTAAAGTCTTAAAATCCGATCCTTATCAGCTAAAACGCTTTCATAATCAAGTCACAATTCTCCTTAAAAGCTTTCAAAATCAATTTAAATCTATAAGAGATCACAAATCTCAAATGATTTGATAATTGTGATCGGGGAGAATGTGTGATTTAAATTGATTTAAACCGATAATTCGTAAATGGTTTTATAAGAATGTACATGATTGCCCTCCCCTCACATGTGACAAACGATTTCAATTTTTCAATGCACATGTTGAAGGGGAGCATCTATCTTAAACCTATAATTTGAAACGTGATCATTTATCTCAATGTGCAGGTTCCCTCTAGTATGTGTAAAACTCTTTTCAAACCTCGAAGAACATATTGAGGGGGAGCAAAATCATGAAAACCTCATCCTTCCCCAAAATGCTTTATCTACTTGATTCGATTAGGGAAGTGATGTTGATATCTTTTAGAAAATGGTAATCAAAGAAGTTAATTCTTTCTCTTGCCTCCGTGTGCAAAACATTTTCAAATACTTGATGCACATGTTGAGGGGAGTTCTCGTTCTAAAAATATCAAAAACAATTCAGGTACAAAATGCTTTGATAATATATCACAAGTATCCGAATTGATTTTCAAATGGTTTTCAATTGGTTCCAATGGCAGATGAACAATACCAAAATGACCGACCAACTTTACATTATGTATGGTGATATAAGGACGATAAGGTTAGGTATGTGTTCCCATGATCCGCCAGAACCGAGGGATCTACCGTGGACTATCCACTAGTTAGTGTAGAGTTCTTAGGTTTGATGATAAAAGGAGAAAATGAGATATGGGAAGAGTGCGGACTAAGACCGAGCTAGTACTGGAATAAACCCAACAAGGTTCTTGCTATGAAGTCTCTGTAAGACCGGGGTTGAAGAATTAATAAGAATTGAATGAGAAAAGGGTGAAAACAAATAGCCCTCCATTTATTCAACCTTAGGCGTAAACCGGTTCAATTCATATGCTACTGATGGTAACATCGGTATTGAAGACAAGACGTCATGGACCCAGGACGACCGCACTTCAACTTTCCATACCACTCAAGTTCCTCTTAAAAGGACTTGTTTCATTCTCACGGGGAACCAACATTATCTATCGACTTTCTTTTAGAGATTGTTGATATTGAAGAAGGAGACCTCTCCCTAGTCTCCGATATAGGATCCAAATATGCACAAATTGAGTCTAGTGCCACGAGATCATCAATAAATCTCATTAGGACACTTTCAATGAAGACTCTCTGTTTCACACAATGTGGAAAGAGAGATTATATCTTGAGTCCTACGAATTATCCTTGTGGTATTGCGTGAACATCCGAGTGATATGCAAACATACTCACAATGAAGATGGAAAGCCTTCTAGAGCCAACATCTAACAAGCTCCTGGTAGGTGGCATGTGAGATCTATTATACGATCAACCATGTGACAACCGAATGAAACAATGGGGCTTATTCATTCTTTTGAATCAATCGTTCAGTTATGGATTGACGGATACCTTTGATAAACCGGTCTGTGTGCTTTAAAACTCTTTTCATTAGCACGCCGATCGTACCGTACTAATTTTTCAAATTAAAAGGTGTTTTATGATTGATAATTGATTTTCATTAAAACCTTCGTAATATTGCAAAAACAATTTCTATTGAGCAATACACGATTGTTTTTCAAATCTCTTTTCATCAATCATGGACTAAAATTCCGGTTCACTCACCTGTTGTCTTCTTTGAGACGTCCGGTTTGAGAACAACTAGAGCAGCCGCGAAACCCCACAAGGAAATTCTTCGAATTATACCGATCACAAAGTACATGTACGATCAACGGGAACCGTGGGCCGTGTACCTCAATTCATCGAAAGTGATCAAAGACACTTTCGTGCGCTTTATTGCTAACTGCTTATGCAGTGTACACCCCGACGCTTGCGTACCGATCGTAATGAAGCGTCAATCCATAGCCACATGCTCACCTAACACATTCATCTCAAAAGAAATCATGATTAGTGCATCAATGACTCGATATTTTACTCCATGCTTCGCTACGCCGCCAATATCATGAATCAACAAATGCTTCCGCTACTCTGATGAGAATATATCATGATCCAGAATGTGAGCATGTCGGTCCGAATGTCACAACATCACATAATACCAACACCACAATGGATGTATCGAGATTTTCTACTAGCCGATGATCTCAAAAGCTGGCTCAACATTATTATCACGTGGATCAGTAAAAGACCTCCACTTGGATTAACCAAACATGCAATGAGTAGAATCAATGACTACGAGCTTCGGAGCAAAGTACTACATCAAGAATGCAAGATCAATTGTTAATGTAATATCTGATTGTATTCAATGTCATTTTAGTATATGTTTGAGGTGACCTCCCTTAGGGGGAGATTGTTAGGAATTAGAAATTCCCAGTATTAAAGAGTCGGTCACCTCAAGTATATGTAATCGTTAGAAAGCTCGTAGTCATAGTAATATTTAGTCATAGTAATATTTAGTTAAGTAGAATTTAGTTAAGTAACACCGTGGAGGACGGACGGGTCTTTACCCATTTGTATGCCCGATCCACGCATGTGTGTGCTTATGTAAGACTATAATACTCTCTACCTCCCAAGGTAGAGAGTTGGAGCTCATAATAATATCTTTCACTTTCTCTCACTAAGTTCCCTAAACCTCTAACTTTCTCTCTCTAGAATTCCATCTATACGCTACCTTGTGTTAATGTTATGATGTGTATGTGAAAAGTTATATCCAACAATATTCCTCCTTCTTCAGGTATGGGAACTTTGCATTGTTGTTTGAGAGATTGAGTTGTTGCAAAGATGTGGTGTTTTGATTGGTAGTGACTTCAATTTCATCGCCCCACCTGCATGGTTAAGGTAGTTCTGGTTGTGTGGGTGTAAAGAAAAGAATATTCTTAGTATCACAGAGACTCTCTCGAGGCTCTTATACCACTTGTTGAACCTAAGACCTTGTTAGATCTTTGAGCGCTCGTGAATCGTTAGTAATGCTTATGTAATCACAAACACACTAATAGACAGTCTCTATTACTCGTATTCTAAAGCGGAAATCAAACACAAGTAAGAACAATAATAACTAAGAATACTTTGATCCTCTATGGATCTTTGAATAATACTCAAACTTGTTTTTCAAAATCGTACATCATTCATACTAACGTGTTCCTTTTATAGACAAGGAACCCTAAACCGTTTCCCAAGAAACGTATAAACATAAAACTAAAGAAGATATACATTATCACTTCCTAATAAAGCTCATGCATATCCTAACTAACTATATAAAACACGGAATATCTATCTCCAGTAAACAAACTACGCGGTTTTTCTACTTCCTGCAAAATCTCTTCTTCGCGAGGAATCCTTGCACTTCAGCAGATTCTTCAAATAGATTCATCGCCAGAATTCTTACTTAGTAGAATTCCCAAACAGTAACCTGTTTATCAGATAAGTAGCGCTTAAAATACACTCGCACCAATACACAAGAGGAATCCCCACAAAACATAAGACTTCTGGCAACATTAAGCAGATGTCTATTTTTTCTCTCAGCAATCCCATTTTGTTGAGGGGTATAGGCTACAGAGGTCTGATGAAGAATACCAATAGTAGTAACAAAATCATTCATTTTATTATTTATAAACTCAGTTCCATTATCAGATCTAATAACCTTAACTTTTTTATCAAACTGAGTTAAAACCATATGATAAAACCTGACAAACATGTCAAAAACCTCATCTTTCCTCTTAAGCAAATATGCCCACACAGACCGCTATAATCATCGACAATAGTCAAAAATATCTATAGCCCTCCTCAAGCAATAGCTTTGTAAGGCCCCCAAACAACAAGATGAATTAGATCTCCAAAAACTTTAGACTTATGCTCACTTATAGAAAAAGAATCTCTTGTTTGTTTAGCCTTGTGACAAACTTCACAAGGCCCATTATGATCAACATTAGTCAGATTAAGAGGACCTTTAAGTAATTTTTAAACTTGATTAGCAGGGTGACCAAGCCTATTGTGCCAGACTTCTTTAGAAACAAAACAAACAAAAAACTCACTTCTAACAACACTAGCAGACATGCTATGAACTTTATCAAACAAATAAAGACCACCAAACTCACTACCGCCCCAAAGACTTCTCAAACTTTTCAAATCCTGAATATAACAAGTAGTTTCATCAAACCCAACACTTAGCTTACTGTCCTTAATCAATTTGTTAACAGATAGCAAACTAACACAATACTCAGGTACAACAAGAACATCAAATAAAACCACATCTTTATTAAGCCTCAGATTACCCACATGAGTAATCTTGGCCAAAGTACCATTAGGATGACCAACAGTTAAATTTAAATCAGAAATATAAACCAAATTAAACATATCTTTAGAGTTATTAGTTAAATATTGATTAGCCCCAGAATCAATAATCCATCCCAAATGATAATTGACCCCATTCAAACTCACATTAGCACAAAAAAATTGATAAAAGTGTTGATTAAAGAAAACATCATAGCCAAAGAAAGAACAAGAACTACTCGCCATGTTGGCATGAGCAGAATTAGGTTTCTCATTCAAAAGATTCATTAACTTCATAACCTGTTCATTAGTGAAAGGCAAAGTACCGATTAGTTTTTAAAACCAATATTAACCACATTGGCACTTTTGAGATCATTGGGTTTATTAAAAACAGTTTTAAGATTAGGATTCTTTTGAATCCAAGCAGGATACCCAATAATCTAAAAACACCTATCCACAAGTGGTGCCCTTTTAACCCACAATTAGTACACAACAAACTATCATAATTTCCTCTCGTTATTATTTCCGCATTATTATTCCAAGTACTAGTGTTTCTTTCCAAGTAGTGTTCTTATTATCCACTGATTTAGAAACAAAAGCGACACTGAGCCTTCTCGGCCACAGATGGTAGGAATCCTCTGTGGATTCTTCCCTAGAAATAATAACAAAGGCATCTTTAACCTCGTGAAGAATTTATCTAGTAAGAATAGCACTTCTTATGGGTTGATAGATGTCATCAAGACCCATAAGAAATTGCATAAGTTTTAAAATTTTTCCATGATCAATTAACTCTTGTCTAGCATCACAGTACAACCGAAGTTTCGTAAGAATATCAAATTCTCTCCAAAGATAATTCAACTTATGGTAGTATTCGTAAAACGTGCACTCAACCTTGTTTAAAACTATTAATTTTCTGAAGCAAATTAAACACCACAGACCCATCAATTCTATCATATGTGTCTTTTAAATCTTTCCAAACAAATGTAAGCATTATCTCTAAAACACATGACCAAGATAGACATCTTGGGATAAAGAACTCGAACCCAGTTAAGAACAAAGAAGATACACCTATCCTACTGAGCCTCAAGAAGAGGACTAGCAGCATAAGCATACCTAATACAAGTCCCATCTAGAAAACCCATTTTATTTTTAATTTGCATAGCCAATTTCATAGCACTAGCCCAAATTCTATAATTCTCAACCCCACTCAACTTAATAGTCACAATAGAAGCACAATTAGAGTCATTAGGATGCAAATGCAGAGGATTACTCTGATCCAAACTACTGATCATAATAGCCATAATAGCCATAATAGCAGACAAAACAAACAAAGGAATAAACCAAGAACTAGCAAACAAGCAGATATAAACCATAAACAGATAAACAAGCAGACCACAACCAAACCAACTAAACCAACAACTACCAAAATACTCACCAATCACAACTTCCAAAAAACCCCAAAACCTATCCTCCTTCGACCTAGACACACAACAGAAAAGGGAAATACTAAAGAAACTAAAACTCACACCCAGAGTCAACTTAGCCCCAGTCAGCAAACTGTGATTGGCCAGAGCAGGTATTCACACCTCTCAAAGGTGGTGGATCAAGATGTTAGCCAACCCGTTACGCCACTAGACTCAAGACTAGTTAACCCTAAGAGAAAGAAAACCTTACAAGATAACCGGTACGGAAGACGTTACAAATGCACCAAGAAAGAACCCAGAACCACAAATCTCAAGATCTTTCAAGAAACCCCCCAAATTCCAAATTAGGGTTTCAACCCAGCTGATCAAGAAACCACCAATTAACCGTCAATCCTCCAAAGATTAGCAACCAAAACCTCTTAATTGCAACAAGAATAAAAAACCCCCAAATTCTAGGGTTTCAAGAAAAAACCCTAAAATTCCAAATGAGATCACCAAATACCAATTCGACTCAAGAATCAAAAGATTCAAGAACCAAATCAACCAATCGATCAAGAACCCAAGAAATCAGATCCCCAATCAAGAACTTAAATAACCAGAACCTAGCGTTCTGATACCATGTTAAAATGATATCAAAACATAACAACAACTTCTTAATCACCCAACCAACCACCCCTTGGTGATCATTCACTTTTATTACAACAATATACACAGAAAGCTTGTCCCCAACACGGATGCAAGCTAAACAATACAAAAGAAAGAATACGACAATCCCTCTAACAGGTGTTGTCTACAAAACCCACACTCTAAACCTGAACCCAATACAGTCCAGAACACTGAAACAAACTAACCAACAAGATCAAGATGATCTTGATACAAAACCAGACTAGAAACTAAAACCCAGAACACTAAAGATCAATATTCACTTGAGAGAGAAAACCAGCTGTTAACTTTGATGATGTGAGAAAGATTATGAAACCCTAGATCCGTCCAAGACTTTATATACACCTCAAAGTTCCACAAGAGACCCCTGAGAAACATAAACATAACAAAACAGAACCAAACTTAAAGTTAAGCATAATATTTTACATTTTAGACCCTGTAAGTTCATAAGTTTGTCAAAAGTGTTTATTTCAACAGAGAACTATTAAGGACCGAAATGTATGTGTTGGCAAGGAAGTAGAAGACATAGGCAATAATGAGATCATGAACGACATAGTAAGATGAACATATGACAGATCGCTCGAAGCAATGGGCTCATATTTTTGATCACTCAACAAGAATGGTGGATCAACTGGGACACGTTGGAGGATATTTTCCTGATGGATCTCACATCCCATCACCGCACCCATGTTGTTGATATCGATGAACTCGCAAATATTATCTAGATAAATATAAGATATATTGTAAACTAAAATGAGTAAGAAAGAAATACAAGAATATAAAGCTCAAGGAGAAAAAGGAGACCTCGAAAGAAGTGATGCACCATACTTTCTTGCCGATGATTCTTTTGGGGTTCCTCATGCTTTGAATTTAAAATCGATTTTTGGTAGAGATTTGGGTTCCCTTGACATTCGCCTAACTAGTTTAAGGACCATGCTATTATATTTTAATCTTAATTTTCTACTTATAGGTAAATTGCTCATGAGAAATAGACAATGTCCCAAATAATACATCAGTATGCTTTTTTCGATAATTGACCATTATACATGTTAGACCACTTGCTTTGTTTCTAGTGGTGGTGTTCAACCGATCACTACTAGAATTGGGGCTTTTAGCTACGACGAAAATCGTGGCTTAAATCCAAGAACAACAAAATAAGCAATTTTTAATGTTTGACTATGATAGTCACAAAAATTTAAGTCGTCTCTATATTGTCAGTGGGTACCCACAATTTCGTACCTAAAACAATTATTAGAGCGATGGTTGCGGCGCTGAGCCTCGCTAAATTGACGCTGGCATAGCTGCCTCAAGTGCCAAGATGCAAGTAACCCAACCGGCTTGTGCCAAATAGAGAAAAGTGGAAGAACGAAATAGTCGTTGGTACCAACGTTAAATTTTGTTATTATTATTTATTATTATTATTATTATTATTATTATTATTATTATTATTATTAGTATTATTATTATTATTATTATTATTATTATTATTATTATTATTATTTTTATTATTTATTTTTATTTTTTATTTTTATAATTATAACATCACTTTATTAAAAACTCAAAAGATTTACAAGAAATTAGTGGGAAGCCGAGAAACCAACTGGGCCCCCACTCCTCTAGCAATAGCTTAAACTAATACGATTAAAAATATGACCCAAAGACGAGCCCCAATGTCTTGAGTCAAGGAGAAACGCCTAATACGCTTTTAGTAGGGTTAATGCTTCTTCCTCAAGTTCTCCAAAGAAGAAAAGAAAAGTGGGAGGAACCCGTATCCGATATCTCACAAGATTTAACCTCATACTTGACACGTTTACGTCGTGCAGCCTACCGCACGCCCTAGCACAAAATCAAGCAACCCCGATTGCGTCAAAGGAGACGAACCTGTAAGATCAACACAAACATCACGCCCGCCATCTTTGTATATATTATACCTCATTTATATATTATACCTCATTTAACTATTTTTCATATAAATTTTTTTATCCTCTCTATCATAACTTAAAAACTTCAAATATTGTAAACTATAAATCTGGATGTTGTATACGAATCTGATGATTAAGGTGAGTATTTGTTTTTTTTGAGAGCTTATTAGTATCACCAATCGTTGCAAAAACAAGATGCTTAAACTTCACGCTCGCGTAATCCAATATACTGTGAACGTGATTTTGCAAAAATACGTTTGTTGGCCGACTATTTTTGTGACAATCCAAAATATCTAGAGTACTATTTTAGACGTCGATATCATATGAGCTGGAAACTATTTTTAGGAATAATCGAAGGTATATCTACTTATACTTTCGATCCTATTCCCGAGCAATTTTAAATTCTTTAAAGTCCGACCCAATTATACTGGTCAAATGGGTTCTAGTGTTATTATGAAATTCACTTTCGGGCTATGCCGATAGGTATACGCACACATCACCGATGCATTTGATGAATATTTACAAATGGGTAAACATTGTGCACGCGACTGACAAATTCATTTTTTTTACTATGTGCATTATTGATTTGTACACGTCTGAGTTTTTAAGGAAACCAAAAATTTAATAACTTTCAAAAATTATATATAAGAGGGTTCATGGGTTTCGAGAATGCTTGAAAGCATTGATTGTATGCGATGTGTTTTGTTGTGTATAAAAAAATTATTATTATCAAGTTTTACATTTATATTTAGCCGACTTATCCTATAGCAAACACTAACGCAGCAAGATACCCATCAAGGTAGCTTAGTTAGTAAGTAGAGTGTCGATCACTAAGAGTAGAACGTTAACACTTAATTATCTATCAGCATTTTAATCCTAAAGTTAGTCTAATTAAACCTAATCTAACGCAAGGGGTTTTTCAGCTTGAGAGACTGGCACGATGATTAGATTAAGAAAAACTAAAAGTACCAAGGCGATAGACACACACGTACATAGATAGGAAACAGATGACAAATAAGAGGCATGTCCGATAGTAAAGTAGATTATATTCACTTAATTTCTTAGCTATATAAGATGAGTACTAATTTTGGTATTAGTTGTGATAGAGTTTTTAGCTAGGCTAAACGTATAAAGAATACGCTCACACGAACAACCAACGAGAAATACTGATGGATTAAGTCCAAACTTAATGATTACTTAGTTAAATTATTTATCCCGTTAGGGCTTACATCAACTATCCTAAGGTGTTAATGAAGTAATTGTGGAGGCGTATGGCACAAACAAGCCACTATAATCAAGAGGTTATCAAAGCATACACATTAACATCCAAATAAACTTATAATCAATGGGAAAGCTTTTATTAAATGCGAGTCAAATGTTGGAGACAAGACACGAATCCTCCGATGGATTAAAGAGTACTAATACAACTAAAGTGAAATCTACTTATGAATTTAAAAGTACTAACATGAACTACTTATGCCTCCTCAACCTTGTTCTAGTCGCGGTCTAGTGTGGTCCGGTCGCCGCTTCTCCTGGATATATGTGTGTAAAATTGTGTGTCAATAAGGTCGTTGTTCTGCATTTATATTTTCCGAAATGGCATCGATACGGGCGTATCGCTTTACTCGACACGTCAGATCTAGGTAACTTCGCGTAGGGTCCAAGATTATTTTATTCTGGAATATTCGTACACCGCCATATGATACGGTGGATCTTCGCCATGATACGCCGCATGTGTCTTCTAATCTTGGTATTTTGGTGAAGTCTTTAGGTTGATACACACATGTAGAAGTAGTTATGCGGCTTATCTTGAGCGTAAAAGTCGATCTCCTGTTGATCAAAGTTTCATATACTACGCATGGAAGAATTCCATGCGGCGTATTCTTCAAAGTCAAGCATTGGTCTTCACATTCATTTAAGTGTTGATCCACTACGTATGCATCTAGAATGATATGACGTATCTTCCTTCAGTTTAGGAGACTTTACCAATATGATCCGTTTTGCTCAATTTTAAGTCCAAAATAGCTAACTTTCGCCAAATGCTTATTTTTAACTGAGATTTACAAAAGTAAGCAATTAAGTATCAATCCTCATATAAAATAATACAAAACAAGTAATATATATATAGAATAAATAATACCAATAAACTCTTGTCATTTGATATCATCAAATATGTTGGGTTCAAGAATACCCAAACCTCTTAAGTCTAGGATTTGAATAGAAAATACCCCAAGTGTTTAATCCTTTAAACATTAAAAAGTCACCTGAGCATAGTCTCTCAAATGAGTCGTTTTCAGATACTTAGTAAGAGACAAAGAAGAAGTCTCTCCACTCAGCGGAACTTAAGGGGTGAAGATGAGTCAAGAAGAAGATGATGGATTCAAGGAGTGATGACAATAACTCATCAACTCAAACTCCTTACCAACTACTAACACCAAGACAAACTAAAGACTAAAGACTGAAGGCTATGAAGATCAAGAATGAAGCGGGATAAGGTGGGACAAGTTTAAACAGATAAGACGCAACCTTATCAACCAAAGTCAATTTTCCCTCGAATCGTAATCATCGTGCTCAGTCATCACGATATGAAGAAAGTAGCCTTGTCACTTACCCAATATAGCTAATAAATGAGACAAAATACATCAAGATTTTGTCTTCAGAACCCTCACGCTTTATCCTCTTAGATAGAGTTAAAAACTATACTTGTATAAATAGCATAAGAGTTGGAGTGGAAGATTTTGAGCTTGTGGATTAATTATAAAACACACACACAAGCCATCTTCCACTCCTCCAAATACAACTCGCCCCTCGAGATAGCTCGGTTCCTTTATAGTTGTGCCTGATTAGCCTGAGCTTAGTAAGGAGATACCATACTTGTCATTTCAATCCCAAGTACTATTCCGCAAGTACTTGGGTAATGTATTCTTTGATTTGTTTCTAATAAAGAATATTAAGTTGAAAATTATTCAAGGTGTTTTTACTTGCATAGTTTCTACCATTAATTCATAACTGCTGTTTATCACTTTAACCGCTTTTAATACGATTGTGAAACGGGAACAACAAGTGGTATCGAAGCGGTGATTATAAAACCCTTTTAAGCCGCTTAAAAACGCTTTTAAATAAGGATCCTAATGGTCGAAATTGATGTGCCCCAACTTGTCGACAAAAGGGTGGAGCTTATTCACCAAGGTTCCCTCGACTAGAAGTTGGTAAATTTAACAAATGGAAAAAGCTTAATGCTTTGCTATTTGACTGGATGGAACCTACTACATAAAGTGTATTAATGAAGGTTCATTTATCCCAAAGACTCAAGGTTTGCCAAACCTCAAGCTCGAGACTCGGATGAGAGGAGAGTGGTCAACCAGACCAAAGGCTCAAAAGCATCATCATATCTTGTCTTCCGATGATGTCATAGACTCTCCGTATTGGTCAGAGTACAAAAAACCTGGATGACCCGTCCACATATGAAGGTCCCTCAAATACCAAGGAAAACAGGGATTATAGACTGAAACTTGAGTACAACACCTTCGGCTAAGGACTCGAAACTCGTCTCAAACTTACACCCGTTACAAAAATTTGTTAAATGAACTGTCAAATGATGGTGTTAAGTTGTCTAAACATGAAATCAATGTTGTTGTTGTCAATAGTCTCCCTGAGAAGTGGTTGAATTTCTCGTGACTTAGAATGCTAATCATATTCGTAATCTTGAACTTCCGAAATATATGGAAATTTGTGTATGAGGAAAACCTCATCAACAGACGATACCCTGACTTTAAAGAAGTCTCGTGAAGTAAAGAAGTCCCCACCACCACTTCACCAATTTCTACCGCTTTTTTTATTCTAACAAAGGTGGTTCAAGATTTTCGTGAAAATTCGATGATGAGCTTGATGAGAGATCAAGTGAGGACTACCTAAATGACATGAACATCGAAATTTTCAAAACAAATCGATCAAAATAAAACCGTTGATTTTGAAGCTAAGTACAGAAAGTCAAAGCCAAGCTTAGCACCGCTTGAGGCCACCCGTAAATAACAAACACCGTTAAACTGGCATGGTAAAACAAGGGCCCTGGTTGTGAAGTCTTCGACCGATGAAGAGCCGCCTCCTGACGATGAAATGGTGCAAGTCAGTCCAATCGATGGCTCTCTCCTGAAGAGGACAAGCTAGTCGTTGGGAAGAATCATGCCAGGAATGGAGAATGGGTCAACATCACAATGAAGAAGGTAAATATTTTACTTTCTATGGATGATGAATCTGATTGGCGCCTTTTATGAACTATATCAATGTTGACCTTAAGTTTGTATAAGAGCAACGATTAAATCTTTTTTCAAAATACAACAAGTTATGTTTTGAATTAAACAAGTGTAGGGATGAACTCGCTTTAAAACAAGCTAAGCTTGAGGTCACACCGCAAATTCAAAACACCAACTAGTTAAAAGAAATCAAGCCCTTCGTGAAGAACTTAAAAAGGAAAAAGATATCATTGAAAGTTGGACTGCTAAGAATCCTAAGGTCTTTGATGCTGTGGGAGCCCCTAGTAGCAAAAAGAGAGTCATAGGTGAAGATCATCTCCTTGAATCTCACAACAAAGACAAGAGTCCAAAACCATTTGTGTTTGGTGGCATGATTACCAATATGTCCAATTCCCAAGTCCGTGATTGGATTGAACGGGTTAACCTCGAAAGTAAGCTTCCAAATTTCGACCGAAGAAGAATAGTAGAGTCTAAGCCAAGCTCTAAAGAGCATGCTTGATTCCCGATGTGCCCAGGGTAATCTGAACACATCTCCGAAGTCCAAGTAGAATCTCAAGCACCGCCCACCCTTGAAACCTCTTCGGTGCCGCACTGCTCCGAGCTTACTCCATTGCAATTTAATCCTTATTCACCAAAAGAAAGGTCGGACTTGGTAGAACAACTCGAAAACACCAACAAAACCAATCCAACAAGACTCAACTCCCACCGAGACTTCCACATCTTCGCCCCTATGAAGGCACCAAATTCAAAGAACTGACTGAACTTGTGAGGAAGTTGACTGACAAGATGGAATCAATCGAAAAAGCTCCTGATTTAATCAAGGAAACTAAGTTAGCCTCCTCTAGTTCATCAATGTCAAAATCCAACAACAAACCCAGGCAGAATTATGATATGTGCCATTATACCAGTCATACCTATAATAACCAATAAATTTCCGGATTATTATAATAGTATTTATTACGTTAGAAAATTCAAATCGGCTATTTTCTGACATTTGTCAATATTTAGATCTAAAAACGAGAGGTCATCTCGTTAATTTAGAGAATCACGGCACCGCACGCATACCGACACCAAATTAATAACGGCAAACAATTATAATCTAAATCCTACGTAATAATAATACCATATTATTACGCTCGTTAAAACATTTCCAAAAGTAAAATTTTTACATTTTACGGGTATCGGGAAGGTATAATTTCACGGAGATTCGACAAAACACGGAGTGCAGATTATACAGTATAATGCACTAAAACAAAAAAAAAGAGAAAAGGATAAAGTTATCCCCATACACACGTCTACCATCCTACCTTTACCTCTTCCTCTTTCTTTCGTCCTTCCCCAGAATCAGAAAACCAAAAGCTTCTTTTTTCTTTCCTTTCAAAACCAACCAAGGAATTGTCATTATTAGCCACCCTACTCTATCATCACACTTCCCTTTCAACTTAGCCTCTAGTCTCCCTTGGAGAAGTCACGAGCTCGTAGCAAAGTGATGGAAGCCAAGGAGAGATATCTTCCAATTGAAGACCAAGAAAGAAGAATGAAAGCCTTCCATTTATTCCTCTACAAATAGAAAAGAGTTATCAGCTCACTCATCATTCTCATAATCACAAAATTAGGGTTCTTAGTAATTAGGTTTTCAAATTGAGTTGGGGTTTGGTAATTGAGGTAGGAGGATGGTAGCTCAAGTCTCAATTTGTTCCTGCTCATCTCCAATCATCCCAATCAAAGCTCATGTGGGTTCGGTTTTAATCTTCCCCGACCCACCAATGTATTTTTAAGAATATTGTCCTTGTTTGTTATTTAATATCTAATTGAAAGTGTTAATCTAATTTTGTTATAATTAACTTATATATGTCGATTAGAGGTTTTATTTGAAATTTCTAAAATTTGACATCATGGCATATTGTTGTTGTTGTTGTAATGTGGCAATTAATAACTAAAAACTAGTTTTGGTTTAAATCTGGGAAGTATCTAATTGTTCACTAGCCACTAAGATTGGTAAGGAAAATGAACAAAAATGATGTTTGTGATGTTGAAACAAATCGCACTTCGGATCCGTTTCAGAACGACATTGTCGAGTATAGATCCCGGTTGGGTCACGAGTCAAGAACCCAAATGGGTCACGGACAAGTTGAAATTTCTCGAAGTTTCGATTTGATTAAGTTGGGTTATGAAGTCTTGATTTTTATCGATCTCTTTGGTTTATGTCCATAGTTACAAAGTACTCGAAATAGTATGTTTGTCTTTACCTCGGGTCACTTTGTTTATCTACCCTCGTTGAGTTTCAAATTGATCGACCTTATCCGAAGTTGAGAGCATATCATACCCTTGATGTCATTGTTATTGTCGGGTCAAACCTGTTTCACTCCTGGTCTCATTTTTTTATGTTCGTTTGACAAGAAGAACCACTAGAGTCTGGCCGTTTGTTGTCGGTTTGAGTGAGTCACCATTAGGGTGTGTTTGTTTGAGCTTAAGTTCCAACTTATTTTCTGTCTTTCCTTCAGATTATTTGAGTGTGTTTGGTGTTCGGATAAAAGGGCACCCACCCAGAGGGTGCGGATTGCTCATGTCTCGATTAGGGTCATGTCAACGTTCCTTATGATTCGACCCCAACACCTACAAATGGTATTCTTAGTTCAGTTTAACTACAACACAAATGAGGGTGTACGATTCTGTTGTAGCAGAGTGCATTCATTTAGCTTATGGGCTTTTGCCCACTAAACTTATAATTGTAAGGTCTTGTTACACAGATTGGGCCGAAGCCCAAAGCTGCACTCGAGTTATTTTACCTTGGGTCGAACCTGTCTAGGGTGCGTTTGTGTCTAACACCGGGCACTAATCTATTTCACGAGTCCGCAACTTATCGATAATGCACCAAGTAAAACATGGTCCGTCTAGTCTTCCGTTGCATCAAGGAAACTCGACATCCGCATCAAAGTCTACTCGCGTCGACGAATAATACAGATTAACGATTTCAAACAAATATCCTAAAATGAGTTAGAAATCTACAAACATATATATTAGAACGTGTAACTAATATATGTCGCAACCAATTTAAAAAGGTAGGACACATTTCCACTATAAAGTTATAAAACATACACTTTCCAACTATAGAAAACCGAATTATTCAAAACATATTGGTATTCGAAATATATTTTAGTAATCTATCATATTGTCATTAAAATTTGGAATTATTTTGTCGACACCCATATTGTTTCTTTTAAGTACAAGATTGATTCTTTTTATGCTTAAACATTCTTTTAAATTAAATACACTTATTTCAAACAAATGCTAGTGACTCATATATCTTGAAACTTACGGAGATTTTAAATATATACAAGATAGGTTATATTTAAGTTTTTCTAGATACATTTATCCTAAGATACTAAATGACATGAAAATATATATATGTACACGTAATATATATATATATACATATCTCCTTCATTTCACACCGTATACGTCTCATAATATATGTACTTTCTTTCCGGATGTCATCATTCGGTCTCATTCGCTCATAATATTCTTCCGTATATTATCCTTAGGTCATCATTGAACCAAAGTTGTAATCCCTTCCTTGAGATTCCTTCCATATCATCCTTCGTAAGCCGAAATCCACCCAAGTCTTGTAATTTGTTCTAAGATAAATGATGCCACATAAGCAACAACAACAACATAAACATTTAAGAAAATTTATAAAGTTAGTTAAACTTTATCGAGTCTTAAACATGAGTAAAGACTAAATTTCCGTACTAAATTAGGTTGCGTGTCAGAGCCGTGCACTATCACCACTAATTGATTATCTCCTAATGGCCAAGGTGAGTTTCATAGCCCCTACTTTTACTTGTTTTTATAACTTTTTAGGGGGAGAATACATGCTCGTTTTTACTTAAACTAAATGCTGATTTTACCTGAACAAGTGAATTGTTTACAAAAACTATGTTGTATGACTGAATGTATTATGTGTTACTTGCCAATTACTTGATTAGTTTTAAATGCATACAAGTGTAATGTTATTGCCTGCTTTTACTTATGGACACAAGTATTTGAAACTGTTATGCCTGCATGACCGAGTGAACCGTCACATGACCGACAGACTGGTTGCATTTGCTATGTACATACATGACCGAATGAATGAGTCACATTGCCGAATGAACTGGTAACATGACCGAGTGAACTGGTCACATTATGCAATGAATTAAGTACTAAATCTTGTGGTCCATAGAAAATTTTACAAATTAAAAACCTATGAACTCACCAACCTCGTGTTAACACTTTTTAGCATGTATCTTCAGGTTTTGAGGTGATAGCTTATCTTTGGAGGCGCAAGGCAAAGGTATGGCATGGTCATAGACAACTCTGATTTTTGTATTGGGACTACTTGTTTATAATGGGCCATTTTCCGCACTTAATCAATAATGTAAACATTATTTTCAAGAATGAATTAAAGTTTCTTTATGAAAATTAGTTATTCTATGCTTATGTTGTGATATCAATTTAGTAGCACCCCAATACTTGTGTGCTTCCGCTGAGCCATTTTGGTGATGTTACAATACCACTGACAATTGCTACAAAATCCTTTTTTGTATGATCTGCAAAAAGGATGATCACAGAACTTCTGATCACTTACAGTATGTAAGTTCATTCAGTGAAGCAAAACATACCAAAGTTGGTCATCAATATGCTTCAACCTCCAAACCAGCTCACAGGAATAGAGCAAAACCTTTTCCTCCTTGCCCACACTGTGGTTTCAATGATCATCATCCTGATAATTGTCTCATGAACACATGCTGTGATATTTTCAGAAATCTAGCTCATGAGACATCCCAACATGACAGTGTCATCCAAGCAAGGTGAAGTTCAAAGCAACCCCGAATCACTGAGTCATCCTCAGTCACCAAATGTAAAACCTGTGGTAGCACAATGCACTCAACCACTGACCATGAGTCAATTGCCAAATTCAAGCAGACCTTTAGACCCAAGCCCACTAGCATGTGGGTCAGCAAGAGAAACTAATTCAGTTTACTATTTGTGCAGAGACACGCCAGGGAGCCTATTTGGCATCTAGATAGTGGATGCTCAAGAAGCATGATTGGTGTTAAGGAGTATCTGCACAAGTATGTGAAGGAACCAGGACCCAAGGTAGTATTTGGTGACAAATCATCATGTCCCACTAAAGGTTAGGGTTAAGTATACTGCAATGGAATAGTTTTCTCTAAAATAGCTTATGTCAATGGTCTAAAATACAATATCATCAGTGTCAGTCAATTATGTGATGCTAAGTACATTGTACAATTCAATGACAAACAAGGCACCATCTTCAATGCCAGCAAAGAAGTTGTTTTGATAGCTCCTAGAAGAGATGATGTTTATGTCTTAGACATGTCAACACTCTCTCAAATGGAACTTGTCTCTTTGCCAAAGCCACTGAAATGCACAATTACGTGGCACAAGAGACTTTCTCACTTAAACTTTAAAAACATCATACCATCACTGCTTTTTGCAAAAGATAAACCATGCTCAGCCTGTGAAAAAGGCAAACACCACAGGGCATCATTCAAAACAAAACAAAATTTCTCCATCAAAGTCGCCTTCACCTCCCGCATATGGATCTCTTTGGACCGGGCCATCCTAGATCAATCCAAAGATGAGAAGTATACACTTGTTATTATTGATGAGTTTTCAAGATACACTTGGGTATACTTTCTTTCCAAAAGAGTCAGGAAGCTGATACAATAATGTCATTCATCAGGAAAATTGAAAACCAAAATGACATTACTGTTAAACAAATCAGAACTGACAATGGTACTGAGTTCAGAAATCAAGAGCTTGAGAATTTCTTTGATGAAAAGGGAATCTCCTAAAACTTTTCATCTCCTTACAACCCTGAACAAAATGGGGTAGCTGAAAGGAAAAATGGAACTCTCATTGAGGCTTCCAGAACTATGTTAAATGGCTCAGCACTCTCAAAACATTTCGGATCAAGCAAATGTACTGTTACACTCAAAACAGGTCCATCATTGTCAAAAGACATAACAAAACCCCTTATGAGATATTCAAAGGTAGACTTCCTGATATCAGCTACTTTCATGTGTTTGGGTGTCCTGTGTTCATTCACAACCACTAGGATCACCTAGGCAAGTTTGATGCAAAAGCTGATGATGGGTATTTCCTAGGTTACTCACCGATCTCTAAAGCCTTTAGGGTGTTTAACACTAGAAGACAACAAGTTGAGGAAACCTTTCATGTCACCTTTGATGAAAGTTCGAAAGCATCGATTTACCAATACCTCGGAGGAAATAGGAATTGACGACTCATCAATATATCCTCCCGATGAGTTCAACACAAATCAATTCCTCATATCAAGCCGATATCTTTGACATCTCATACTATGTCTTACCCCACAACCTTCCTCAACCAATAATCTGTGATTACATTGATAATCAATCACCCTCTACCGGGATAGGTAATATGAACCAAATGTTCGGAACCGTGATTCATGAACCCCAACTGAACAAAGCATCTCAACAGATGATCTTAATGATTCTGTGGCTCACACTGAACTTACTCCTGAGTTTCCAGTGACCTCTTCAAGCTCAGATCCTAGACCACAAAGTAAGTGGACAAAGTCTCAGGACATTGAGCTTGTAAATATCATTGGTGAACCCATTGAGGGCATGCTCACTAGAAGCATGGCTGCTAAGTTAACTGCAGCTTTAACTAATGAATGTCTATATGCTGATTTTCTACCAGAAATAGAACCCAAAAGTGTCACTGAGGCTCTCAAACATACAAGCTGGGTTTAGGCTATGCAAGAAGAACTTCAACAGTTTGATAAAAACAAGGTCATTACCTTGATCAAATGTCCTCAGGATGTCGTTGTCATAGGAATGAAGTGGGTTTTCAAAAACAAAACTGATGAAAATGGCACTATCATTAAAAACAAATCCTGACTAGTAGCCAAAGGTTACAGTCAACAAGAAGGCATTGACTATGATGAGACATTTGCTCTTGTTGCAAGAATCGAAGCCATCGTGATCTTCGTGCATTTACAACCTACATGAACTTCAAAGTTTACCAAATGGATGTAAAAAGTGCATTCCTGAATGGTAAACTCAAGGAAGATGTGTATGTTCAGAACCTCCGGCTTTGAGAGTAGTGAATTCCCTGACTATGTCTGAAAGCTTGACAAAGCCCTTTATGGACTGAAGCAAGCTCCTAGAGCATGGTATGAAACACTCTCAGCCTTCCTGATCCAAAACAAGTTTGTCAGAGGAAAGATAGACAACACTTTGTTTATCTACGTGACAAAGCAAGATGCGATAATCGTCCAAGTATATGTTGATGACATCATCTTTGGCTCAAAAAATTATACTCTTTGCAAACAGTTTGAAAAACTAATGACAAAGAAGTTTGAAATGAGCATGATTTGTGAACTCACATACTTCCTTGGACTACAAATCAGGTAAACTGATAAAGGAATCTCCATCAGTCAAGAGAAATATACCAGAAATCTCTTGAAGAAATATGAGATATCTGACTGTGCCTCAGTGAAGACACCAATGGTCCCTCCCAACAACCTTGGACCCGATCTCACCGGCAAATCACCAATCAAACTCATTTCGGGGGATTGTAGGTTCACCGATGTATCTAACTACTTCGCACTGACATACAATTCTCATTCGTCTAATAGCAAGATATTAATCCAATCCCAAAGAATCCCATCTCACTGCAACCAAAAGAATCCTCAGATTCCTGAAGGGAACTCCAAGCCTTGGACTTTACTATCCAAAGTGCTCAGGGTTTGACCTCAAAGGGTATTGACTCGATTATGCAGGTACGCAACATGGACGTAAAAAGTACCTCGTGGTCCCATCAATTTCTTGGAGGAAATCGGTTTGTTGGAGTGCTAAAAAGAAACAATCGCTGGCTTATGTCTTCACCGGTTGAAGTGTGTGGCTGCCGCAGGATGTTGTGCCAATGT
The DNA here is from genome assembly GCA_910596185.1 of Chrysanthemum makinoi. Classification (NCBI taxonomy): domain Eukaryota; kingdom Viridiplantae; phylum Streptophyta; class Magnoliopsida; order Asterales; family Asteraceae; genus Chrysanthemum; species Chrysanthemum makinoi. Next base: position 125,437,686 of record OU343222.1, read on the forward strand.
ATTATGGATGAAAAGTAAACTCCGTGACTATGACATCCATTACAAAATGGTACCCATCTTCCGTGATAACACCCTTGCTATTGCAATCTCCAAGAATCTGTCCTCCACCAAAGGACCAAACACATTGATATCAGATATCACTTCATCGGGGACCACATAATGAAAGGAGACATAGAACTTCATTTCATCCCTACTGAATATCAACTTGCCGATATCTTCACCAAACCTTTAGATGAACCTACCTTCAGGAGACTAAAAGCTGAATTGGGAATGCTTGACATTGAAAGTCGCAACCCCGAAAATCAATCCCAATCTCAAGAAATTCTCTCGAAATGGTCCATGCTCCATGAACAAAACCCCAATACAACCTTCTCACTGAATGAGTAAGACTCATTCAGGGACCCTGACTTTGGATATTGAGCATTTAATGAGTAACTAAATGCACCAAGTATCAATTACTTAAATGTCCTAGGTTGGTAAACATACCAATTTAATATAGGAATATATGTCTCTTTATCCTGCTGTCATCCAAGTCAAGGGTCCCTCAAACCTTACCTTATCCCACTTGGCATTAAATGCCTCCTCTCACAAGAAATATCCTAAGAATATTTTATTACTGCAAAATGCACTTTTATGTGAATCGTTCCTTGAAAACCGGGAAATTACTGCGGGTAGTGGAGTGGTGGCATTAAATGAGGTAAATGAAACGTTTTCAAAAACCAACTTTACAAATCCTAATTTATGCAAAATTTACCTCTCTCACCACTCTATAAATACCCCTCTCAAAACATCAAAAAACACACAAAAATTATTTCTGAAACAAAACGCTGTCAAAATTCTCTCTCAAACCCAGAAATACTTGTGTGTTCTTCAAATCTTCAGCCAGTTTTTACAAAAATATTCTCTGTAAACCATTTACAAAAGATTCTTCTTCACAAAACAAAAATTTTTTCAACTTTTTAATTGTTCTTGTCAAATATTTTCAAAAACCCCAAAAATCTTTCAATGGAAATGGCAAGAACACAAAGCCTTCATTTTGCACCTCAGTGGGTAGGCGATTTAGATAATGTTGAATTCAAAACAAACAATGTTATAGGAAATTTCAAATACCCCCTTGATGTCCCAGCCTATATGTCCCAGCCTATAAGGGAATCATGAAATTTTTATTCAACTGCCCACTGAAACAGGCCTTTACTCAGTCCCCTTCTATACTGTACCAAAACCTCCTCAGGGAGTTTTGGGCAACAGCTATGGCCTATGACCCAACACTTTCTACTGATGAGACTGACCTTAGACCACTCAGGGAGTATCTCATCAAGTTTAGTCTTTTTAATGGGGAAAAGTTAGTCACCCTGGATTACAAAACGTTTTGTACATCCATAGGGCTTGACTATAATACTGGAAGCTATGTTGCTCATCCTAAACCTTCCACAGTTAAGGATGGGTTAAAACAAATTGTTTTAGATCCAAAGTTTTTGGACAGAACCTCAGTCACCAAGAACTCTTTTCCCGCGGCTTGGAAGATCCTGTTCACATTTGTGATTCAGGTTCTCGGCGGGAACCACTCATCCACTGAACAAGTTAACTCTATTCAGTTGATGGTGGCACATTGCTTGATGACAGGGATCACTGTCGACATACGGGAGATCATTTATAGTGATCTCGTAACCAAGCTACTAAGCAAAACTAGGACGACATACGTTTCGTATCCTAGGTTTGTCTCATGCGCTTTACAAGTGTTACTGGGTTTCAATTATCCTTAGGAATACAAATATTGTGCTTTACCTGGTATCCTGAGTCAATCAAATTTTCAAAAAGACCCATCCCAAGTCATTGAAATTGAATTGACGGCCCATATGGTTGCTGTGAACAACCGAGGGACTCAGTGTCTCCAAACCCTGCTCCTAAAAGAGAAAGGGAAAGTCTCGATCGGGACTAAGACCAAACCCAAGTCTCAGGGCCCGAGGCTTCAGAACACAGCCTAAAAGGCAAAGAAAGCCTAAGACTGATCTGCCACCCAAAGGAGACCAAACATCATCCACCCCGGTGACAACGAAGGACACTGATACATCATAGTCAGTGCCCTTGGTCCCAACTACTACTCCCCAAGATCTAGAGGGAAACAAACAACCCGCTGATAGGGGAGCGCCTTCCACACTGCCCAAGGAGGACATTCGCCAATCACAGATTTTGTCTGAGGGCCAAAAAAATGATCCCAAAGACTCATGGGGAAACGCACAACCCACTGATAGGGATCTCATTGTCACCGATTCTAGGGATAGCCTTGGGAATCACCCACCAGTGCTTGAAGGAGCACAGGGGGACAAAGACTCAGAGGGACAAATACCACCCGCTGATATGGAACCCATCACCACCACTGGCATGCTAACTATTGCTGAGGTTACTGATATATTATTCTCTGATGAAGAGCTAGCTAACAGTGAGGAAGAAATACTTTCAGCAGGAGAAGAAATGGACGTTGATGTTAAACGTCAAGAACAAGAGCATCACCGATCCTCAAGAGATGAAGAGTCACCGCCAACCCGATGATAATGACTCGATTCCCCTACTTCATCCCTGTCTGAGAAATTCAAAAGTTTGACAACATTCTTCCTTTGACCAAAAGATACTTGGTTATGTGGATTACAAAGGCTTCAAGGAAGTTATATTCGGTATCACCGATACTCTCTCGATCGGCATGTTGAAGCAGCTTCCATTATGCCGATCCGAATCAAGTGCTCTATTTTAATGCCAACACCGATGAGCACGGGGATCTAATGTATCAACATCTGCGCAGACTAGATGACAACCCGATCAAATTTCTCAAATTCTTTCGGAGTCTCACACCAAGCGGATGAAATCAAGGATTCGTGAAAGAAGACCGAACTTAACTCCAAAGTGTTGAAGGCTACCGAGGCTTATATGAAGAATTCCTCCGCCTCACCGAATCTGATCAACATGCTTCAATCGCAAATGTTCGGGGTCTTCACCCTCTATTCATCTCTTCAAACAACACTGGGTTCTTTGATGCTCAAGTTAGTAATCTGGCTAAGGCTTTGTCTTCTATGGCCGAGAATCTTGGGCCTAGAATGACTGCCCTGGAAATATCTCAGGCCAATCTTGCTGAAAAGGTCACCAGTATTCAACAAGACACAACTGACATCAAGGCCATGGTCACGGAGATATATGAAGCCTTCAAAGGTCAAGCAGCTCCAACTCCCTCAGTATCCCAAGAAACTCTTGCTCTCACTGATCTTGCAGCAATAGTTGAGTGGGAGAGAGCCACTGAAGAGACTCCTCCTCGCACTGAAGGGGAGCCAGCTCAACCAATATCCGCAACACCACTCTCATCAGTCCCACCATCATCAACAACAGCAACAATGACAGTAGCAACAACACCACCTATCATCACAACAACACCTCCACTGGTAGCATCCTCTTCTTCTATTCATGATAAAGGAAAAGCCTTAATGACCACACCTGAGCCTGAGAAGATTCCATATTTCATCAGCAACACACAGTACCTGCTTACTCCACAACAGCTAATAGCCTTTCTTGAAAAGGAAGACAAAAGAAAGAAACTGGCTGAAGAAGAAAGGAAAAGCAAAGAAGCACTGGTACAAGTAGTGGCTGAGGAAGCTGAAAACATTAGAATTGATCCCAAAAAGCTTCAAAAGGGACAGGTTGGACAAAAGTTCAAAGATGCTCAAGCTACTCAAATGGCTGCCATGAGGAAGAAGTTGGATGAAAAGAACACAAAAGCTGCTGCCATCAGGCAAGAGAGGATTCACCACTATAATTGGTCAATGACAAGCAGATGGCTACCTGAAAAGATCATTGATGTGAAAATCATCCCCAAGTCGAAACCACTGGAAATGAATGTCTATAGGGGGGATGATAAAAGACATTTTGAGGTTCATGATCCCATGAAGTTCACTGACTTTGGGATCACTGAACTTGATGAGCTTGGTCCCATCATATCAAAGAAGCAGAATGCAGTGGTCAAGGAGCTGATGAAATCTCTAAGCAAACGGTATGAAAGATCGAGGGAAGCACCAAGACAACTTGGGATTCAACAGCTCTAACAGACTCAAGGATCTCATCTCACCAACCCAAGGTAAAAGGAAAAGGGTTGAATCAACCGAAATCAAAGTACCTGGCCTGGACTGCAATAGGGAGCTACCTGAAGGTGTGAAGTTTGTGAACTGTCTTTGCATCAAAGAGCCTGAAAGAGGACTCTTTTTTATTGATGTCTATGGAAACCCAGCATTCCAAAGGTGGAGTGATATTGATCTTGCAGGGGTAGGTACAATGGCAAGCTACCTACTAGTGGCCTCTCAAATCCAAACTCCTGAAAATATCAGGTTCTGCACTGACCTGAATGCAAAGATAAGAGAGCACCCTGACAAAGAAACACTCCTCAAGAAGAAACCAAAGCTAGAAGCACTGGGAATCCATCTTGATTGACATCTTATGCTGTATCATTTATCTTTTGTACTAGTGATAGGGACTATGTAACCTGATCAATAAACGATGTATATTTTGATAAAATATTCAGTGTTCCTTATTATGTTCATTAGTACATTCAGTGTAAAAAGAAGCCATTTGCTCACTTACCCTGATCAAACACTTAGGCTATTTCTATATCCAAATAGGGGGAGACTGTTGGGTTTAGTAAATACCTAAACCTCTTAAGTCTAGGATTTGAATAGAAAATACCCCAAGTGTTTAATCCTTTAAACATTAATAAGTCACTGAGCGCATAGTCTCTCAGTGAGCTGTCTTCAAGATACTCAGTAAGAGACAAAGAAGAAGTCTCTCCACTCAGTAAGGCGGAACTTAAGGGGTGAAGACGGAGTCAAGAAGAAGATGGTGGATTCAGTGAGTGATGGCAATATCTCACTGAATCCCGAAACTCCTCACCAACTAGTAACACTGAAGACAAACTAAAGACTGAAGACTGAATCCTATGAAGACTGAAGAATGAGTGGGACAAGGCGGGACAAGTTTGAACAGATAAGACGAAGTCCTTATCAACCAAAGTCAACTTTCCCTGAATCGTTAACTATCGGGCTCAGTGTCATCACTGACAAGAAGAAAGCAGCTTTGTCACTTACCCAATATAGCCAATGTAAATAGAGACAAAATACATCAGTATTTTGTCTTCTGTAACCTGTCAGTTTGTCCTCTAGGATAGAGTTAAAAACTATACTTGTATAAATAGCATAAGAGTTGGAGTGGAAGATTTTAAGCTTGTGGATTAATTATAAAACACACACACAAGCCATCTTCCACTCCTCCAAATACAACTCTGTCCCTGAGATAGCTCAATGGTTCCTCTGTAGTTGTGCTCAGACTTAGCCTGAGCTTAGTGAGGAGATGCCATACTTGTCATTTCAATCCCATGTACTATTCCGCAAGTACTTGGGTAATGTATTCTTTTTTATTTGTTTCTAATAAAGAATATTAAGTTGAAAATTATTCAGTGTGTTTTTACTTGTATAGTTTCAGTCATTAATTCACAATCTGGTTGTTTATTGCCTTTAACTGTTTTAATATGACTGTGAAACGGGAACAACAAAATATCCCGTCACTTGAACTTTACTTGTCCTCAAGTAAAATCTAGATTTAAAAATGTATCCTAAAAAATTGTTAAGGATATATTTATAATTTAAGCATTCATTCGTTTAATCTCAATCGCACAACCAAGCACCTCACGAAATAGGAAAATGAAATCACTCAACAAATCTATGTGGTAACATTTAAGTAATTCACTCAATTGCTCAGTCGTGATGAATATTCTATTATAATCTTGGCAAGGATACACATCTCCCCCACTAAAGCTAAGGAGTTACAAGTCTAAAGTGGTAAAATGGGTTAAATGTGATAAGGTTATGCGTAGCTTTTGTTCAAACATCTCATACATGAACTTAATAGATCGCTGGCGCGAATCCTTAATTCCTTAAACAACGGATGGTCACTAGTGTGTATCTTGGTTCGATGGCGCGTTATTTTCATAACGGATGGTCACCAAAACACACACCAGATCGCTGGCACGTCATTTAATTCCTCAAAAATTTGGATGGTCACTACCTTATTCATGCACTTGACATTCCCACTAAGCTAAAGGGTAAGGATAATGGAAACATATAATTATTGTTAAAATAAAATCACAAAACAAATAGATTAAGTCCATACAGATGAAACAATGTGGTTAATCACTTCCCGACCCTCCCTTGAAAAAGACATAAATCATCGACTAACTCATGCTTTAGTGTATAAACTCACGTTTTAATATGTAGACATGACCTAGACTCAATGATGACTCAATCAAAGAATAAACCTTAGTTGGCATTCCCATAACAACCAACTCCCTTGCAATCCATAAATATAGTACAACAAATAGCGGCGATATCACCACTAATACATAACTTACATCATTAGTTTTTAATACGTACCAACGAATAATCGATTGTCATATAATATAACTTCAATTAAGCTTCAAATAAAACTAATGGTTTAAAATTTCACCATATCACCATCATAATACATCTGGATAGTTTTTTTCATACTTTTTAATACATCAGATATGAAAATTATAATGATAGCACCAAACACACGAAAATAAAAAACTACTACTATCACATTCCCATTGCGATGTGCAATTCCTGACCAATACTTAGACAAGACACACACCTATTGCGATGTGCAATTCCCGACCTAACCATGATAAGAAAGAAAACGAAAACACAGGAAATACATACTTTACAAAAAGTAACCCACCATGGACTTAATCTACAGGGTAGGCTAAGGTGTATAGGTATAATGAAACATATAATTGGGTGTAAGAAATGAAAGGAATTGCTCTGAGGGTTTTTCTAAGGGTACCTTACTCTAAAAATGAGAGTAACAAAAGGTTTTATACGGGGGGTTAACTAACCAGTGTAGTTAGTTAATAAAACATGACATAAAAAGGCTTTTTGGGTGTATCCTAGAATTTTACTGGTATAGACAAGTTACTCCAATTAAATTAATAATACTCGTTATGGTGGTCTCGAATAGTATCCAAGCCAAGTTCTAAAGTCTACTATAAGTCACCAGCACACTCATATTTTTGTGGAATTTGGGTAAAATAATAGAAACGGATAAGGCTAAATCCTCACAATATAGAATTAAGGGTTATGTGTGCGGTCATGCAACTTTGATTTCACAAATATATCCTAGAAAAATTTGAAATTTTGCATATATTAAGATCATATTAAGCATATTTTTGAAAAATAAGGACAAGTAACGTGTTCTAATTCTTCATCCCCCAACTTAAGATAAACAACGTCCTCGTTGTGTAAAATAAAATTAAAAATAGAAAATAGGAAGAATTAGAACGGGAAACTCTCATGAGATTTGCCCGGGATGATCCTCCATGATACGTTTGTGAGCAACTTTTTATTTTCTGTGTTTGAATGGGGTTCAAGCCTCCATGAATGGTGCACACAGAAAATACAGGATATTTTGTACACCTTAGTTTCCTTCGTATAAATACCACGTAACTTGTATAAATGCATAAGAATCACAACTAATGCTTTGATGGTTAATTCATGGTTAGCTAAAAAAATATAAAAATAAACTGTAAATCATCAGGCCAGTCGATACGCTGTACCTTATTAATTAAGATACGCCGTATCTAGCCTGGGATAAAAAAGTTAAATAAATAATGAGCCAAATGTGATACGCCGCATCCCAAACCATGATGCGCCGTATCAAAAACCATATGATAGAAAGTTTAGAGTGAAAAAGTAAAATTTGCAGAAAAATAAAAGACAGATATGACCAGTACGATAAATACGCCGCACCCGTTATAAGAGATGCGCCGTATCGACGTGTTGGTCTGACAGACTCGAAACTGAAATAGTAAAAAAAAATTTGGGTTGTTTCCCGGTAAGAACTTCTCTTTATTTCAGAGTCTTCAAGTTAGACTCATGTTCGGCTCCTATTTTGTCCTTGTCATGAGCCATCCTTCGTCTTTCAGGTGAAAAATATCATGGTAAGCAGTTGATACATTATCTTCAGTCCTAAGCAAAATGTCACAAGTGTTCATCTTAATTGCAACATATTCTTCTAATGGTCCAAACGAATACTTGATAACTTCGAATTTTTCAGACATGAACGTTGGTGGTTCCTTGTATTGCATCTTCATTTTTTAAATGCTTCTTTTTCATGATCAACAAAATAGGTTTCAGTATTAGCTTCCAAATAATCATTTAATTCTTCCAAAGTGTTCTCATTATCTTCATAAGATTCCAGCTTAGCCTTTTCAAACAAAGCTTTTCTTTTTCTTTCACTATCTTCAAGCAAGTTACACCATTCGTGATTTTGAAAATAGACGTTGTTTCCAATGCGAAATATTCCCGAAAGATCACATCTGTTACACGATTTCTCCTATTCCCAATTACATGTCGGCCATGTCTCGTGTCCATCTTTGAAGCGAAGGGCTCACACGTATGTTCAATTACATCCTCCCATGGTGTATTGCAATCATTCTCGTAGTACCAGGTAATTTTAAACTTATCAAAAGTTTTAAACCCTGGCAGATCTCCAGTGAGCACATCATCATCAATTTTTAAAAGATAGTTGAATTCCCTAAACTTCTTACATAAAGGTGCTTCATAGTCAAATAGGTTTGTTTCAATCCTAAATAGTTCGGCAACTTCGTCGCTTCCTCCTCATCGTCCCCTCTCATCCAATAACACCATAGTTTTTTTTTTAGAGAAGCACTCATCTTTTTGTAGTTGCGAAATTTAGAATTTAGCCAACCGATGAATTCAGGATCTTTAGCATAGGGTTCTTCATGCCCAAATTGTATTAGAAATTTCTTCTTGAGATCCTTCCAAAGAGAGATAGAACCAGGAGGTTCGCTATCCAACCATTCCTTTGCGTCTCCGATAAGAGTAATTGGGAGGGCGCAAAGCATGAGTTGTTCCGAATCAGCATCTGTAAGAGCGTATAAGTCAATAATTTCATAGATCTTCTCAAGATGTATCACCGGGTCTTCATTTTCAGATCCTCCGAAAGTATTACAACGTAATTCATGGAGAAGTTTCCATTTCAATACAAATTTGTCTTCTTCGGTAATTCAAAACTTATAAACACCAGATCCGCAGTCTTGTTGATTCTTAGTAATGTGCCCCTTTATGGTATGCTCCATGATTATTCCTATGAGAAGAAATAAATTCATCAGTAGGACAGGCTATAAACTAATGTAGCACACTATACTAAGCACGAATACGGAGTATGAAAACTAAAAGCTGCTGATATCTGTAGACGATTCGCCGTATCCAGTTTTCTGGATACGACGTACACTCAAAATAGAATAAAATCAGCCTTTTAACTAGATAGAATTATACGCCATACTGACAAGAACCAGTGCGCCGTATATTTAAATTTTCTAAAATAAAATTGCTTATTTAAAGAATATAGATACGCTGTATAAGCGAAAGCTTATGCGCCTACTACCTTTACGTTTAAAAAAATTAAGCCTTTAGATTTAGAAAAATAGATACGCCGTATCGAGGTTAATCGACGCGTTGTACTTTATTATTTAAAAGATTAGTATATGTTTTTGAAAAATAAATAATACGTCGTACAAGCAGAAGCTTATGCGCCGTATAACTTTTTAGGGTTTAATTAATTCTGATTAAAAATAGAATACGCCATATCTATGATAATAGATGCGTCGTACCCGAATATTAAATAAGATATGTACGAATAATAAAAACGCACTACGCCGTATCTATGAGATTAGATACGCCGTATCATTTAAATCAACAAATTACAGCAAACAACAAATATGTAGAAAACAGAAAAAAAATACATAAAGAAAATGCAGAAATCAAATAAAAATAAGTAAAAATGCTGAAAAATAAAAATACAAGCAATACAAATATATAAAAAAGTTAGTAAAATAAAAATAAAAAGAAAAAGATTAAACTAAGGTTAAAATTCTAAATACTAACAAATATGCAAGTATTAAACAATTCACTCACCGACAGCGACGCCAAAAACTTGATGTGTTTCTTTGTGTATAGAAAAATTATTATTATCAAGTTTTACATTTATATTTAATCGAATTATCCTATAACAAACACTAACGATCAGTATACCCGATCAATGTAGCTTAGTTGGTAAGTAGAGTGTCGATCACTAAGAGTAGAACGTTAACACTTAAATATCTATCAGTATTTTAATCCTAAAGTTACTCTAATTAAACCTAATCTAAGGGAGTTTTCAGCCTGAGAAACTGGCACGATGATTAGATTATGAAAAACTAATAGTACCAAGGCGATAGACACACACGTACACAGATAGGAAATAGATGACAAATAAGAGGCCTGTCCGATAGTAAAGTAGATTATATTCACTTAATTGCTTAGCTACATAAGATGGGTTCTAATTCTGGTCTTTCTCGTTGGTTGTTCGTGTGAGCGTATTCTTTAAACGTTTAGCTTAGCTAATTACCCTAGATTCAGTTTTAAGTCTTATTACCGAAAAGCTCTGTCACAGCTAATCCCGAACCTGTATTAAGTCCAAACTTAATGATTACTTAGTTAAATTATTTATCCCCGTTAGGGATTACATCAACTATCCTAAGATGTTAATGAAGTAATTGTGGGAGGCTTATGAAAGCACAAACAAGCCACGATAATCAAGAGGTAATTGATAAGGATTTAAAACGTACGCTTTTAAAGGGTCATTTAAGCCCTTAATCGACCACTTTTATATCCGTTACTGCGTAATTTCGTTCCTTTTCACTTTTTAGGTCTCTTGGAAGCAAAATGCTAGAATGAAGCACATTTGGATGAAAAGGAGCGAATATATGGAGAAAATGGCAAAGTCAAGATCGAAGCCACTCAAGCTGCTCAAACTGAACCTGACGGCGTCTCAATCAGAGGGCGACGTCATCCCTATATAGAGACTTGATCAAAACATGCACCTGACGGCCGTGGAATTTTTGTTCGTATAACCTGACGGCGTCAGGCTTTGAAGAAGAAGGGCGTCACTCATACTTTTCATCTCAGACAGCCCAGATCCAGAACCAAGACGTCCCAACTAAAGACTGACGGCATCACAACTCTAAGGTGACGTCGTCCCATCGATGGCTTGGCCAAGACGAAACCCTAATGACGGCGAGCTGACGGCGTCCCATCTAAAAGGTGACGCCGTCGCAAGTGTAAATCTATATATAGAATTTGATTTTGCTGCATTTAAGAGGTATACTTTTGGAGAAAAAAACCCTAAACGTTTGTAGTCCGATTTGGACAGTATCTTAAACCCTATTTTACACATCGAGATAATTATTTTAATCCAAAGTATCATTATGTCTTCAATTGATTGTGTGTATGCTTGCTTGTTTACCATGTCTAGCTAAATTTTTTGTGTGTTTGCTTAGATCTATGAAACCTAGTTATTGATTATTGTTAGGTTGTTTCTTATCTTAATTGTAATTGGCTTAGAAGTGCAACTAGGCATCATTCGTTGTGTTTAATGCTTGAGAATTCTTTATGAAAGTGAGGCTTATGAATTAAATAGCTTAAGGGCTTGCGGATTTCGTATGCTAAACCCGAAGGATAACCTCAAAGAGTTAGGGACTACGCATTCCCTACGACCTTAGGAATACAACGCGTTAAGTTAAGGTGTGATAATTCAACCGACCAATAAAAGATAACTAGGGAGTAGTAGTATCTAGGTAAACATATTTTTAATCATCATACGAGTACACATCAAATAGACATAGCTATCTGATGCAGGTTTACTGACCAGGTTTTAATATTTATATAGTGTCGTTATACCTATGGTCTATCCTAATGCACTAACGGGCAGTGTACCCGGTCGTGTGTAGTGTAGTATTCGGTAAAACCGAGGTCGTCCCAAGAGCTATGTGTGTTGGATTATTACCAAGTCTAGGTGTCACAGTTTTTAATATGATTATGATAAGGAAATAATTAATTAATTACTAAAGCAAATAAAGGCAAAGGTTTAATCAATAGAGGAGAGTGGTGCTAACCTAGTTAATCCTCCTAGCTAGTAATGTCTACGTCTACTTACTTCCAATTACTTCAGGTGGGGTCAAAGTCGAGAGGACATCATTTGGTCAATTCGCCCTAACCTATGAGCAAAGATGCCACCACAGAGAAGTCGTGTCCCCTCATAAGTAAAGTTGTTCCTGGTCCCCTAAGCCAAGTCATTAAGTACCGCTACATGCTAGATTTATAATAGTGAGTGCCCGCGCGTTAGCAACTTAAACACTCACCCCCTAATTCTTAAGTTCATCCAAACCGTAGGTGATCAGTTGGTCAAATCGCACAAGTAGAAAGAGTCGTCAGTTGGTCATATCTTACCCTTCCCGTCTCAGTCCGCTAACCTAGGGTCAGATGGTCATATCTCCTAGGCAATTGGCCTCTACTGCCATTCAAAACTACCGAAACAAGGGTAGCTACCAATAAACTATGCATGCATACATGATGAGTGTGTAAAAACTCATCATTTTTGGTCAAATCTGAACTGCAAAACATCTATAAACACTCAGAAATGCATCAAAATACTGAAAATATTCCAAAATTGCATTTTATATGTTTCAGATGCAAAATGTTCAAAATCAGATGAAAAATGAGCAAAGTTTGCATAATTGGCAGTTTCAGTCCCCCAAACTTTCAAAAATGGCAAAACAAGTCCCCGGGATTTTTAAAATGGAAAATATTATTTATGGCCCTTGGTTAATAAAGTTTGTCATTTATGGTCCTTATAATAATTTTTGGAAAATTACAGTTTTGGTCCTTGGAGTTTCGAATTGTACACATTTGGCCCCTAGAACATTAAATGGATCCATTTCTAATCCTAAATCTAAATAACTACAAACCCACAGGCCCAATCCAATATCAAATTCAAACCCGGTCCATTACCCATCCACCCTTTATACCCGGTCAACTAATAATAACCCGCACCCCCTTTGTCTTCTTCCTTGGTTTCCCGCCCAAACACACAACACAGAAACACAAAACACAATAAAACCTTTTTCTCTTTTCTAATCCTCCCTGTCCCCTGTCACCAAAAACAACCCTAGCTCCCCTACTCCATGCTTTGTCCCCTCCAACCCACACCCTGCTACCCACCTTTCCCAGAGAAAAAAGAGATAAAAAGAAAAAAAAAAGAAAGGAAATGGAACGAGTCAGAGGTTGCAGAGGCACGCGCATTTTTGGCTTGTTTAACAAACACAAGTGGCATAGAAGAGAGAGAGAAGACCAGAGTTGTAGTATAAGTATTGTAGCCAAGTTATAAGGCGAGAGTGAGTTTTTTTTAAGTCCGTAGTTGGTTAGTTTTTAGTTTCAGTTTTTCTTATTTAGTTTGTAGTTTTAGTCTAGAATTCTCAAGTTCTAGTCTCATTTAATTTTCTTGTCATTCTAATTTAATTGTAATATCAATTTCAAGTTTAAGGCAAATTCGGTTTTCTTTCAAACTCCATTGTTGTGCAGCCATTTTCTTTTCTCTGTCAAAATAAATGTTAGACGAATGGTATGAATTGTTCCAGCTCAAGTTAAGTTTGTGTTAGTTATGCAATTTAGTTCACTTAAAACCCCAAGTTACCATAGTTTTCGAAATCAGTAAGCTTATTTGCCCCAAAAAGGAGTGTTTGGATGCCAGAGTTCTTGGGTCAAATAGGTTTATACCATCTTTGACCTGAGAAGTCAAACTTAATTTAGTGTCTCCAATGTAGTTTAGATCTGTGTAGGTGAATGCAAGAGTTTTGAAAAGGTTTGGGTGTCAAAAGAAATCTGTCAAATTTTTCTTTCTAACTCGAACTTGTCATGTTTTTCATAAGCAGATTAGTGAAGTTTTTGTTGTGATAAAAAATTCTAAAAAATAAAAATCACAAGTTCACCAGCTTGTGTAGCTTGGGTCAAAAGAAAAAAATTCAAAAAAATGATTTGGTAGGGCTGCAAGTGGGTTAAAGTAGGTGGTGTTGGGTTAACATTGTTCTTGCATGTGCTGCATCACATCCAAAGCTATTTGCAGCTTGTTAAGAAGTGTTGACATTGCTTATTCAAGTCGGTAGTGGGGGCAAAAGCTAGCCACCTTGGTGAACTTCAAGAATCAATAAAGCTCAGAAGCTTATTCACGCTAATGCTCATCTAGAATTAGCTTCTAACTTACCCCCTCGTGGTCGTTTGGGAATGCAACCAACAACAGAATAATGCTCCTTGGTCGAAGACTTATCAAGTTTTCCATTTAGCTTATTTTGATTTTCTCGATTGCTTTTAGTGTATTTATCTTAGGTTAGTTTTCATTATTGCTTATTAGGAGCTTAATTCTACTTGCTTATTTTCCATTGTCTACTTTAGCTTTAGGATTCCCTAGTAAAGATTTCAATGCCAACTGCTTATCTCTCTTCATTTTAGCTCATTTCAGTTAGGTCTAGCTTATTCTCAGTCTCATTTGCTTGTTCGCCCTTTTTTTTTTCTTTCATATCCGCATTTCTGCTGCTCGTTTGGTTATCACTAAAGCTAAAAGGGTGTTTGGTTGACCTTAATTGCTCTCATAGGTGTTTTGTTAAAAGTTCTGAGATAAGTCTGCTCATACTGACTTATTGGGATTGCTTCTTTCAAAAGTTTTACCAAAATTTCATTACTAGATCTCATCTTCAAGTTTCAAAAGAAAAAAATCAAGAAAAAAAATAAGAAGCAAAAAGGGTGGGAGGCAGGCTCGAACTGAGACCTCCCACCCTTAGAGGAGACATAGTGAGTACCGTAAACCGGCGCCCTTGGGTCTTTCTCATGATTTGTTTTGCAACATTTAATACATAAGGGAACTTGGTCAGGTTTAGCTATAAGCCATTTTGAGCTTATTTTGAGCTTATTTCCAAAGCTACCTCTTTGTTTTCTCATTTTTCACAGATTAAGCATAACTCAAAGTACTTTCTATGAATTTTTCAGATTTTTCCAAAATTTTTTAGTATTTTTAATAATTTAATTAGTGTTATTTGGTTTTAATTAAGTAATAAATAATTTAAGAGTCTAAAAATACCTGCTTTTTCCTAAAATTTTCTTTTGTCATATAGTACGTAAGAAAATTGTTTTTACATTCGTAGGCCTTTTATTTCACAAATTTTACGTTTTTGCTTGCGCACTCGCGTAATTTTTATAAATAATGCTCGTTTTCATTTTTAGTCACGTTTTTAGGTAATTTAAGTTTACGTTTCAATAAAAATAGTTTATTTGAGTTATTTTGTTTTATAAAATCTAGAAAAATCATTTTAAAAATAGTGATAGCGTTTATTTAATATTTTTTTATCTTTTTAAATTTCTTTAATTTACATTTAAGTCCTTGTAGTTTATGACCTTTTTCTGTAGTTATAATAATTCAAATTCATTTTTCCGTTCAAATCTCTCGATCACTATACGTTTGGTGATCCATTGCATAGCTCGCTGGGACATAACGACCCGGGGAAGCCCTATACTCCTCAGATCTTCATTGCATTCGTGCTTAAGCTGTTTTAAGTTTCTTACAGTTGGCCATTCACAAGTGGTCGGCTTGTGTGAGAAAACTTGACGGTTTGGCACGAATCAATACACTTAGAAATAATTATGCGGAAGTAATGTAAACGCAAACAAAACAATTAAGGAATCATAACTAGGCCAGCACCAAGAGGTGCTTAGCCGCTCATCTTAACCATACAAATCAATTCAATATTCAAAGTTACGAAATACATGAATCGAAAGTAAAGAAAAGATAAAATGCTAATGCTTATCGTAGGGGAGTGATTTCTCCATTGGAGACTGTTAGCCTTAATAGTTTTATTAGAAGTGATGGTCATTCACGTTTAGGAACTTTGTAACGTGTGTTAGATATCGTGATAGAATAGTCAACGGGCTCGTGGATTGGACTAAGCTAAATGGGTATTAGTTTAGTTAAACTAGCCTTATATCAATCCATGTCCAATCCAATCCAAATGAGCCCATGCCAAGCCCATTAGGGCATCTAGTTACCTGTACTATAAATACCCCTCAAGTATGTCATTTGAGGGGTGTGCTTGAATGTGTGTGTGTGTGTGTTTTTCCTTTGAAATAAAACATCTATTGTTTTCATCTTTATCTTCACATACACGATCCATATAACATCAAGTCACCATCTTTCTCATCTTTATTTCTTTGGTTTCACGCATAGTTTGTTTGTGTGTTAACGTGTTCTAAGCAAAACGTGGGTATTTGTGTGATAAGGTTGATAAAAGTAAGGTCCTACAATTGGTATCAATCGCCTAACAATGGTTTAGGAGTGTTTTGGTTGAAGTTTTTTTTGTAGTGTTACGCGTAGCTTCGTTATCAAAGTTTTCACGCTTAAAGCTTTAACTTTTGCACTTAAAAATTCAAGATTCTTGTGGTTTAAGGTTTATTTGGTGCTATAGTTTTAGTTTTTTGCAAAAATTTCGAAGCTTTACGTGTTTTTCTTCATTTTTTAGCTCGTATTTGGTTCATTGGTCATTTCTACTCGTAAGCTTTCTAAGCACTTTGGGTGAAAACGGTCAACAGTTTTGTGTTATTCGAGTGTTTTTAAGGCTATCGGTGCAAGAGAAATCGTTTGAATCACTGGAAATTTTTTACACGTAGGTCAAAACCCTAGTTCTACGCGTAAGAAAAGTCAACGTCCTCTGTCTACGCATAACTTTTTGGCTAAGAATCTTCGAGCATCAAAGGTTACTCAGTGCTTCCTTCACTTGGATAAGTGTGTGGAACACTTCGACTTGTGGATATCTTTTACGCTGTGACAGTTTAAAGGATTTTTGGTTCTAAACCTACGTTTACGCATAAGCATAAACGCCTACGCGTAACAATCTACGCATAAGTTCCACTTACGCATAAGATTTCTACGCCTAAGCATTTTTGTTTACGCCTAAGCCTTAAGTTTACGCGTAAGATACTAGTCTACGCATAAGGAATCCTACGCCTAGGAATCCTACGCCTAAGCACAATCTCTACGCCTAAGCCATCCTACTCGTAACTTCTTTGGTCTACGCCTAAGCTCTTTCTACGCATAAAGGTTTATATAAAAAATAAAAAAAAAAATTTAATTTTTGAGTAGACTAAACGTTCAATTTTTATGCGAGATTCAAATTTTGGTTTAACTGTGCAAATTTTGGTAAAAAATTCAAATTTTTGGGCTTAAATTCAATTTTTTCGGGTCAAATTTGGCGTCAAAATTGTCATACCTCAAATTTTTCATACGACCTTAGAATTGATTTTTATAGTGAATTTCAAATTTTGGGAAAAAAATTTTCGCCTAAGAACCAATTATCTGATCACAAAGCATGAAGGAACAATGAAACAAGACTATTCTATATCTACATGCAAAGTTCAAGCTCGAGAAAAGTAAAGACCTTATCAAGTGGAGCATCATTTGAATGACCACCCCTTAGGGGGAGATTGTTAGCCTTAATAGTTTTATTAGAAGTGATGGTCATTCACGTTTAGGAACTTTGTAACGTGTGTTAGATATCGTGATAGAATAGTCAACGGGCTCGTGGATTGGACTAAGCTAAATGGGTATTAGTTTAGTTAAGCTAGCCTTATATCAATCCATGTCCAATCCAATCCAAACGAGCCCATACCAAGCCCATTAGGGCATCTAGTTACTTGTACTATACATACCCCTCAAGTATGTCATTTGAGGGGTGTGCTTGAATGTATATGTGTGTGTGTTTTTCCTTTGAAATAAAACATCTATTGTTTTCATCTTTATCTTCACATACACGATCCATATAACATCAAGTCACCATCTTTCTCATCTTTATTTCTTTGGTTTCACGCATAGTTTGTTTGTGTGTTAACGTGTTCTAAGCAAAACGTGGGTATTTGTGTGATAAGGTTGATAAAAGTAAGGTCCTACAGAGACAACTCCGTATGCTCCTCTAGACCTGCCTTTGGCTTCTTCCCCCGTTCTTTGGTTGTGATGTGTGGAATGGGATGCTTTGAAATGCTAGAAATCGTGGGGTATTTATAGGCCAGATCTAGGTTACGGCGTAACTAATATAAGAGTTACGCCGTAATCTTCAATTCCTTCGTTATTTGCACTAGATCTGCTGGTTACGGCGTAACCTTATGAGTGGCTACGCCGTATCTTCAATATAACTGGGTTACGCCGTAGTTGATGAAATAGTTACAGCGTAGTTATCAGCGGCGTGGAACCTAATTTGACCTAATATAGTTACGTCGTAGAGTTACGCCGTAACCTTCTGATGAGTTGATTTTTTGAGTCACGCTTTAGTTACGGCGTAATGTGAGAGATGCGTTACGCCGTAACTTCTTCAAAGTCAGCATACTATGATAAATCTTTTGATATTTCTCCAATTCCGCGTCTCATTAGCTCCAATGCTCGTAATTTACCTGAAAGTGGAAAACAATGAAAAAAAGCGTAAATCCATATAAATGATATAAATTACAAGCATTATCGGGGGAAATTGACACTTAATATTCAGGACTATTTGATGTTATCAAATATCCCCCCACTTGAACTCTACTTGCCCTCAAGTAGACCTTATTAGAAATATTCCTAAAAAGATATCTCCCATAACCTGGAAAATATAAGTTTACAAATCCCTTATGCTAGAATAAAACAAAGCCGAACACCTCACGAAATGGGAACGAAACACTCAAATCTCTCAACTATTATAAGTGTCAATTTCGGGGTGATTACACAATCGCACAGTCATAACATGTATTCTATCATAAGCTTGGCGGTTACACAAATCTCCACCACTAGAGTTAAGGGCTAAACAATTTGTTGGGAATAATCCGTTACCACGGATAGTTATGGTTTACACTGCTTGGTTTAACACTAGCAGTGGAAACGTATTCCCACTTCAAGTTCTTCATTACCACTGCTATCAGTTTATGATAATGTTAAATGCGTCTAGGTAAGTATAGAATAGATCTTGTGTATATTCTATTATGTTAGCTTTATACTTATCTTGTAAAGGACTCCTTGTTGTATAAAAGGAGATCCTAGGTCATTGTCTTAGGTACGTATCATATTACAATATTACCTACGAAAGCTTCAAGGTGTAACCCTAGTGATAAGTTAAGATCACTCGTATTATTCATTAATAATATTGGAGCTTGAGTTTTGTGTTAACTTGTGTTTATTCTCATACATCATACAATTCATCTTCTAAGTATTACTTAAGTAAATTCCGCTTGCTTGATAATATCATACAAAATATCATTGACACAAGTAGAGTGTCCTAGATCCATCAAGTGGTATCAGAGCGAAGGTTCTGATATTTTGTTTTAGAAGATCCAAGAAATTAGCTTGACTCACTCACTCAATTCAATGGAGATGGAAAACAACCAATCAAACTCTTCTTCTACACCTAGACTCCCTAAGCTTAAGCTTAATGAGTTTGAGATGTGGAGGATACTGATTGAGCAATACTTCCTCATACAGGACTATGCTCTATGGGAGATTATTCAACTTGGTGATTCTTTCAAATCTGTGACCACTACTTCAAAAGTTGGTGACATAGATGTTGTGAAAGTTTATGTGCCTGAATCAAATGCTGAAAAAGCTCAAAAGAAGAATGATCTTAAAGCTAGAAGTCATGTTGTGATGACTCTTCCTAGAGACCAGATTATTGCATTCAAAAAATTCAAGACTGCTAAAGAACTGTTTGAAGAGATTTGCTCTGTGTTTGGTGGTAATGATGCCACAAAGAAGACTCAGAAGACATTGTTAAAGCAAAGTTATGAAAACTTCTCTGCTTAAGCAATGACTCACTTGATAGCATTTTTACCAAACTTCAGATGATTGTTACACAGCTAACTGTGTTTGGCATTGAGGTAGAAAAGGAAGACCTCAATTTGAAGTTTCTAAGAAGTTTGCCTTCAGAGTTTCAAACCAATGTTACTGTCTGGGAAAACAAAATAGACATAGAAACAATGAAGCTCTATGATCTTTACAACAACTTCAAACTTATTGAGCAAATGTTGAAGAAGGCAGGGAAACTTGGTACAAGCTCTAGTAGCTTGGCATTGTTGTCAAATTCTGTTGACAGTGATGATTCTGAAGATGAAAGTGATGATGATATTGCCACTGTAGGTTCTAAAGTTTCCACTGGTAATGTTAATGTTACCACTGCAGGTTCAAAGAAGAAGGTTGCTAGTATTGGAGATCCTACCTTTTATGCTTTTATCTCCACACAAATTGATGGCTCTGTCTTAACTCATGAAGACATAGAGAAAATTGATGAAGATGACTTGGAGGAGATGGATATAAAATGGCAGATAGCTCTTCTTAGCATGAGGGCTAAGAAATTCTACAAGAAGACTGGCAAGCCTATCCACATTAATGGTGATGACACTGCAGGCTTTGATAAGAAGAAAGTGGAGTGCTTTAACCGCCACAAGTTTGGACATTTTGCTAGAGAATGTAGAAGACCAAAGACCAAGGACAACGGGTCTACTTGGTACAAGCAAAAGAAGGGACCAACTGTGGAAGAACCAAAGGCAATGTTGGCTATTGATGGTGTGACCTATGATTGGAGTTTCATGGATGATGAACAAGAAGAAGAACATTCTGATGTTGCTCTTGTTGCTACTGAATTTGCTCTCATGGCTTTCTCGATTCGAGGCACAAAACTTGGATAGTTGTTCTAAAACATGTAGGGCTGCTAAAGAAGTTGAAAGACTTAATGATTTGTACTCTAATGAAAGGCAAGAATTATATACTGCTAATTATACTGTGGCTAATCTTAGGAGAGCTATGGCAGTATTAGAAAAGAAAATAGAGCACTATCAGGCAAATGAGTCAAATTATAATGATGATATGATTCTTCTTAGGAGAGAGGTAGAACATACAACTGCTGTGATTGAAGCATACCAAAAGGAGCTTGAAAAACTCCAAAAGAAAATTGAAAATGTCAATTTAACTGTAGACACATGTTATCATCAGTCTAAGTCAATTGATAAAATTTGGAATGCTCAAATATATAGTAAAGCTAAGTCTGGTATGGGTTCTAATATCGCCTCCACCACTAAGAGGTGTTCCATCACCTCTAGGTATAGATTTAGCTCATACAGGTTTAGAAGACTTTAAGGAACTTGAAAGAGAATATGGTCCTTTAAAGGACATAGTGGTGAAGAGTGAGGAAGAGAGTAAGCTTGATAATGATGTTTTTGAGAGTGCTAGTGACTCATCAGTTGTTGATGAGAATGTTAAAAAGAATGTAGAGACTACTATCCCAAAAGTTGTTATACTTGATACAGAGGAACCTAGGAAACCGTTAATAAACCTAGACCAACTGTAAGGTATGCTTTGAGATGTATAGGAACAAGCCTCTCCTACGGGTAACAGAGGAGTTGGAATTATGTTAAATCTCAACAACTAGGTAGTGATTTTGTTATGAACAATAAGGCATGCTATATATGTGATAGTTTTGATCATTTACATGCTTATTGTGACTATCATGTTGGGAGAAGGGAAGTCTATGGGTATAAAAGGGTGGAGACTAACAGGTATCAACATAAAGTACACCCTAATTCTAATTGCAAAATGGTCCCAAGAGCAGTTCAACTTAGAAGTGGCCTCAAAACACTTGCTAGTACAAAAACTGTTAACACTGCTCACCCTAAGTCACCTGTTAAAAGTGCAAACACCAAAACAAGTTTTACAAAATCTGCACAAACAGGAAAAAGAACCTTTCAAGCTAAAAAGGTTAATAATAACCAACAGCGGGTACCTAAAAGGAAACCAGTAGTTACCACTGCTCATTCAAAGGTTACCACTGCAAGGGTTTTTAATAAGAAAAGGGGGGACATGGGCAATGCTGTGAAGGCCTCAGCACGTTGGGAATGGAAACCTAAAGGAAATACCTCTACAACCAATCCCAATGGTGTATCAATGACCTTTGATAGATTTAACTATATTGATACACGAGGCAGATCCAAGTCAATCACGGCTTGGGTCCCCAAACGAAACTAACTCTTTACTCTTATGTGCAGGAACATCCAAGGTCAAAAGGTCGATCAAGGATATACAGATAGTGGGTGTTCAAGGCACATGACCGGCAACAAGTCCTATCTTTACGATTTTAAGCATTATGATGGACAGTATGTCAGCTTTGGAGGTGGAGTAAATGGAAAAGTTGCAGGTAAAGGTGTTATTAAAACTGGTAACTTGGACTTTGAACCTGTGTACTATGTAAAAGAGCTTAAGTACAATCTTTTTAGTGTGTCACAAATGTGTGACAAGATGAACAATGTTCTTTTAACCAAAGATATGTGCTTTGTTCTCTCTAAGGATTTTAAGATGCCTGATGAAAGTCAGATTCTTCTTAAAGTTCCTAGAAAAGGCAATCTCTATAGCTTTGATATGAACAACATTGTAGCTAAAGATGATTATGCTTGCTTGCTTGCAAAGGCCACAGTGGATGAATCCATGTTATGGCATAGAAGACTTGGTCATGTTAACTTCAAAACCATTAACAAGATTGTCAAATATGGTTTAGTGAGAGGTCTACCTCAGAAAAGATTTGAGAATGATCAAACCTGTGTGGCTTGTCTTAAAGGCAAACAACACAGAGCTTCTTGCAGGTCAAAGTTGGTTAACTCTATTGCTCACTCACTTCAAATGTTACATATGGACTTATTTGGTCCTACATCGAGCGCTTGAATCTTAAGAAATGTTGTCTTGTGGTGACTGATGATTTTAGCAGATTTACATGGGTTTTCTTTCTTGGAACTAAGGATGAAACAACTGGCATCCTCAAGAAATTTATCACAGAAGTAGAAAACCAATATGATATGAAATTTAAAATCATTAGGTGTGACAATGGAACCGAATTCAAGAATAGAGTTATGGATGAGTTTTGTAGAGATAAAGGTATTAAAAGGGAATTTAGTGTTGCTAGAACTCCTCAACAAAATGGTGTTCTTTGAGAGGAGGAACAGGACACTGATAGAGGCTGCTAGAACCATGTTGGCTGATTCCAAATTGCCAGTTACTTTTTAGGCTGAAGCAATCAACACTGCATGTTATGTGCAAAACAGGGTTTTAGTGGTAATGACAAAGAACAAGACACCTTATGAATTCTTTAGGGGAAGACCACCTACCCTTGACTTCATGAGACCATTTGGGTGTCATGTATCTATTCTCAATACCATAGATTATCTGGGTAAGTTTGATGAAAAGGCTGATGAAGGGTATTTTGTTGGGTATTCCATGGTTAGTAAAGCTTTCAGAGTATTCAACTTAAGAACCCAAAAGATTGAAGAGAATATGCATGTTGAGTTCCGGAAAACAAAGTCAATGTCAAAGGAACTAGTCCAGAAAGACTGTTTGATCTTGATACTCTAACAAATACTATGAATTATGTGCTGTTTCTACAAGAACATCTTCTTTTGATTTTGCGGTTCGAAGAGTTTCTTGATAATGATGAACCAAGCAAAGAGGATGCAGATGATCAAGATGAATTCAGTCTACCTCTTTGGGACTATGCAGATAATAATGATTTACTGGAGTTGCTCATTCTTCTAATGATTTGGAAAAAGAAGGAAATAGTAATTTGAATGCTGATAATTCAGAAAGCAGTGGAAATTCTGATTCCACTGTTCGGCAAAATGTTTCCACTGCAACACCAGATGTAGGAATCACCACTCCAGTTACTATGGAAGCTCAAGCCAATGATGTTGAAATTTCAAATATGCCAAGTGAGATTGCAGTTCCTCAGACTCTCCACACTTCTATTCATAAATCACATCCTCTTGAAAATGTGATTGGGGATGTCTATTCACCTGTAAAGACTATAAGACAAACAAAGTTGCCAGATGTTCATGGGTTCATAAGTAAAATATATGAATCTAAAATACATGAAGGCAAGAATGAATGTCTATTTATGTGTTTTCTAACACAAATGGAGCCAAAGAATGTTTACAAGGCACTTGAAGATGAAAGTTGGGTGGAAGCAATGCAAGAAGACTCTCTAATTTAAGCTTCAAAAGGTGTGGGTGCTTTGTGATTTGCCTTCTGGCAAGAAGGTAATAGGTACTAAATGGGTGTTCGGAAACAAGAAAGATGAAAGGGAATTGTTATCGTAAACAAAGCTAAGCTTGTAGCTCAAGGATATACTCAAGAGGAGGGTATTGACTATGAAGAAGTGTTTGCCCCTGTTGCAAGGATTAAAGCAATTAGGCTGTTCTTAGCCTATGCATCTTTTATGGGCTTTAAAGAATATCAAATGGATGTAAAGAGTGCTTTTCTATATGGGCAGATAGATGAGGAGGTTTATGTCTCACAACCTCCAGGCTTTAAAGACCCTGAATATCCTAACAAAGTTTACAGGGTAGTTAAAGCTTTGTATGGCTTGCATCAAGCACCAAGGAAATGGTATGAAACCTTAACTACATATCTTCTTGCAAATGGGTTTCATAGAGGCAGAGTGGATCAAACTTTGTTCATCAAGAAAGACAAGACTGATATCTTGCTTGTTCAAGTTTATGTTGATGATATCATTTTTGGGTCTACAAAGACAGAGATGTGCAAAGATTTTGAGAAACTGATGAAAGAAGAATTTCAGATGAGTTCTATGGGTGAACTCACATTCTTTTTGGGACTTCAAGTACTACAAAAGCCAGATGGTATTTTTATTAATCAAGATAAATATGTGGCTGAGATACTAAGGAAGTTCAAGTTTGTTGATGCAAAGTCATCCAGCACTCCTGCAGACAAGACTACACATCTACTTCTTATGGAAAATAGTGGTGAAGCTGTTTATGTGCACATGTATAGGTCTATGATTGGTTCTTTGATGTATCTTACATCATCTAGACCAGATATTATGTTTGCTGTGTGTGCCTGTGCAAGATTTCAAGTTACTCCCAAGTTCTCTCACTTAACTGTTGTGAAGAAGATTTTCAGATATCTTAAAGCATTTCCTACTCTGGGATTGTGGTACTCAAGAGATTCTCCTTTAGATCGGTTACTTACTCGAGATAGTGACTATCTTTGGAGCTAGCTTGGATAGAAAATCTACAACCGGTGGATGTCAATTTCTTGGCAACAGGTTAGTGTCATGGCAGTGCAAGAAACAAACAATGGTGGCAAATTCTTCAACTAAAGCAGTATATAGTCTGCAAGTTGCTGTGCTTAAGTTCTATGGCTTCATAATCAACTTTTGGACTATGGGTACAATTTCATGAATACCATCATACATATTGACAATAGCAATACCATTTGCATAATAAAGAATCCTGTTCAACACACAAAGACCAAACATATTGAAATTAGACACCATTTCATTCGAGATTGCTATGAAAAGGGACTAATTCAAGTTGGCAAAATTCATACTGATGACAACTATGCTGATTTATTAACAAAAGGTCTTGATGTGGGAAGATTTCAGTACTTGGTAACAAGTCTTGGAATGCTAAATCCATAAGTGTTTTCTAGTGTTGAGGGGAGGCTGTAGGGTAATGCAATTGTTGTATAAGTTTGTATATCAAGTTTTGATGAGGAGTTGGAGTTAAAAGGTGTATATCTGAGATACACAACAAATGGTTATTGATTCACCATGTCTAATACACATAAGAATCAACTAGTCCAGAGCAAACGGCTACTGGTAAAGACTTGACAAATCCGTTTATGGTTGATAGTTTACCAAAAACTATATGGTTATCAACTCACCATATTCTTTATGATTAAGAGTTGGCTAGTCCATAGAAAACGGCTCATGGTAAAGACATATCAAATCCGTTGATAGCTGATAGTTTGCTAAAACTATAATGGGAGAAGTATTGTTTTCTAATGATTTTATTTTCCACTGCTCTTTGAAATTTTTGTGAAAAATTACCACTGCTAGCTCACAGTTTCCACTGACAGTGTCATTTTACCACTGTTGTTCTAGCCGTTACAACTGATTATGTCAGTAATTTATTTTTTACTAGCCGTTGAAAGTAACCACTGATGGTTATATATATAGGGTTAATATTTTAAGTAAATTATCTTCTTTCTATATTATAACTACTTTCTAAAGATAATTTTACTTGCGTATCAATTCTATTCCCTAACCCTATATATCTTTTCCTCAAAATTGGCTTGTCATTACTTAAATTCTTACTGACATAATAATATTTTTCATCAAAAGTTTCTATGGCTTCTTTGAAATT
>OU343222.1:125463983-125500809 GCA_910596185.1 Chrysanthemum makinoi
GATCGATATCTTTTGATTTCACATAGGTTTCGAATCTTGTTTTCCAATAGATAAAACAATCGGTTTCAAAAAGTGGTGGTCATTGCATAGTTTGCCCTTCTTGATATTTGTCGAAATCCATTGATCGATTCAAGCTTTAAAATATAGTTTATTTTAAAAATCTTCATTGACGTGGCCCTGGTACCAATTGTGGGAAACAAGAAGGGGGGTTGAATAGTTTCGCCGCTTTTTAATTTAGTTATCAAAGTTTACTTGTGAAAACCTTCGATTCAATCCTTTTTGAAAACAAACCACAACAATATGAATCCTACTTAACAAGACTATAATAAACACACTACAACTATTGAATGTAAGTAATGAATGTAAAGAGTAAGAGATGGAAAGATCAAACCCAGACAAAGAGATTTATAGTGTTTCGGTCACGAAGCTCTTCTTCGCCCCACTCCACTCCCCAGTACCCAACTTGAGAGTTCTAAGCACTATGTCAACAAACTCCCATGAGGCGGAGAAAACCGTATCTCTTTTGTTTAAGAGTGATCCTTTCTTCCAACCATGTGATCACCTTCATTCCTCTCCTAGTGCAAGACGAGAACACATTGTATCATGAAGATACTAATTGTTGTAGTTATAGTAGTGTGCACTTGTTACATACTTGTTGTATCTTGATATACGTCAAGTAGTCTTGAGTCTTGTTTAGATAACTTGCGTGCATCATTATGATCTTGTTGAGATCTTGGAGATCTCTTATACTTTGTGTGTTAGTGTGTTGATCAAGTGGATCAAGTCTACATCGTGGGTGACATTGGTACTTGCCAGATTAGTACTCGACATTTAGCTTAGTGTCGGGTAGATCGTGGGTGAGATTGGTACTAGCTGGATTAGTACTCGACAAAGGAGTGTGACTGTGTTAAGGGAATTAAACTCAGAATTTTTTGTGTGAAAAAGGATGCCAAAAAACTGTGAAGTAGGCTGGTATTTATAGGGAGAAAAATTTCGACCGTTATAGTGTAACGGTACCGTTAAATACCCGACAGTACCACTAAATTTAGTGGTACCGTGGTGCTGTCCCAGACAAAAATGCTCCATTTTTTGTTTTTAGTGGTGAAAGTTTATTTGGGGAAGTTAGGAGCTGTTTGGGGGGGGGGGGGAATAGATGTTGGGATTTTTAAACTTATTTTTCCAGTTAAAACATTTCTTTATTATTCAAAAATAATTTGTAAATTGTATTTAAAAAAAAATGTTTTGTCACATTCAAAATGTGAAGCTTGAAACACAAATTCACTTCTTTGATCATTTGTCAAGTTGTAAATTTGTTTGTTCATACTGTTGGAATCACTCCTAAACAGTATTTCAAGTATTTATATTTCATATGTAATAGGTAGCTTTATTATGGCCTTTATGTTTGTTTAAGGTCAAGCTTATGTAGAAGGCCCATAAGCTTGACCCAAGCCCAATAAGGATAGGAAGGGAACTAGGAGTGTTGCCCTAGCTTCCCTCCTATAAATACCTCTTGTAAACCTTCATTTGAAGGTTGGTTGTTCAAGTTATTTCTCTCATCACATCTACGCCTAACCGTTCCATTACTATCGTGTGTGTGTGTGTGATTTACTTGTTCAATCGCCTCATCTCCTTTCTTATAAGCTTGTGTTGTAAAACTAGTGACCTAACAGTGGTATCAATCGCCAAATAGTTGGGTGTACTATTTCCCTTACACATATCCTCAACGACAACAACAACTAAGTCCACAACATCAGCAATGGAATCAACAACAAGCAATTTATCAACAACAATTTAATCAACAACATACTCCACAACTTGCTGCAAATCCACAACCTTTAATGGTTCAACCACCACCAAGTCCTCAAGTTCAACCGTACACAAATGAATTCAATCAACATCCATCAAGGAACACTATGAAGGAACCCACTTGGTTCGCAAAGATGTGTGAAGCTTTAAGCAGCCAACAATCAATTCATGAGGCTGGATCACTTGATAGACCTCCAATGCTCACTCCAGAGAACTATGATCAATGGGTGATAAGGTTCTTTAGGTTTTGTGATCAGAAGAAGCCACATGGAAAGTTCTTAAAGAAGGTTATCTTAGAAGGTCCATTTGAGATGCCTACTATCATTGTACCCGGAGATCCAAATGCCATTCCACCAAGAGATGAACAAACCAACATTGCTACTTTTGCAGATTTAAATCCCACAGAACTTCTACACTATGAAGCTGATGAACTTGCAATGGAATACATCCTCTTAGGATTACCAAACCCAATTCTTCGTAGTGTTGATGCTCAAAAGATGCACAAAAATGTGGGATCATATTCGTCTTCTTATGGAAGGATCGTACTCAATCGAGAGGATTTGGAATCAAAAATTTACTTGGCTTATGAACACTTCATGATTGAACCTGGAGAGACACTAGAGTCCTATCATCATAGATTTTCGGACATCATCAATGATTTGGATAAACACAACATCATCATGCCAAGAATTGCAGTGAATACTAAGTTCCTGAGTAGTCTTGGTCCTGAATGGGAGAAGTATGTCATTTTTCTCCGTCAAGCGAAGAACATGCATCATTCTACCTACGGATTGTTGTACGATTACTTGAAACCTCATGAAAAGGAAGTTGATCGGGAAAGGATTCTCCGTGCTCAAATTGCTCCACCAACACATCCGGAAAATCAACAACAACTTGCCTTATATGCTCAAAACCGTTATTCTCCTCAACCAGCAACTCAACCAAATGCTTCAAACACACCTTCACAACAACAACCTCAACAAAATCAATTGGTTCCATACAACAACAATGCTCAAGCATATGTCGATGAAGCCTGAGGAATCCGATCTGTTTGAAGCATTGCAACAAGGATTTGCTATGATTGCTAATGCCTTTAGCCGTTATACCAACAAATCCAACAATCGTATTCGTTCCTCATCTAACACACGGACTCAAGCAGTTGTGAACAATGGACGTGTTGAAGTTCAGAATCGTGATTATGGTCGTCAGTTGGGCGGTGGTCAAGGGTTTAATGCTGTGGGTAGGAATAACAACAGAGCTCAAGTGGTGGAACAGGAAATGCTCAGCATGGGTTGAATGGTCTTCGATGCTACAACTGCAATGAGAAGGGACACTGGCTAATGCATGCCCAAAGCCAAGGACTAAGGCGGCGCTGCTTATTTCAAAGAAACTCTTCTTTTGGCTCTTAAGGATGAAGCTGGTGGAACTCTCACAGACAAAAAACAGAGCTTTATGGCAAATCTTGACTTAGATGATGATATGGAGGACTTGCAGGCCAATGCAGTTGTTATGTTGATGGCTAATATGCAGGCGTTACACATGAGTGACACGAGGCCCGTGTATGACAGCGATGGCTTGTCTCGGTACCCGAAATTTAACAAACCATATTTATCTATGATCTCATATCTCCGCCAACATCTGCATCCGGCAAGGCTCAGAATGTTCAAAATGAGTCATCCACATCTCATTCCGACGATTTTCAACTAGACCCGTAGTTATATTTGACGATCAAGATGACCAACCGGTTTCCCTTGATAATCAAATTGACTCCGTGGTCATACTTGAGGATCTAAATAATGATCATGTTGTGACTCACGTTGAACAAGATGAACTTTTGCCCCATCCAGATCTTGTTCTGTTACTTCAAGACCAACAATCCCAAATTCCTGCATGTGTTGCATTAATCGAGGACTTGAAAAGTACAAATGCACTGTTAACAAAGGATTTTGAATGTTTACAAAAGCAACTCAACTTTTTCAAAACTCAAGAAAAACGTGAAAACGGTTTTGAAGCGACCTTTGCCAAATCTTATCAAAACGAAAATATTTAGAAGCGACGGATGCGATGATCTAGCCGCGAAGAATGCTTTGTTGTACGAAATAGAACAACTGAAACATGAACATAAAAAGCAAATTAACGCTCTCACCTTGGAAAATCAAAAAGCTAAGGCTGAGTTGTTAACTTGTCAAAAACAGTTCTCTGCATACAAAAAGCATTCAACGAAAACGAATAGATGATCATCTTGAAGAAATCATCGGCTTGCAAAACAAACTTAAAGAGTTTAAAACTGTTGTTTACAAACATGGCGAGTCGGTCACAACCATTGAAAAGTTTACTTTAAAACCAAATCCAAATGGATATGGACCGAATCTTGCTGATTACAAACCTAAGCTTTCAACCAAAACATTCAAACCAAATCCGAAGTTTCCAGTGTCACGAATATAAAATTGATAATTTTGTTATGAATGTTGTTGAATATCATCGTCAAGAGGAATTAGATGCAGAAGACGAGAGTCGATCAAAATTAAAACTGTTGTTTACAACAAACCTTTTAATTATTCTAAACCGGTCACTTTCGTCACACCAACGGATTCTTCCAACACACCAAGAGTTATCATCAGAACACCTGAGTCTTCTATTGTTAATCCCAAAACAGACTTTGCACAAACTTATGGTCCTTTACCTTCCATTAGTGAAGTAAACTCACAACCTGAAAATCGAAAAATTCTTCGATATTTTGACATTTTCATGGTTGACCTCAAAATTTTACAACATGAGATAGAATATCGATCTGAAATCAAAGTTGAACATTTTCAATCGCCTCTGGCGCGAGAACAAAGAGACATTTTTCAGTAAAATCTTTTACCTAATGTTAAAAACTTGAAAAGTTGTGCAATTGCCTGGGAAAAGGATTTTCATAAGGAACTTGGGGTCATGAAAAGCGTTTTCGAGAAAACAGAAACATCTATTTCAAACACTAAACGTAAAAAGAAAATGTTAAGAAAAGATGTTGATCGACTCTTGGAAGATGTTATCTGTGCGGATGTTCAAAATGTTGTGTTATTGAATTCTTTGTCATATGCATTTGATAATATCTCTGCGATCTGTGTATTTGTGGTAAATGTTGAGAACACTGATAATGTGCTTCAGATCGAGTCCTTAAAGTTGAAAACAAACGATTGTCAAACGAACTTTCAAATGCAATACGTCGTCTTAATTGGTGTCAAAAAGATATTCACGATCAACAACTTGCTTTTCAACACAAAATCAACCGTTGCGTGCAAAACCTTCGATTCTAAAATTGAGCAACGGATGATCAAAAAGCGTGTCTTTCAAGTGTCAAATCTCAAAATATGAACAAGAACTTGTAAAAGTTAAAAGGAATATGGTGTCATATTTGATTTACTCAAAAAGACTCGTGATGAAGCATCAAATGAACTTGATCATTATCTTGCACACACTAAAGAAGTTATGCATTTTCTGGAAATGTTCGGTCTGAAAATCAAGATCTGATTCACACTATCATCAAGTTAAGAGAAATGTTAGGAAAGTATGAACAACTTCCGCCAACAATCATTAAGAGATTAGCCCCCGTAACACTTAGTACTCATGCACCTAGAATCTCTACTGCCAAATCACAAGTAGCTAACGTGCTTCCTTCTACTGAAACAGGAATAGTTGAGCCTTTTCCAAACGTCCGCACTTCACAGCCTAAGAGCACTCAATCGAAGAATAGGAAGTTGCGACCTAAGAAAAGATCAATCAAGAATGCTAAAGTAGAAGAACACCCTAGGACTCTGAATAAGACACACGTTGCCTCCACTATAGATATTGCGTCTAGCAAATGTAATAGAAATAGTGATGTAACGAATGCTAAACCGTTAAGTACTTTTGATATTCAGATCCTGATGCACCTTGTGATATTTAAAAGTATGAATTCTGATTGCCATGATAAATGTGTTGCTAAAGCTATAATCTCTCGTTTAAGGAATCCTAAGAACCGGAATACCTCTAGGCCAACTAATCTTTCTAAGTCTGTGCTTGGTAGACCGCCATCTTTAGATTCTAAGAAATGCATTGCTGTCCCTGTAGCTCCAGTTTCACCTCCTAGGAATGTAGTACCACCTAGTGAATTCACTAAGACTAAAGCAAAGAGTAGTTATAGATGGCAGAAATGGATATATAACACACTAGGATTTAAATGGATACCTAAAGCTATTGATGTGTGTATATCTACTACAACTGCTATGGAACCCTCTAACATTTCGGGTTCCACATCTACTTCTATTCCATCTGTGTCGTCTGTGTGTAATGCAGGTGATACAGATCATTCTCTGGATTGTTGATAGCGGATGTTCCCGACACATGACAGGCAATCTTAAACTGTTATCAAACTTTATTGCAAAGTTCATTGGCACTGTCAGGTTCGGGAATGATCACTTCGCAGCTATCATGGGCTACGGAGATTATGTCAATGGGAACATCGAAATTAGCAGGTTTTACTATGTGGAAGGCCTCGGTCACAATCTGTTTTCAGTTGGTCAATTTTGTGATGGAGATTTGGAGGTTGCTTTCAGGGAGAAAACTTGTTTCATTCTTGATCTACAAGGAAATGACCTTATGTCCGGCTCGCGTAATTCTAGTCTCTACACTATCTCTATGCAAGACATGGTTGCTTCTTCTCCCATTTGCTTACTTTCTAAGGCAACATCAACAAAATCCTGGCTATGGCACCGTCGTCTCTCACATCTAAACTTTCAAACCATCACCAACCTTGCTCGACACAAACTAGTTGAAGGACTCCACGATTCCGGTATATTCTAAAGATCACCTTTGCTCAGCTTGTGAACAAGGGAAAAGCACTCGTGCTCATTTTCCTTCAAAGGTGGAACACAATTCTCAGCATGTGCTTCATCTTCTTCACATGGATTTGTGTGGCCCGATGCGGGTGCAAACGATCAATGGCAAACGCTACATCTTAGTAATTGTTGATGACTACTCTCGATGGACTTGGGTCTACTTTCTTCGTAGCAAAGACCAAGCTCCACAAATGATCATCACCTTTCTCACAAAAATACGAGTTCAGCTCCGCACACACCGTCGGAATCATCGAAACAGACAAAGGAAACTGAATTTGTTAATCAAACTCTTCGTGAATTCTATGAGAAAGTGGGAATTCAGCATCAAACATCTATTGCACGTACACGTGAACAAAACGGAGTTGTTGAAAGACGAAACCGAACGTTAGTGGAAGCTGCAAGAACAATGTTAATAAATGCTAAACTTCCAGTTACTTATGGGCGAAGTATCTCTGCATGCTATACTCATAACCGTTCTATGATCACCAAACGCCACAACAAAACACCTTTCGAGCTTGTCCATAACAGAAAACCGAATCTAAAACACTTTCATGTATTTGGATCTCTTTGCTATCCGAATAATGATCGTGATGATTTTGGAAAGCTCAAAGCCAAAGCGGACATTGGAGTCTTTATCGGATACTGTGATAATTCCAAAGGTTTCTGAATCTGGAATCGTCGTACTAAACAGGTGATGGAAACGATTCATGCTCATTTCGATGAACTTACTGGATATGGCTTCGAGTATAACACTTAGAACCCGGTCACAACCGCTTAAACTTCCCTCAACCCCATCATCAGCTGAAGAAAGCCCTCAGCTTACTCGTCACCAAATGGAAAGGTTATTTGCTCCGCTCAAAGTGACGATATTGATGAACGTGCTCCAGGTGTATCCGCTGTTTCCGCAGCACAACCTGATAATATTCCTATACCTGATACACCTGCTACAACAACTACTGTTGAAGAAGCACCTACACCAGCTGACTCCAACACAACAGTTGAACACACCGCTTCCAACAATGATGAACCAAATGATGATATTCTCAATGAAGTACCCCCACCTGCAGATTTTGATCCAAATGCGTTCTTCAACCCGTTTGCTAATGAGACTGCTGCACCACATGTCGCGGAATCTTCAACAAACCATTTGAATCCTCGACCGAAATTGCACAATGTATACCAACATCAACCCTCCACACATAGATGGACGAAAGACCATCCTCCGGAAAACATTATTGGCAACCCGAATCAACCGATCGTTACGAGACAACGTCTTCACCGCAGACGGTGAACATTGCATTTATGCACTCACTGGCTGCCAATCTGAACCTAAAAACATCAAAGACGCAATGACAAAAAGACAACTGGATTGAATCCATGCAAGAAGAACTCAACCAATTCAAACGTCTTGAAGTATGGGAACTGGTTGAAAGACCAACAGAGTCTTCGTCATTGGTCTAAAATGGATTTGGAAAAACAAATTGGATGCTGAAGGGAACGTCATCCGAAACAAGTCACGCCTGGTGGCTAAGGGTTATCGTCAGGAAGAGGGATTAGACTTTGAAGAATCTTTTGCTCCGGTTGCTCGCCTTGAAATTTGGCTTAGCTCGATATTTCTAGCGTTCGCAGCTCATATGAATATAACGGTCTATCAGATGGATGTCAAAAATGCGTTTCTCAATGGACAACTTAAAGAAACGGTTTATGTCACCCAACCAGATGGATTCGTTGATCCTGAGTTTTCGAATCATGTTTACAAACTGAACAAAGCTCTTATGGTCCCCCTCAAACAAGCTCCTTGAGCATGGTACGATAAGCTATCATCTTTCCTCATTGCCAATAATTTCACCAAAGGTTCGGTTGACCCAACTCTTTTTATACAATATCACGGAACATATCTTAATTGCAAATTTACTGGATGATTGCTTACACATAAAAGTTTTCACTTTTGCACGAAGAAAAATTTTGAAATGTCCAGATGGGTGAACTTCTTTCTTCTCGGACCAAGTTCATCAATCACCCCGGGTATTTTCTTGAGCACCCAAATTGCCCTTTAATTGTTAAACAATTTGGAATGAAAACTGCCGGACACCTATGCCACATCAATGGCTCATACCAAGAAGTTAGACGCTGATTTACATGGGAAATTGGTGGACCCTACAAAATACCGTAGTATTATTGGGTCTCTCATGTATCTAATGTACTAGCAGACTGAGATTGTCTTTGCCGCTTATCTATGCTCCCGTTATCATTCGCGACCAACGAACCCACCTTGAGGCTAAGAAGCCTCCGAGGATTGTACATAAGGGAACCATCGCTAACTTGGGATCCGGTATCCGGTGGATTCTGGTTTTGAACTAATCGCTTTTCAGATGCTACCCCCAGATGCTTAGACTCACGAAAAGCACTATGAGCTACAATTTCTGGTGATAAACTGGTGTCTTGGCATCGAGAAGCGGATTGTACATCACGTCATCAACCGAGCAGAATATGTAGCCATGTGCTCATGTTGTGCTCAGTCATATGGATGAGAACACAACTCAAGACTATGGTTACGTTATTTGGACGAATCCCGATGTATTGCGACAATCGGAGTGCCATTGCGATCTCGTGCAACTCAGTTAAGCACTCGAAATCAAAGCACATCGATCTTCGATATCATTTCATCAAGGATCACGTGGAACAGGGTACTGTTGAATTATATTTTGTGGGTACTGAATACCAATTGGCAGATCTTCTCACCAAAGCCTTGCCTCCCGCTAGGTTTAATGAGTTGGTCCACCGGATTGGTATGAGGTGTTTGACTCAGAGGAATTGGATGACCTCCTAAAACAGTCTTAAAGACCTGTCAAACACCAAAATCTCTTTTGTAAATAATTTTTCAAAAACAAAATACAAAATTATAAAACCTGATAAAACAACAAAAATATTCTTCTAATCTACTTTTCTTTCAACATTGCAAGTACATTTCTTCCGTCAACACTTTAATCTTTCAAAATTCAGTATTTTTCCGATCAAGTGTTGAGGGGAGAAAATAAACTTAAACTGTTCAAAACACCATGTGTACTTGCATGTTATCATATCTCGGTTGATTCTTTTACAAATGGTGGTACATTTCCTGGTTCAAAGACACTCCTCGAACTTTAATTTATAACCTTTCATTATTTTCTCAAGTCGAGGGGGAGTGTCGTCAAGTTTCTTTCTTAAAATCTTCATTTGGTAACAAAAAAATGGAAGTTAAAAGGCTTTGGATGAAAATGGAATAGGTGGAGGGACCAAAACTGTCAAAAACTTAAAGTTATTTTAAATAAAACACCCCACCTAACTTTCACTTCTCATTTATTACAAAATACCTAAAAAGGATCCTCGCCTAAGAATAACTCAAGAATTCTTGTGTAAAACATGTTTCTAAGCAAAGGTTTTTAATTTCATGAATCCTACGGCTAAACACGTTTTTTTTACGTGAATCCAACGTGTCAAAAGATTAATATCTTTGTTTTTTGTTCTAATTTTCTACGCATAAGCGTAAAACACACAATCAAGATTGTGTGTATGTTTGTGGTAAAAATGATTTGTGTCAAAACGTTCATAATACATCAATGATACCATTTTTAACCATCAAATCTTACCCGAAACACTAATTGATGTTTTTTGAAAATTAGGGTTTATGAGTCGAATTGGGTATTTTCAAATGTGAAGTGTTTTTGGTCAAAAAGATTGTTGGGTTATGATCTTATGGTGATGAATTGATGATTTCCTTGCTTTATAACCACCCAGAAACTCTAAATAATCAATAATTTGGAATTAGGGTTTAAAGTTCATAAGTTTGGGTATTTTGATTCACCATGAATTGGGTGTTATAACTTGGTATATAGACTTCCTCAACTCTCTTAAGCTACCAGAAAAAGTTTTGTGCATAATCTATGGCTAGAATCCATACGCGTATTCATATTTAGGGTTTAGACTACGCGTATGTATTCTCGCTAACTGCACATTAAGAATGAGCTAGTATGTTGTAATCTGTGATAAAATGATGGTTTGTGTTAACTTTGATGATTTGATAAACTTATTTCAGGCTTGTTACTCGTGAAAATCAGAATCAAGGTCATTTGGACTCTACGCATAAGGATTACCCTACGCGTAGTCATGTTACGCGTAAGAATAATCCTACGCATAACAGCTACGCGTAAGGTTCTACATATGGGACTACGCGTATCCTGTGAAGGATATGCGTAAACAGTGACCTCTACGCATAAGGTCAACTCTTACGAGTAACCTTACGCGTAAGGTTAATATATGCCTACGCATAAGCTCTACGCATAAGGTCTCTTTTTCCTACGCGTAACACTTCTTACGCGTAAGTTAAGACCCTACGCGTAAGCTTACGCCTACAGCATATATCATTCTGTCTACGCATAACTTTTCCAATCCTACGCATAAGCCCTGAGATCATATCTTCGTTATGAATTGTTACGTGTACAAACTTGTAAATAAACTAATCATATCATCACGAATCCTAAAATGTCACTAATAAACTGAAATCGTTTGATATGTTGTGAACAATAAGTGATAAAATAAACTTTAAAACTTAAAGTTAACTAACTCACGAAACATTTCACGACGTCATTGGACTATTGAATATACAAGTGACTTAGGACTCGTAACAATCATTGACACTGTACATTCAATAACTAGACAATAAGACCTTCTGTTGACTAACATTATGTCTTTCGATATGTTGGTTCTTTTGGCTAATGTTATTTCAGATCACGACATGGCTGAACAAATGAATATGGATGCACCTGAAGTTCTCTCCATTGCTGATATCTATCCTCATGGCTATCCAATGAAGATAGGAAAGAATAATCTCCGTGTTGACTTTGACAACCTCACTTGCTCTGAATCTTCATGTTTAATTGCTATTGACATTCTGAAGACTCATCCGTATCAGAACATGCTTTCACACTCTGCAACCGTTCCTGAGATCTACATCCAACAGTTCTGGAACACTATGGAAAGGGTCAAAGGACAAACTGCTGTGTCGGTGACTCTGAATCACAAACAAGTCATCATTACACCTGCAGACTTAAGGGCTGTTCTCCTAATTCCTGATGTCGATCCAACCAAACTATATGCCACACCTGCTGAAGAGCTCACTCTCCAATTCTTAATCAATATCGGTTATGCCGAGGCTACAGGAGTAATCACCAAGCATTCTCACGTAGAGCTTAAGAGTATTCCTCAACCCTGGAGAACTCTCTACATGATCATCACCAAGTCTGTTTCTGGTCGTGACAGCGGCTATGAGCACCCTAAGCTCATAGAACTGCAAATATTCTGGGCATTGGTCAACAAGAAACACATCGCTATCGAAGCTCGGATTTGGGATGACATGATGTCCTTTCTCAACAAACTTGGCTCAAAGATTCCCTACATCAGATATACAAAATTGTTGATCCAGAGAGCACTTGGACTTCATCCTGACATTCCCAGGAGGCTCAATGACCCCAACAATCACGACATGTTGACGGAACCCATTCTATCTGTTAGAATCAAGGAAACGTCTACAAAGAAACAAGGTGCTGTGCTACCCGATTTCCTTCTAACTGAAGATGTCAGAAAGCTCGAAACGTACAAAAGGTATCTGGAAGCAGTTAGACAAGGCAAAGTTGGTCATCTCGACGAAAAAATCTTCCGGAACTCCCTGTAAGGAGAACCAAAGAGGAAGTGTAGGAAGTACGGCCAAGTACTGTGAGTCATAGGAAGTTCCCCAAGAGGAACCCTCCTTCAAAGAGGATTGTTCCATCTAAGGAAGCTGCTCCCATCCCAATTCCCAAACCCGAACCGCAAAGAAAGCTTGTGGACGAAAGCTCTGAAGGTACTGACACAGATGAAGAGATTACCTTCTCTGAATCTGCAACCGTATCCCCTCCTCCAGCAGCTAAATCTACAAGTCCAATAGCCGATCATGGAAAAGGAAAGACTCCTGTACTTGAGTCTCATGATGAAAGCTCTGAAGAAGAAGAAGAAGAGCAACTGGATCAATCATACAGGAAAAAGTTTAAATTAGTTAGACAAATTCAAAAGGCTGAAGAATTTGCAAAAGATCAAATGGGTGGCCCAGGAGGATCAGTGGAGCTGTCCACTCTTCACCCAGAGTCCTGATGCGGTTAATCAACCCGATAAGGGATCTGGTGCCACCACTCTTGTGCAACAACAACCGCTTGTGAAGGAGTCTACTAATCTTAACATTGAAACCAGAAAGAATATGAACTGAGAAAGAGATGCTAAGGAAGACGGAGAAAAGGCTAAAAGCTGGACATGATGGCGAAGAAGATTATGATGACTTTCTTCTCTAGACAGTCCAACTACGTTCAAGGAGGAGAAAACCTTGCACCTCCAAAGGACATGAATCTCCTCCTCATGTCCCCTCCTCATCAGATTCTTCATCTCACTCATCACAACCACCATCAAAAAGATCAACAAAATCATCATCCAAATCTGTGAAGAAACCACCTCGATCTTGGATTTCTCAAGCTCATAAACGCATTCACAAAGCTGTCAAACAAGTCAGAAAGAAAAACGTGCTCTACAAAAGCTAAATTTCTTTGCTGATCACATACAGCATATGTATGACGAGCATGACAAGATGGAGAAAGAAAGGGAATTTGTTCAGAAGTTCATGAAGAGTCATCGTAAAGAGGAACTGAACGAAATGATCGAAGGTTACACTAACAAGTACCTTCAGGATATCGTTCCTAAAGTCCAAAAGGAACTGGAAAAGACAACAAGAGATCATACTCACAAGTTTCTTCTTGACACTGTCCCCGGTGTGACTAGAGAAATATTTTCCAGACAACTCACCCCTAACATCGTAGCATTGGTTAAAAATACAATGGCCAAAGAAGCTGATCTCTCTGAATCTGAGTTAATCGCTAAACTTGTGATACAAATGTCAAAGCGATCTGGAACGTTTACTTCGGATGAAGCTAAATTTTTCGAAAATCTACTTGATTTTCAACTCGGATCATCATGCAAGGAGTCAGCCGATCAACCCAAACGACCAAGAGATGACGATGATAAGGATAAGGATTATGCACCTAAACGTCAGAAGCAGTCTGGTAAATCTACCTCTATGCCACCTCCTCCACCACGAACTTCTTCTCAACAAAAGTCTCCTCCACCTCGGTCTTCTACTGATAAACCTCGGGACGATTCCGAGTTACCACCCCTGACTCATAAAATGGGTGATTACTTTGAGTATACGGGTGGTGACGATGAAGAGGTCCTTGAGCCCCGCCAACAACCCACCTCACCCAAACAAGTGCAGAAACCAGTATCATCATCAAGGCCTTCCAAAAAGAAGAAAAAGACGACTCAGCCTGGAGTTGTCTCATGGCTAGATGACGATAAAACCGAAGAGTTTGAATGGTTCTCCATACTTGTCAATCAAACTCCCTACCCTGATTAAGGCCAAGAATTGGTAGACGGTTCTACATTGGAGCACGCAAAACTTTTGCAAGAAAAGTTCCATGTGAAGAAAATGACGAATCTGAGTTGAAGCGAATCAAGAATGATGCATTCCAACTTCTTAAAGAACAGCTCTCATGAAAGCGCTGCGAGGTCGAATATCATATTGAGAACATCGCTCGAGCTATGTCTAACGACATGGATTGGCTCAATCCGGAAGCAAACATTGACTTCACACAAAGGGACAACCCTCCATACTACACCGATTGGACCAAACCCCTACCGACCATTGGCCAAACAGACGAACCACGGATTCCCTTCCGATACTTCTTTAACAGAGACCTGGATTTTCTCTTACACGGTAGCGATGGTTCGCGAAAATACGCTACATCATTGACTCTTCCATTCCCAGCGGCTATTTACTCAAACTGCATAGCTATCGAGGAACGTGCAAATCACTTGTTTTCTGACAACGTGCAAGCATACGACCAAGATGCATTGTATGGGATTCATCATTGGCCTGAACGCCGAAGAATCTACTACAGAAGCTGCCTGGTTCAGAAGTCTCAACATGCAGTGTATAGTTCTAAGGACATCGTGGCCATCAAACACATTGATCTCAAGTCTAAGTGGACTATTCATTCTTACAGAATATCATAGTCAAACGACAAGATGAACAGGACTATGGATTCTCCGAGCCTGACTTTGAGAACTTGTCCCTCAACGACATCGAAGACATGTACCTTGCCAAGGTACAGGGTCGTATGAGACAATTCTCGACTGAAGTTCAACGTGAATTTATCAAGTCAGTTCTCATCTTCATTAGACGCATCGTGATCAAAGAACGTGTTGAAGATATCCAAATGGCTGTTGAATCTTATCAGACGCGTGTCAACCTCACTCCTCCAATGCTTACTCTTCCCGATCTCAATCAGCTACCTCAATATACGCTCATCAGCAAACCTTTCGGAGTTGTTTACCGAAGTGAACTTCAAAGAAACTGCTTAATGGCGTGTAGTGATCTTCAGAAATTCGGGGATCATACTTTGAAGCTGGTTAGGGACGGATTAGCATACCGGTTGAAGGATATACGCCTGAAAGTGGGATCTCGTAAGCCTGGAATTCTCGTGAAAGGAGGGATGTGAGAAGGATCATCACCATGATTGATGAACGGTTGTTCGACGGGATCAGTTCCAGACGATTGGAGAGCTATGTGTGGTGACCCAGGAGAAACATCACCGCTTTCAACGCCCTGTGCGCACCTCCTGGAACATCACCACTTACTTCCCGGTACCCCTTGAATTGTTTCCTTCATAATTTTGGATGTGTGATTTAATATGTCAATGGCTTGTGCACACATAACAGTGTACAACCCGTAATTGTCAAGAAAGGACCCTGTGGTACGCTTCAGTGCCACAATCCTTATAAAAGGAGCGAAAGCTTCTTACTTTTGAGTAAAACCTTTCAAACCTTTCACTTTTCAAGGTTTTGCTCAAAAGAACAAGTACTTTCCCTTAAGACTTTCAAAACCTCAACCGTTTATATCACTTGTTGAGGGGGAGTATTTGATATTTAAACTTTGTTCACAAATTGTTCATAGTGGTCATTCTTCCCGCAACACTCGAAATGGTCATATTTATTCTCAAACGT
Source organism: Chrysanthemum makinoi (assembly GCA_910596185.1). Lineage (NCBI taxonomy): Eukaryota > Viridiplantae > Streptophyta > Magnoliopsida > Asterales > Asteraceae > Chrysanthemum > Chrysanthemum makinoi. The sequence goes on from OU343222.1 coordinate 125,479,769, forward strand.
TTCAAAAATAACACTTTAATATGCCATTTTTGAGGGGGAGAAAATATGTGATAAGAAATATGTTGTGTAAAATGCAAATGAATCTGTGTGCTTCAGACTTAACCTACGAATTGACGGTACTTAACTGTTAGTAACTCGAAAAGACTTGTCCTGGACGGGTAATAATTTCAAGCTAGTTCGCTAGTGATGTAAACGTGTCTCGCAAAGGACTTGTCTGAGTAGAATGTACCATTCGAGAAACTTTTGATAGACATGAACTCTGACGGGTTTGACAACCTTCCAAGGTTTGTCTACACCTTCAAGGTAGTTATTAGAGCTAGTTGTCACCTAAAAGCTGACAATGTAACTCTTTAACTATGCAACGTAACCGTGTCTCGCGGGGGATTGTCTATCTTCAGTGATCAATTCAAATGTGCGCTCTTTTCCTCACTGTGCAATTTAACCGTTAAAACTCTTAAGCACATGTGGAGGGGGAGTATTTATGCAAAATCTTTCTCAACAGTGGTACTAAAATGTTTTTCATTCACAAACACTTGGAGAGACATTTTTTCATACAGTGGTTTTAATGGCAAACATAGGTTAGTCATGGAGTTATAAGGTGACTAAGGTTAGGAATAACCGTCTAATGATCCGCCAGAGCCGAAGGGATCTACCCAAGGACACCACAAATAGTTAGTATTTAGAAGTCCTTAGTTATGATTGTAAAAAGGAGAAAATGAGAATCGGAGAAAGAAGGAGTTGAAGAATTAAAAAGAAATGCAAAGAAAAGGGTGAAAGAAATAGCCCTCCAGATTATTCAACTTAGGGCAGACACCGGGTTCAATTCATATGCTACTGGTTGTCACTCAGTGACGCCGGTATTGAAGATTAAAAGTCGTCATGGACCCAGTGACGCATGCACTAAACCTTCTTATCCACTCAAGTTTCTCTCAACAGAAGCTTGTTTCATTCTCACAGGGAACCCTACGTAACTATCGGCTTTCTCCTAGAGATTGCTGGTATTGAAGAAGGAGACCCTCTCCCTAGTCTCCGCTCAGGAAAACCAAAACGCACTATTGAGTCTAGAGCCACGAGATTCATCAAAAGATCTCTTAGGAACACTTGACATTTAATCACTTGATGATCAACTAATAAGATCATCAGTGGTTCATATCGAGTCCTTCACAGATCTTAGCAATCTGTCGAGAACATTTATGAGAGGTTCACATCTGTGATCCTCAGTGATTGAATGGAAACTCCTGCCAGGGTCAACATCAAACAGCCCTGTCAGCAGGTCACTTCGGTAACTCCCCGTGAATTACGCGGAGTGTGTCTCAAACGGTCTACAGTTGTGAGGTGACGCTTCGGTGTACCTCAGCGACTCATCTGAATCGTAGGTGTACTTCGGTACATCGTGTTATCTCACTTGTGGGACTCCGATTCAGGAACGGCCTTTGTAAGATTAGAGTTGTGCCTCACACTATCTGTTGACACTCTCGAAGTTCAAACTTGTAAGTGCCGGAAACCGCTTACTACTAACCGTTTGAAATGTTTTTCTTATGGAAGCTCCGGAGCGGGATGATCGTGCTGATTCTTCTCATGCTCACGCCAACATCATCACTAATGGAAGTTCTATTCAAAAGCAACACAACCGTCAGAATGATTCTTCGTCAAACCAAAGAATCTACAAAGTTAAAGACTTAAAGAACTTCATCAGTATTGAATTCCAACGTCAAACATGTTGAAGAATGACGTGGAGACACTGGAGCAACGAAGCAGACCTGAGGCAGACCGATGCAGACAACAACATACTATCACTCTCACCACAAAGAACAATGATCAAAGAACAAAGTTAAAGATGACGTCAAAGCATAACTGTTCAAAGATAACCATCTCTCTACACTGGGGAGATTGTTCGAATCAAGGCAATTCTTCTCACAAGAAAGAAGAATGTCAGAAGACGTCACTGCTACTATTACATCAACGCCTTCACCGTTTTCATTCATATACACTTGAGGGGGAGATTGTTGGAATCACTCCTAAACAAGTATTTCAAGTATTTATATTTCATATGTAATAGGTAGCTTTATTATGGCCTTTATGTTTGTTTAAGGTCAAGCTTATGTAGAAGGCCCATAAGCTTGACCCAAGCCCAATAAGGATAGGAAGGGAACTAGGAGTGTTGCCCTAGCTTCCTCCTATAAATACCTCTTGTAAACCTTCATTTGAAGGTTGGTTGTTCAAGTTTTTCTCTCATTCACTCTCTTTGCATAACCGGTCATATTATACGTGAGTGTGTGTGTGTTTAGCTTGTTCAATCGCCTCATCCCCTTCTCTTATAAGCTTGTGTTGTAAATCTAGTGACCTAACACATTGGATTGGTCAAAGTAATCATATACGTCCATGTGGAGATTTTGGCGCCAAAATCCTCTTTAGCAGGTTTTTCCAATTAATGGGTCTTGGATGGATGTGGAGGTGGAGGGGTAGTGGGTAGACAGGTGTAGAGGCAGTGGTGAGGTGGAGAGGTGGAGAACAAGTGGTGAAAACCACTGGTTTTTGGGATGCAGTGGTGGGAGAGAACAGTGTACAGTGAAGGCGGGTTTAATATTTAAACACTATGGGTTGGTTTGGGCTTGGGGAGATTGGGCCAGCTGTGTTATTGGATTGGCTGGGATTGGATTTGGGTTTAATAATAACCAAGGGTCCGTTGGTTAAATAAGCACAAGACCATTATGTAATTTAGTGAAACTGAAGGACTAAATTTGCAACTTATCCAAACTTATCACAAGGGCTAAACCTGCAATATATGATAATCCAAGGACATACAATGTAATTATTTTCCATTTTTAATAAATCCAAGGGCCTTTTATGTCATTTTGAACTTAAGGGACCAAACATGTAATTTCCAAAGTTTCACTATAAGGACCAATTTTGTCATTTATGAATAGTACAAGGTGTAGTTTGAATAACTTCTATTTTTTAAACTCACCAAGACTGATTTGAACATTTTCAAAGTTTAAGGACTAAAGTTGTCATTTTGTAAATTTTAAACTTTAAAGGTTTTATTTTGACAACTTTTGAATCTCATGGACCTTAAATGACATTTTACAAGTTTTTGAATTACCAAGGACTAATTTGGACAATTTTTGAAACTTGGGGGACTAAAACTGCCAATTATGCAAACTTGATACGTTTTTAACCAGATTTTGATGTTTTTGCATTTAAAACACATAAAACACTTATTTGTGATATTTTTATCATTTTGATGCGTTTCTGAGTGTTTTCAGATGTTTTTGCATTCTAAAGTATAAATGATGAGTATTTAGACACTCATCAATCCCCCACACTAAGATATTGCTTGTCCCTAGCAATGTTTTGAGAAAAATTAATGGATTTCATCTCTTTACCAAAAGCCATTACTTCTGGAGTAGTCAGTTGTTTTAGTTCAAGTAAGAACCTTGGTACAATGATAACCAAATGATTTTGAGCAAATCATAAGCTTTCAACGGATTTGATTTGTCTTTACCAGAAGCCGTTTGCTTCTGGACTAGCCAACTCTTAGATAAATTATCAATATTATCTTTGGTGAGCCGATTACCAATTATGGTTTTTCCACTGCCTTTACCACAAGCCATAAACTTGCGGGCTAGCCAACTTTTCACTAGTTTAAAGATATGGCGAGCTGAACACGATACAATTTTGGGCAAATGGCAAGCCATAAACGGATTTGAGATATCTTTACCAAGAGCCGTTTGCTCCTGGATTAGCCAATCCTTATGTGGGTTAGACATGGTGGACTGATTACCATTTGCTGAGTAAGTGAAAAACACTTACTCCAAAAAAAAATTTTGGCCAAAAACGGGGGAATTGGGTGGAATAATTACATGATAAAATTCGTGAGAATTCCCCCCCACACTTAGAAATGAATACTGCCCTCAATATTCAAAGTACCGGCGGTTATGCCGAAACATAGAACATAAAAGGGAAATATTACGGCCATTTTTTTGTTTTTGATATATACACATTTTTTTTTTTTTTTTTTTGAAACTGTTTATATACAACAGCGTGGGGCAACTCCCCCACACTAGGGTGATACTCATGGGTGAAAACCCATGTTGTGTGTGCTATTATTTTTTATTCCCGAGTCACTAGCTTGACTCGATCCCCGCATTTATTGGTTCATGGGGAAAGTTTGTAGATCCGGGACAACCACAGATGGAATATCCTCTCCAAAGTAATGCTTTAATCGATGACCATTTACTTTAAAATTTGGACCATCAGGCTGAGATAACTCAATGGTGCCATAAGGATAAACCTTAGTGATAGTAAATGGACCAGACCAACGGGACTTAAGCTTTCCCGAGAAAATCTTCAATCTTGAATTGAAAAGAAGGACTCGATCACCAACGTTGAAAACGCGGTTCTTGATTTTAGAGTCATGAATCTTCTTTGTCTTTTGCTTGTAGATCAAAGAGTTCTCGTATGCTTGATCACGAAGTTCATTTAATTCATTCATTTGAACTTTTCTGTGATCACCAGCTGTCTGTATATCGAAGTTTGCATGTTTTAAGGCCCAGTAAGCCTTGTGCTCTAGCTCAATCGGAAGATGGCATGCCTTTCCGTACACTAGCTTGTATGGAGTACACCCGATGGGTGTTTTGTAAGCTGTACGAAAGGCCCAGAGAGCGACATCCAGTTTATCCGACCAGGAGGCACGATTTTCGCCTACTGTCCTTTCAAGAATTCTTTTTATACCACGGTTGGAGACTTCCACCTGCCCACTTGTTTGGGGGTGGTATGCAGTAGAGAGACGGTGGGTAACACCATACTTTGCATAACACATATCAAATTGATCATTGCAAAATGTGTACCACGATCACTGTTATAGCTCGCGAGTTCCAAACCTGCAAAAAGAGATTTCAAAAATTTTACAACTACTCGGGCATCATTGGTAGGTAAAGCTTTCGCTTCAACCCATTTTTTACAAATAGTCAACAGCTACAGTATGTATTTGTTTCCTCGCGAGAAGATGGAAATGGCCCCATACAGTCAATACCCCAGATGTCAAATATCTCACAAACTTGAATGGCATTTTGTGGCATTTCATTTCTTTGAGAGATATTTCCATGATGTTGACAAGCGTCACAGGTTTTGACAAAATCGTGGGCATCCTTATAGATAGTGGGCCAATAAAACCCGAATCAAACACTTTTGGCGGTGTAGTTGGGACTATGATGGCCCCCTAAGTGGTCCAAAGATGGCAAGCTTTGAGACTGTCAAGAGCTTCTTGTCCATAAACACACCGTCGGATGACTTGATCCGCACGGATTTTGAATAAGTAGGGTCGCCCCGTAGTAATGTTTAACATCTTTGAAGAATTTGTTCTTCCGTTAAGTCGGGGACATCCCTTTCACTATGAAGTTACCCGCATGGTAATTTGAGAAGTCAAGAAACCATGGGGTAGAAAAGTCTCCACGAAAAGAAACCGCATTGAGTGTCTCGAGAGGAAATGTTTCATTTATTTCTTTTTCTAAAAACATCTTGGTGAGGGTTTTCTAAACGGACATGATCACAGCTCAAAGCTCTTTTTATCACGTATAATGATATCAAATTCTCGAGGAGGAGAACCCAACGGAGCAATCTAGGCTTTGCATCTTGTTTTGCAAAGAGATATTTGAGAGCCGAGTGATCCGTGATACACCACGATTTGGTCAATATAAGGTATGGCCAAACTTTTCAAACATACACCACAGCCTAATAATTTTTTCTCTGTGGTGGTGTAATGGGTTTGAGCCAGCCAGTCTTTACTGCGTAGTGGATAGGCTGAAAATGCTTAGCTCTACGTTGCCCTAAGACTACACCGATAGCAAAATCACTTGCATCGCACATGAGCTCAAAAGGCAAGTCCCACGGGAGCAACAAGAATGGGTGCTTCAGTAAGCTTTTTCTTTAATGTTTCAAAAGCTAGGATGCACTCGGGTGAGAAGATAAAAGGAGCATCTTTTTCAAGAAGATGGGTCATAGGCCACGATTTGAGAAATCTTGTATGAATCTCGATAGAAACCGCATGACCTAAAAACTCCTAATACCTTTGACTGTAGTAGGATGAGGTAATTTAGCAATAACATCGACTTTTGCTCTATCTACCTCAATCCCGTTTTTAGAAATCTTATGGCCAAGGACTATGCCTTCTTTGACCATAAAGTGGCTTTTCTCCCAATTTAGACAAAGATTGGTGTCTTCACACCGCTTGAGCATTTTATCTAGATGGGAGAGACATGTTTGAAACGAATCCCCAATGACCGAGAAGTCATCCATAAACACCTCCATTGTTTCCACGATCATGTCGTGGAATATGGCCATCATACATCGTTGGAACGTGCCAGGAGCATTACATAAGCCAAAAGGCATACGCTTGTAGGCAAAAGTTCCGTATGGGCAGGTGAATGTGGTTTTCTCTTGATCCTGTGGATCAATGGGGATCTGAAGGTAACCCCGAAACCATCAAGGAAACAATAGTATTCGTTCCTCGCTAATCTCTCATTTGGTCCATAAAGGGTAGAGGAAAATGGTCTTTACGGTGTAGCCATTCAACTTACGATAGTCAATACAAACACGCCATCCCGTTACCAGTCGAGTTGGAATTAACTCGTATCTCATTTGTGACAACAGCTATGCCACCCTTTTTAGGAACACATGAATGGGCTAACCCAAGGACTAACCGAGATCGGGTAAATCAATCCTGCATCAAGAAGTTTGATAACCTCCTGTTTGATAACATCATGGATTTTGGATTGACTCTTCTCTCGATGTTGAACTGCGGTTTGAAGTCATCCTCCATTAAGATTTTGTGAGTACAAAATCAGGTTGATACCCTTAATATCAGAGAGTTTCTAAGCAATTGCTTGCTTGTGTGACTTCAAGATCTTTATGCACTTTTCATCTTTACTCAAATCTCGAGCTATAATGACTGGTAATTTATCATCACCTTCAAGAAATGCATACTCAAGATGAGGTGGTAAGTCCTTAAGTTCGACTTCAGGAAATTCTTCAGCTTTCAACCTACTTGACTTCCTTGTTATGAAGTTCGACAGGAGGGAGTGATGATGATGGATCATCATTAAGCAACTTCTCAATGAGAAGTATGTCCCCCTCAATGTCGATGGAGCTGATCAATTTCCCATGGAATTGAATCACTGGACAAGTATGCTTCAATCTCTTCCAAGATGAAGTCACTTTCCTCAAATGTAGAGTAGAAGGAGTAGAATTGGCAATGATAGGTTGAGATGAATGAGTGAGATTATCACTCAAAGAATTATGATCATAACCAAGAACTTCTTGAGAGTACTCTTCGATAAGCAACATCAATGACATCTATTCGGTTAACCGACTCGTAATCATAATTTTGCGGAGTACCTCAAGTTTGATCAAGGTTAGCAGATAAATTTCATTACCACACGAATGTGATTTCTTGCTCAAATACATCAATGAGAGCACGACCGTTCTCGTGAATCCTCACCAACAATGAGAGGAACCCGATGATCGGCATCAAAATCAACAACCACAAAGTCACTGAAATGGAACTTTCCTACTTCACAAATACGCCCTCGGCAATGCCAAGAGGACGGGATATTGTACGATCTGCAAGCTCGAGAGTCATGCATGTAGGAGTAAGTTCCGAAGAGAAAGTTTTTCCATATGAATAAGGCATCAGTTGATGCTTGCACCAAGATCCGCTAAGGCAAAGCATTCAACCATTCCCCGAAATACACAAGGTAAGAGAAATTTCCAGATCTCCAAGCTTTCTCGAAGCTTCTTCAGGATAACTGCAGAGCAGCTTCGCAGAGGAGTTTTAGCCATTTCAAACAGCCTTTCCTTGTTGCTTAACATGTGTTTGAGAGTTGATGCAAACTTGGGCATCAGCATGATAGCATCCGCAAAGCTTATGTCAAAATGTAGTTCTTGGAAAATTTGAAAAATTTGTCCATTTGATGACTTGCTTTTTCAGGAGCTTTGCTCATTCAAACGTGATGGGTAAGGAATAGAAGATTTGGATTTGGTATTTTCAACGGAGCTACAGAGGTTCAAAAACAACTCTGGATTGAATGGGCCGACAACTTGAGGTTGGACTACCGGGTGGGACGGAGGTACTTTCGTGGCTTGAATAATGCACCTGTCCTGTATCCTTGGTAACTTGACTCATTTCTCCTAGTGGAGGAGGCATTGGAGTCGAAGGTCCATTGTGTGTCTTAGGTTCACTTTCTACTACCTTTGGGAGAGAAGAAGAAGAAGAGGTAGTAGGAATAGCAGGTCCATCATATGAAACACCACTGCTGGTTGTGATCGCCTTTGCATCGCCCCTCGGGTTAGCGATCGTGTTGCTCGGAAGTTTTCCTGTGCCCGAGGGTTGATCATTTAAAGACTTCTTGAGATCGATCTGACCGCCAACAACCCGTTCATTTCATCTGGGATTTCATGAATTGCTTCAAGAACTCATCGATGATGGTATCGAGGCTGTGGAGGGAAATTCTGAGGTCGGATGTTTTGATTATGATCTTGTTGTTGAAAATTCCCTTGAAATTGATTCCCTCGATTGAAATTGTTTTGATTAAGGTTTCCTTGATGTTGGAAACCTTGATTGGGTCCGAGATAGAAATTACCTTGGTTTTGATAACCTTGGTTCATTCTAGGTTGGTTTTGATTCCGGCTGTATGTTAGATTTTGGCTAAAACGGGTGGTGCCCGATAAGTGTTAGCACGTAGTTTGTTCATTTTGAGGACGGTATTGATTACCTCCTGGTTTGAAGTACGGCTATAGCATTAGCTTCAAACGGACTACCATCGTGGCAGTACAGTTGTAGTATGCATGAGGGCCACCACAAGTAACACAAACTTCAACTTTCTTCACTTCACCATGTGATGGTGTCTCGGTGAAAGTGACTTTTTTGGTTAGCAAGAACCAAAGCTCGAATATCCGTGAGTTTGTCAATCTTAGCATCGGTGCTAGATGTACTCACCGGGTTTAAAGTAGAAGGTCCAGATTAGACTGAGTCTGATATGTCTTTGTGCGGAAAGGGCGGAGCTGGGACTTGTTTTCAATGATTTGCAAGGCTTCTTTTGTGGTCTTGCTAGGAAATTACCTCATGAGGCATTTAAAGAGGCTTGGTCACCTTGGTGCAGACCATTGTAGAAAGTATCCATTTGCATTAACTCGGTAAAACCATGATGACACTTGAAGCAACTCTTTGTAACGATCCCATGCCTCCCCTAATGATTCATCAAATCTCTGAGAAAATTTCATTATCTCATTCTTAAGACTTGTAGTTCGTGATGGAGGATAGAATTCGTTAAAAAACTTGGTGACTAGATCTTCCCATGTCTCAATGGAACGAGGGGGTTGTTTCTCAAGCCAATTCCGGCTTGTCCCTCTAGAGAAAATGGGAAACGTAATAGCTTAATAGCTTCATGTGGGACATTCTTGTATTTGATGGTAGATGCTATCTTGTTAAACCATCGAATGTGTGCATGAGGATCATCCCGCCCAAAACCATAGAATTGGCTTTGGGTTACCGATTAAGCAACCCGTTTTGAGCTCAAAGGTATCACCACAATGGCTGGGGACAACAATAGCATCTCCGTAACCCTCGAGGGGTGCTTGGAGAAGCTCATTCATGGGTTTGTCTTCTCGCCATTTCGACAGTGGGTGGTGGTGGTAGACGTTCTCACACGGCGAAGGAGCAGAATGTCCTCTACCTACGAGGAATATTTGCAAGCTCGAAAGTGGACTTGTAGAACTGGAAGAACGAAAAGCATGCACTAAGTTTAAAAAATCAATTTTCAAAACAAATGTGAGGCAAAACGACAAGTGAACTTAACCAATAATCACAAATGAAATGGCTTCTTTGAAAAAGGTACACCAAATCACAAGGACACAAAGGTAAGTTTTAAATCGGATGTTCGGGAACTTATTATGGTCACACCCCACGGTAGGTGTAACGCCTTGATTTGCGGTGGTTGATTTTATGTATTAATTAAGTACCACTAAAAGACGAGGTAATGATTTGTGCAAAAGGGGGGTTTAAAAACTTTTGGACAATATTTTTGGTATCGTCTCGCTTAACCAAATCGTATCTCTTTAAGAATCACCTTAAAAGAAACACAAGCTAGAAAACGTTACGATTGTTTTGTTGTTTTATATTGTTTTGGAGTTTTAACACTTTAGAAAAGTGTTAATGAACTTTTAGATTTATATTAACTTTACAGAAAACTGTTACAAACGTGGTATATGTGCAAGTACGGGTCTGAAATCGCTTAAAACACGCTTAACCTGCAGCGGCGCCAAAATTTGATTGGTCCCGAACCGTCAAGCTATATCACTCAAGCCAGCCACTTGTGAATGGCCAACCGTAATAAACTTAAAACTGCCGTAAAACCAATGCAATTAAGATCAGAGGAATATAGTGGATTCCTGTGTCGTTAAGTCCCACGGAGGATGAATTGGTGTTTAACACAGACATATGTCGAATAATCACTAAGGATAGTGATCAGTAAGGATTTTGATGGATAATTATACCTAAAGAAAAGATTTGTAAATTACGTAATTTTAAATGCAAATTAAAAGAAATTAAAAAGTTAAAATATATTAAATAAACGCTATCACTATTTTTACAATGATGTTTTTGTGATTTATAAAATAAAATGACTTAAATAAACTATTTTATTTAAAACTTAAACTTAAATTATCTAAAAAAGTGACTTAAAATGAAAACGTATGCTATTTGAAAAATTACGAAAAGCAAGTAAAAACGTAAAATTTATGAAATAGAAGTCCTACAAGTGTAAAAACAATTTTCTTACTTAATATATGACAAAAGAAAATTTTAGAAAAAAGATTTATATTTTTTAGACTTTTATATTTTTTATTATGAATTAAATAAGTTTTTACACTAATTAAATGATTAAAAATACTAAAACTATTGGGAAAAATCAAACTTTTTTTATAAAATACTTTATACTAATACAAAGATAAGAAAAATACAAAACATGAAAAAGCTGATCTAAATAAGCTAGAAATAAGCTGAAATATAACGATAAGCTAAATTAACCAAGAGGACTTAAGTAATAGATTGTGCAAGATATGACCAAGACAAGACCCAAGCGACTGCATACGTGTACACACTATCACTCTTCAAGGGTGGGAGGTCTCAGTTCGAGCCCCTGCCTTCCACCTTTTGCAAAACATTTTTTTTTCAATTTTCTTTTTACAGAATTATTAAGCTAATGATGATAAGCATATTTTACAACTACAACTTTTTACAAAAATCACTAATAAGCTTCTCTGAATAGCTGAGATTTCTTAACAGTTAACAAAATAAATGATTAAGCACTATGATTAAGCTAAAATGACTATTAAGCTAGAAATAAGCAAAAGCTAGACTGAAAATAAGCTATTAGACTGATTATGAGCTAATTAATCAACTGATAAGCACAAAGAATTAGAAATAAGCACTTAACAAGATACAAATAAGCACTAGTTTAAACCTGACACATGATACTATTTGAATCACTATGCACTTTAAAGCATAATTAAGCATTGTAATAAGCTAGAAAATGGAAAAGAACTATGGAACTAACAAGTTTACTAGTTACACTCTCTAAAAAGCTATTTTACAAAGTTTGGCTTATTCTAAATAGCTTGTGAGAAGCTCATGAAGAAACTAAAAAATCATGATAGTCATTTTACTCAATGGAATGGGACAAACAAAAGCTTTAAGGCACCTGTCAAATAAGTTACAAGGTGAAAAACAAACATGGAACTTTGAGACAGCTAGGTGAGCTTCTCAAAAAGCTAGATTACACAAGTTGAAGCTAACTAATAAGCTCGCGGAGAGCTTGTGAAATAGGTACCAAATCAGGCACGTAAGCACTTTCAAAAAGGGTGTCTAAAACAAGCTAAGTAAAAAGCAACTTAATGCTGAGTAAGAGGAACTAGTATTTTCTAATTTAGTTTAGCAGCTATATTTTAATATCCTAGAAGCTTATGAACTAACTCTTATTATTAAACACACAATAAAATTCTAAGTTTTATTCAAAAACGGGTATTAAGAAATTTGACTTTTTAAGTAAAACTAACAAGTTGACGAAAATGAATTTTTATCACCTCTAATTAACTGATTATGTTGTATTCGACTATAATAAGACTGATTTAAGTTACTCTAACAAGTTATTAACTACTTTGATGAGATTTGCTATTCAAATCTTTAAAGTGAACTCAAATTAAAGTTAGAAGCTATATTGACTTTTATTCAAATAAGACTTGGTTTATATGACTTGACTGAGATATTAAGACCTAATATAACATACAATAGACAAATACAATGGGTAGAACACTTATGTCACAGTTAAAAGATCAAATCCAAACACACTTATATTGACTGATTTGAAACTTTTAAACACTAAAATAAATTTTTAAACCAATAACCTATTGATTAACTGATAATGACTATATTTAAACAAGATAAACTAGAATTAACAAGGTTTAATGACTAAAACTAGAAAATGTAAATTTCAAAGAAAAGGCTTACAAGATGAGATTCAAGCATAAACAGGGAACCAAGGTCTGAGAATCACTCCTATAGCTTCCCAAGAAGCTCTAAACCAAGGATAATCCAAGAATTACCGCTTCAACCTCTCATCTTCACCATGGATTTTTTATTTTCAACTATTTTTGGTATTTTTGGTATTTTTACTTTATGATACTATACGCATCTTTAAGGTTTCTAATAGCTTTTATAAGCTATCTTAGGAGCTTATATTAGCTAATGAGTCCAAAACAACCATTAATAACAACCTTTAATCATATTTGAGAATTAGAACTTGAAAATACATAAACTGAAATTTGAAACTGAAACTTTGAAATTGATTACTGAGAAAGATGTAAAATACACTAAGATTGATTAAAAAGTAACTTGTAAGCTAAGAAATACACTGGAATTTAAATTCTAATTAAAACGATAAAGTTAAACTAAAATTACACTAGATAAGTCTTCACATTGCTTCTTCTTCCGCCTTTATAATCATCATTTGAGACTCAGTCTTTGTCTCTGAATCTTTCCCACCTCAATCCAACCATTGGATTGGTCAAAGTAATCATATACGTCCATGTGGAGATTTTGGCGCCAAAATCCTTTTAGCGTGTTTTTCCAATTAATGGGTCTTGGATGGATGTGGAGGTGGAGGGGTAGTGGGTAGACAGTGTAGAGGCACAGAGGTGGAGAACAAGTGGTGAAAACCACTGGTTTTGGATGGTGGGAGAGAATCAGCAGGTGCTGAAGGCGTTTAATATTTAAACACTATGGGTTGGTTTGGGCTTTGGGGAGATGGGCCACTGTGTTATTGATTGGCGGACCGATTTGGGTTTAATAATAACCAAGGGTCCGCTTGTTTAAATAAGCACAAGGACCATTTATGTAATTTAGTGAAACTGAAGGACTGAATTTGCAACTTATCCAAACTTATCATAAGGGCTAAACCTGCAATATATGATAATCCAAGGACCATACATGTAATTATTTTCCATTTTTAATAAATCCAAGGGCCTTTTATGTCATTTTTGAAACTTAAGGTACCAAACATGTAATTTTCCAAAAGTTCACTATAAGGACCAATTTTGTCATTTATGAATAGTACAAGGTGTAGTTTGAATAACTTCTATTTTTAAACTCACCAAGGACTGATTTTGACATTTTTCAAAGTTTAAGGACTAAAGTTGTCATTTTGTAAATTTTAAACTTTAAAGGGTTTATTTTGACAACTTTGAATTTTTCATGGACCTTAAATGACATTTTACAAATTTTTGAATTACCGTGGACTAGTTTTGACAATTTTTTTGAAACTTGAGGGACTAAAACTGCCAATTATGCAAACTTGATATCGCTTTTCACCGATTTTGATGTTTTTGCATTTAAAACACATAAAACACTTATTTTTAATATTTTTATCATTTTGATATGCTCGAAAGTGTTTTCAGATGTTATTGGCATTCTAAACAGTATAAAAATGATGAGTATTTAGACACTCATCAGTCAATGACCTCTTCATCACTAAAATGATTTAAGAAGTTATTGTTGGAATTATATAACATGACCATCAAATAAATAATCACAAAACATCAAAGTATTCAAGCGGAAGCGTATAGGATTTATTAATGAACAATTAATTAACATAAAAGAATATATATCTTTCTTGATTCTGGCCGAACAAGAATCAATTCCACAAACTAGCAATTGGATGAACCCTAATTAGGGTTTATAGGATTATGAGAATTACCCCTTACCGTTTTGTAATTCAATCCAAGAATAATAACAAAAGTACGTTATTACTACGTTCTTGTACACACGCATCAAACCAATTAAAGTAATGCTAGTTTTATTAAACCAAATAACTTGGTTTGTGGAAAAGAGATAATCGATCCCCTAGAGGATTTAGTCGATCGGTTTGTAGCTTAAAAACACACAAAAACTGCTTTTAGGTTTAGCTTAATGAATACAAGAGATGCAAAAACAAGACCCCTAGCCTTGTATATATACCCAAGCAAACTTGGTGTACAAGTTGGGTTTGTTTCCTTTTCTTCCTTGGCCGATCGGATGAGAGTATCCCAAGGGATTCCGAAACTTCCAAACTTTGCATTCTAGTCCTTTCCAAATACCTTTAACACCCGTTAGTCCATTACATTAATTACTTAACGTTCGTCAGTTATTTCGTTTAATAAATAAATAAATACAACGTTTATATTTAATTATTTAACTTTAAATTCTCATACGAAGTGTGCAATCCATAGTCTCGAGTTCGATCCTAACTCACGTCTACTAATTTATATCCATAAAACTAACAGCTCCCACTTGGATATATCTTAATAGAGTGATCACATCGGTTAGCGTCTAGCAACACGTCGATGCCTCTAGTACAAATCGAGCAAGGCTCCTGGAAAACCTTTTAATGATTTCTCATTATTATTATCCTTTTGTTTCTAATACCATGTTAAATAAAGATATGGAATTAAGTCATTCTTTATTCAACCATTCTGTTTCTCGTTATTAGTGATTGAGCAAGATTACCAAATCTTCTGAACATATTCAGGGGAGAACTTTGGGTGTGGCCACGCAAACATCTTGTCAACCCTACGGGGCCCAAAGAAGATAAACTCCAAAATAAATTCGAAGGAACAAATTCTATCTTGACTACGAGAATAACCCACAAACTTTGTAACATTTTCGGAAACAACCCTTATGACTACCGTTATTTATAGCGTTAAGTTGATCCATAGAAGTGCACTACATTCATGACACTTATCTGGTATCTCAAGTCTGAGGATAACTATTCATAATTTACTTATAACAATATCCACAAAGTAAATTATGTAGTTGGGATAAGTCCTATATTCAATTCATTGAATATCATCTGAAATTGGTATGCATTCTCATCAATATACTTTCAAGTATATTCTACCATATCTCTCGGATTTGTCTTAGTTTAATGATATTCCCATATCATTAATTGACAACGGACGATTTAGAATAAATAAATTTATTCACGGATTAAACATGCAAATATAGGATACAATATATTATAAAATCAAACATACCAAGTATTTGATTTATTATAACAATTGTTTAACATCCCTTATCCAAATACCAAATAGATCAATGCATGAAAATTCTAGTTGATGAATTATGCCTCAAGTAATGACAATCATACTTGTTGACAAAGCATAAATCAACCAACTTGATCTATCATAATTTTGAGAATACTTATTTCAAGAATTCAATTAGTGAAGTCCTTGTATGTGTGCATTCACCAATCCACATAATAATTCATAAAGTGTGTGACATCCTCTATCACCAATTTATGACAATTTAAACTTTCAAACATTTTAAAGTTTAAAGTATTCTTATTTTTTTAATGTATAATGCAACTGTGCTCTTAGTAGCCTACTAGTTCACATGGTCATTAACAAGGATGAAACCTACCATGACTAGTATTGAGTGTCATCTCAATTAAACCAGCATCATTGTATACAAACAACAACATGCTCATTAAAACTCCGTAAACTATAATATCTTATTGTGTAATGTTTGATGCTTTCCAAAATTTTAAGTTTAAAGCCGATGACAATTTGCACAACAATTGACATATTGTTCATCAATAGAATCTAGGAGCAATTCCAGGCTGAGGATGTAATTCTATTAGAATGTTCATTACACAAGTTATCTAATAACTTTTAGTTAGATATCAATGTTGTTAAATCATCTATCATTCAAGAATGATACAACAATTTGAATATACTACACGATGTATATGATGAATCTACAGGTCAAACTTAGATTTCATTCATGTTCTGTCTTGTCAAAAGATATTTATCCATTTCCCAAATGATATATCATGTTTTATTAGAATCATTAATTTTACTGCACATGTTTATTAATAATAAACATATATTCCAAGGTTGTATGTTTTAATTCTTAAATCTTACAAGTGAAGTTTCATTCCAATCTAAGACTTAACATTTAGCTTTCAAGGAATGTTACTTCCTATATGTTATACAACATATAAGATTTAAAACCTTAACATAATACTCCCACTAGCTTTTAGGAATACTTAAAAATTTATCTTATTTCAATTATAAATCAAACTAGGATTTAATAATTAAACATATGAATAATTTCATAGATGCATGCATTTATCCATTCATGAATTATTGCACTTCGTACACTTCCAAAGATTATATATATATATATATATATATATGAACTCAAAACCTTCGACACTTACCGCCCGCTCAAGTAATTTCTCTAGAAAGAGTTTTGATATTCCATTGTCATATTTCATATTAATGAAAACAAGTATGACAATTATCATCTTTATATATTTAATGTGTCTAGAAAAGAATATTCAATCATAATTAATTGCTTAAGTATGATTAATAATCTTGTCATAAAACATGCATTAAATATGTGTACAATATTGTCCATATGATTTCTACATAGAAATTCAAACCACTAGGGTTTTTCATCTCTTTGAAGAAACTCATTTCCATTCTCTAGTCTAACTATTAAGATAAACCAAATTTCCAAAATGATTATCTTTATGGACAGCATCTTTAACATTCATAGTATGAGTAATTTACCCAATTCAATATTTGGTAATCCATCATAATGATTATCGAGTTTACTATAATCCTGAACTCATATTTCTCAAAGATATAAGTCAAATATCTTAGATATCCTTGCAGATCTATGAATGAAAATTCCATCATCTTGAGGTCTATCATTTACATGTCTAACCTCATCATGATATTTACTAGTGTGTTTTAGAAGATTATGTATCTTGTAATTTTATCTTTCAAGATAGAAAACTCCCACTTGCCTTTTGTAATATATAGACTATTTATATATACTTAGCAATTAGAGCAAAACTACATTGTTCTCTTTTTGGGACATTACAAATACACATTGATTTCGACTTTAGTTTGTTAATTAACCTATTCATAAGTAGTTTAACAAATTCAGAATCTTCAATTTAAAACTTAATGTGATTCATCACATTCCATAATGAAATGGTGTTTTATTAATCTTCTAGGTTGGAGTCATATTGAGTATATTTAATCCATACTCAATTTTCTAACCTTGTTACTTTTTAAGAAAGAAGTTATGGTTATCTTGAATCAAATAAATCAAATAGAGTTTGATTCTCCTAACTGAACATACCATCAACTTGTGGTATTCATTAGAATTAATATTGTAAGACAATCTAACAATATATAAGATAAACATATTCCTTTTGGCTTACCTATTTACCAACTAAGTCAACTTAATGGTATAATAGACTTTCCAAGCCAATTACATTCTTTAAAACACAAGTACCTTTTAACCAAGTCACTTCATATCCATGTCTCAACAAGAAAACATAAACAGTTATAATCCCATTATACGTTATAAATTATTGATCAACTCAATAACTTCTTGTATATGTCTTAATTAAAAAACATAACAAGTTAACGTCTTACTTTATTATAAGTCTTAAAAGACTTTATGTTTATGTCTTTACAATGAATCATAAACATGTTTAACTAAAGTAATTATGAACACAACTCTTGGTTTCAATAGTAATTTCAAGTTAATTTATTTACTTCACAATAATGTAGGACTACATTATTTATTCATTTATTTATGTCATTCAAAAATTCATAAATATACAAATTAAAGTAGTATTAGATTACTTCATTTATTTATGTCATTCTAATAATACATAAATATTTAATTTGAAGTAGTCTTATATCTATCATCTTGACACATATTCTAAATACTTGTCTAATTTAGAAACTGCAAATATGTCCATGCAAGGTCTGACATCACATAGAGATTTACTTTGTTGTTGCAATCTCGCCAAGTTCTCACATGACGTAAATTGCAACACCAAGTGTTTCTTGAATTAGATATGTTCAAGTTATATTAGAACGTTAGTCTCTTACCTTGAAGTCAAGAGAATCCGTTAAATCATATACTTATATGTTGTACCTTGCACACAATATAGATTTCTCCCACTTGTGCATGGAACAACATCATGTAGCGGATAAACAACACGACATATGTTTGTTTATGTGATCAATATGATTGTGTCATTGATATTAGCATAACTAGTAGATGTAGAACCACTTCATTGTCTAATAAGGAAACGTACATGACTATCCTTGAAAACATAAGTGTCTACAAGTGGAAAGTAATTATCTTAAGACATTCTAGAGATAATTCTAGGTTACTACCAAAATGACAAAGCTTGTAACTCCACTGAATTAGAGATCATTACATTAATTCCTTATTCAGTAATAATAACACAACACTCCCACTGGATTTGACAACATTGTAAGTGTTTCATTAACCAGTGAAAGAAAATAGTGTACTATTTACTTCCTACACCTTTGAGAAAGTCCATACATAACAATTACTTATGTACTTAAAAGAATGTATTCTACTATGTAGATGATGAATTATTCATCAATGCTATTAACTTGAAATAATTGGGCATGCAATTTCTTTCTTAATAGTTCTATTATTCCAACAATTGTAAGTAGTACTTTTAAATGGTTAAAACAAAACAACTAGATAAAATATACTAGTTTGTCTTTTACCAATTTTGTAGTAAATTAGTTTAGCTTCTAATTTAATAACTCAGAAAATATGCAATTTTCTTAACTATTAAAAAATGCTTACGAGTTATGAATTTAGAATTTAGACAATTCTAATTGTCCTATCATACCTTTCTTCATTCATGAAAAGGAATAGGATTGAATCTCACTCTTTCTTATGAAAAGAGGACTAGGTTTATTCTTTTAGTAAAGTTGACTCTACCAAAACCTTTACAGGTGTAGATCAATTTACCAATACAGAATAACCTCTCACTTACGGTTTAATGTTGCATTAATACATTTAAAGAATTAGAAAAATTCAATTTTAGTATTTTCGATAATTAAAATTTTCAAGAAAATAAAATACCCAAGGTAATATTCATATAACCATAGAATTTTCTCAAAAACTAGGATCCAAATTATCATAGTTCCATTACATTAGTTGATCTGCTAGTAACGAAAGCACATAATAAGGTAATCAGTCGAACAATAATTGGCAAACAATTTCCAATTCCTAGATCATTATGGGATTTATATTTTCCAACGCTATTGCAAATATAAACATGTTTCATCCCATCTTATGCCTTGAGTCCGGGTCTCACTTCCTACTCAACTTAAGTGTCTAACTTAAAGAACTGCAAATATGTCCATGTAAGGTTTGACTTTACATAGAGATTTACCTCTCCATTACAATCTAGCCAAGTACTATGACGAAATTGCAACTTCAAGTGTTCCTTTTACTTAGATGGCATATAACTTAATTTAAAGGGTACTAGTTTTGATTTTATGTGGTCAAATCAAATATGTACAAAGATGTCATGCATTCATTTTGTAGCATAAATTTAATAAAAAAAACTTTTTATTACCAATTCATAAAGATCAAATTATCAAAGTTTTGATTGAGGTATTGGGTTCACCAATTAAGGAATTTAGTGTTAATTATCATCCATTATACCGTACTTTTGCATAAGTGTAAACACATAGTGTTTCGGGTAATTACCACCAAAGTGGTGCATGGAATTAAAACTAATTCGCCCTTAAGATGAGTTTGCACATTCTATGGCTTACTAAGTAGCTCCATTCGAACTTTATAGGGGCAGAGGACTGTAAGTCAGAATAACCTAATCTCTATTCAAGGTAAAGGAATCACAAGTAATGGTGTCATATCAAAGCAAACATATAAACCAAATGAAATCTCAACTTAAATATTGAAATAATCCAAGTCAAAACGACTTCAATACATAGGTCCCAGCCGAAAAAATACTCCAAAAGAAAAGCTAAAACATAAAGTCTTAAAATGGCATCATAAGATCAAAGCTAAATCTCAAGGTAAGTCCACTCAAAACTCATCCCAAAGCAATACCCACCCATGCTTAGATACCGCCGCTAAAAAGAAAAAGTGCGGCTGAGCTTCAAAAGCCCAATGAACGTATATACAAGCAAACGAATACTAAAACAAGAACTAATACGAAATATAGTGAAAGAAAGAGAAAAATCATAATCATTTCAAAAGATAAATCAGATATACGAATAAGTTTTATAAAGCACTACCGAGCCCAAAACACATATGCCATATCATAAACATATCATAAACACATAAGGCAACATTTTGTAGGGGAGACCTACCAGATAGTAAGGACGTGTATGCACGTAGCATCAATCATCGATAACATATAGCTTATAAATATATAATATATAACATATAAATGATCTAGGATGCACCCATACCTACGCATACATTGAAAATATAATATAAATTGAGCTCATAACAAATAACAGATAAGGGACGTGGCGAACTTCACTCTATGCCCTGAGTCATGTCAAGTGCATTTGCATTAACATTACATGGAACCCCATGACTAGTTAATAATGGTCGGGTG
>OU343222.1:125500909-125687411 GCA_910596185.1 Chrysanthemum makinoi
CCAACTGAGATCGTTTGGTTCAAAAAGAAACGGTCAGCCCTCTGCATCCTCAGAAAGGTGCCTTGCCAAAGTCAACCCCTCCATTCCCAATCGGATAGTCTTGGTCGCGCTCCAATTCAGAAATCATTGGAAACTCAAGAGACTTCAACCGCTCCACCAACTCATTATATGCCCCATATTACCCAGGCACCTTCTCCAAAGGCACATTTAGCAGACCCCCCTCATGAAGTTTTTCCACCGCTTCAGCCTTACCACGCTCCAGGGCGCATTGAACAACCCCCCCGAATGCGTCTACCACTTCCTTGGATTCCAGTGTAGTAAGCGCTGCAAGGCGCAAACCATGGCCTATGAGCCATCGGCGCTCTGCAATAGTGGACAAGAGTTGGGGATACAACTCCTCGTCGTACTCTATGCTCAGATTACGCAGCTTCATCTCCTGCGCTTCAAGGGCACTCTTGACCGTGCTACCAAGCTCTTCAAGTTGGGATGTCATCGCGTCTTTGCTCTTCTCCAGATATTTAAGTACCCAGTGGCACGCAGACTTATACCTGGCAACGTCCGCACGCTCTTGGTTTATTTGGCACATCAGCGCCATCTTTTCTTCAGCCTGTTTCTGAGCGTACGCGTTCAGATCCTTTACCTCCGCCTGGGCGCATTCAAACTGCGCCCGGATGCTCGCCAGTTGCGCCTCCAGCAACGCTACTGTCTGATTCTTTTGCGAATCTTGACTACTCCTACCAGAAACTTGGTCTTTCAGCTTCACAATTAGCGAAGCCTGATGTGCAGAGACCTGCACCAATTCTTCGACAAGTTGCTCCATGGGCACATCCACATCAGACAAGTCTTCATCGTTCTGACTATGCGGCTCGGTATGCGCAGAACGTACCGGACTAGCCTTGGGCGGTGACTTTGCAAACTGCTCCACCCTGTGTACGTGTACCAGAGAATTGTTAGGCTCCTATGTAACACAACTAGCGTATTAAAAAAAAATATCTACTGAAGGCATCACTTACGGCGGTCCAGCGATAGTAGCCGAGGGGTGCGAAGACGCTTCATCAGTGGACGATACCTCCACAGTGAGGATCACAGGGCGTTTTTTCCTTGAAGGGCCTGCGCCATCTTTTCTGATGGATCGCTTGCGCTTTAACCCAGCCTCTGACTCCTCTTCTTCTTCGTCCATAGGTGCCGCCGCGGCTACAGGGGGTGGCTGCGCTACAGCAGAAGGCACTTTGGGGTTGGGAACACTTTGTAGTGGTGTCGCTTCCACTGCAACAGAGGAACTTGTACCTGCTTCCCCCACGTTCATCTCCATGACATGACCAGCAGTAGCAGCCAGTATAGGCTCCTCCCCTTCTTTTAGGGAACGTACTCCTGTCCCTATCTCAATGGGCTTAGCCAAATGCACAACAGTAAACAGATCCATCTCTGCGCACAAGGAAACAACAAAGAACATCGGTTATATAATGTGTGGACAAAGGAAGACAAATTCTTACTTCAACTACAAAAGGGGGTGCGGAAGAGCGAGTACCCACCCTGGCCATTGGCACCTAAGATGATCGGGATCTCATCTTCGGGACCAAAGTAGTTACGGCTGATGCCCATATGCACTAAAACTCCGGGATAAGAACTGATAGGGATGCGGTTAGCATTGATCAGCTCCGCATCCTCGGAGACATATGATCCAGGCAATAGGCACTCGTCACCCCGGGTGAAAAAATTATAACGCCACGGGAAGCATGTGTCGTCTACCCAGAAAAAGGACTCTCTCCAATTCCTTAGCGCATCTAGCTTCTGTAGCAATGAAGCCTGCCGCTTGGCCGCAGGTAACCCACCCATGCGCCCATGTTGTATGATAGAATGCGCGGAATAGGTTGATGGTGGGGTTAACCGCCAAAGCAAATGGCGTTTACCTAAAGTTGGTAATTTTGGCTGCACGCCGAAAGTGTAATTGGGATAGGTGCAGCTCGTAATAATTTAGCACATCGCACAAAAATCGGGATATAGGCACACGTTCATTGGCGAACTCAAAGAAACGTGTGTATACCCCTATTTTCCTGGGAAATCAACAATGGAGGCCGCGCACCCGAACAACCGGGTTTACGTCAAGTAGGATATAGTAATCCGAGGGGAATTCTAAAGATCACTCGTGGATAGATCGAGGTGAAATCATGCGTTGTTTAACCATGGTGTTTGATTTACAAAGGCGTACGCGGCTACCTTGAAGTGGGTTTATTTTTCGGATCGAGATGGATATGTTTTAACAATGGCGACTTTTTCTTTACGTGAGTGCCATTGTGAAACTAAAACGGTGGTTTATAACCTATTTCTCATCTACACGATATGTGACACGTGGATCCCACCAACTTCACTTGTGGTGAGATTGAGTCGATGGGACGTGGGATGTAACTTTCCCCCGAATAACGTCGTTTACTATCAATTTCATGTCCGGTACAATGTACTTTGGAGGGTATATGTTTATGGCTTCTTGCATACTTCAAAGTTTTTAATTGGCTACAGATTATTAGTCTAGCATCCATGAGTTAGGCTCGCGCATACTAGACTGGGGACATGATGACGTATAGTCTATATCCCGTCACGGACGACTAAAGTCCATACTAACTTGGCCCTACGAAGGCTAAGCGGACTAAACATTTGGGCTCATGAAGGCCCAAGCCCGAATCTATTGATGGAATAGATATCGGATATCTCCTAAATATGGAGATAATTATTCCCAACCGATTTAGGCGGATACGCCGAAGTTGAGGAACACGGAACCAACAAGGATTACGTGTGTATATAAAGGGAATCACATCCCTCGTTTAAGGTACGATCTCATAACCCTAACACTTAAACCCTAAACCGATTACTTACTCTCACGCCGGAGGATAATCGTGGGAGACAATCCCACGGTAAGCCTAACGGTGTTTTCTGTCTCTTAGTGCGTAGGTCTCAAGCAACGATTCTCAATTGGTACGAGAGCCGGAGCTCCAAACAAGGAACGCCCAACTTTTGTATCAACATTAGGTGTATTGCTATAAGAGACAAATAAACCGTAACATAAAAACATAAAAGTGTATATGATGATACCTTAAACCTTTTGAATGTTGAGACTCAAAACATAAACAATAAGGAAAATGTTGAGGCCTGTGATGCTCAAAGTTTTCTTAAGACAGATTCGACCTCTCCACGGTGCTTGAGAATCGTGAACGTCTATCTCCCAGGATACAACAATAACGGATAACTCCGTTAGCACTAACGGTTTATCAAGGCGAACCAAAATCGTGCCTTCCCTCTATTACAAACGGATACACACAAAGTCAAGACTAACGGTGAACAAAGGAGAGGAGTGAGTTATTATTACTTGGTGTATCTGAAATGAGAGAATAACTCTCAATTTATAAGGAATAGGGATATGAGAAAAATGGTCACAATTAATTCACGCAATTAATTTCACTAATGTGTCATGAATCAAAATAAAACCACTAATTAATTTTATTTCAATTCACATTAGTACATAATGACACTATCAATTGTCATTCAAACCATGTTGACCACATTTTTTTCAACAATCCCCCACATGAATGAAATTGATCAAAAGAAACAAATTTCAACGACTCAAAGTTGTAATAGAGTTTTGCAGTTGATATTTGCATATGATAGGTAGGTGTTACCCTTTGAACCTTCCCTCGTGAAATATACTTAGCCTCCTAGCAGCCAGTAGAACTTGATTTCTTTGAACTGTCAGCTTTTTGTGTAGACGACAATATATATTCACACAAATATCTCCTTGACAACTTGTTGGTTCTCATAGTTATGTTCGTTATGGTCATGAACATTAGTCTGGTTCTGCAAGAGCTTTTAGGAATTGCGCCCCCACAATTCCTTTCGAAGCGACCCCACTTCTCTCTCATATAGGTGATTCTCCATTAATCATTGAAAGCCATATGCTTAACCTCATATTGTCACTGTCATAGGAATGGACTAGGAAGTTTACTAACTCCCTTAAATAAATATGGAGTTTATTACTCCCCCATAGTGACCTCGGTTTATACAATTAGGTTGTCCTATTGAACCCAGATCTTGGGATCTCCAGTCAGCTGGGTTAGGTTTTCCTTCATATAAACTTTTCAAGTGCTTTAGTCACATTCCTTTTCACGACTTGCTAACTAACTCTCACATTTAGCTTTTCACTAGTGAATACGTAAAGTTATTCTATGACTTCACATTGTCAATAGGGATAATCCATGCTGAGAGTAGTTGTCGTATCGACATAATATGTTTGTAAAAATTTGAGTTTCGTTCAACTCTAAATATATCATGCTCCAGGAAATTCTTGAGTATTCCAACTAGGCAAGAACTTCATGTTTGTTGATGTCCTTTTGAACTCTAGCTAGGCCGGAATCCCCCACATGGAATTTATCTCAAGAATTTTGTAGAAAGGTTATCTCTTTCAATGTATTAATCTTGTTTATAAGATTTTTTATCTCACATGGATATGACATCAAGATCATTAGTAATTCGTCACTTCACAAGTTTCATACTAGTGTATGCACACTTTTTGAATGTCTTATGTTAATTATTTTCCGTATCATAATTGACAGATTCCAAATCTAGCATGCTATAGACCAAGGAATCAAGCGTATGACACAAGATGCATCATTCTGATTACTCATAGCTTCATCTACTAACATTCTTCTTTTATACAAATCACCACCTTAAACCACACATGTTTTAAGAGAATCCCATATGTTATATGTGTAAGTCCTAAACTCATAACATGTCATTCCAATTCACTTGTGATTATATATAGGGCAAATGACAAAAAAATGCATCAAACTTGACACTTTATGTGATTGTGTGTAGCCAACTATTTTTTTTCTTATTGTATGTACTGAACTTTCAAATTTCGATCATTGTGTGTATTCTATGACTATTCTGGCATGTAAAATGACCATTTTACCCTTCAAAATTTGAAAAAATTAAGGGTAAAATGGTCACAAAATACACACAATAATCGAATTTTGAAAGTTCAGTACACATAATAAGAAAAAAAATAGTTGACTACATACAATCACAAAGAGTGTCAAGTTCGATGCATTTTTTTGTCATTTATATAATCACTTTTATTCTCTTATCAATATATGATTATCACAACTTATTATGTGATTATAATCACATAAAATCAATGTGTAATCATTTTACACAATAAAAATATGTCCAACTTAGCGAATGGACAATAGCTAACATTGGATGACAATCACACCGTTCAAGTTAGTTACATAAACCAACGTAATTCGTTGTCATCTATATGTGTGTTCTTTCTTGACATTTCACAATATCTTACACGGTTATACTCAACACATAGTCATTTCTTACATATGACAAACCGTTCGATTATTAGTAATATGAGTTATAACAAGTCTTGACGATTATTCATCTTTCTAGAATAACAAGTAGTTTGATTATTTGCAAGAATATTCACAACAAAATATTTGCAACATCCAAACTTTCAATACTTGGTACAAAACCGAGCGACTTGTTTATCATTGCTCATAGAGATCCTTTTTTTTTCTGTCTTAAACCAAGACATATGAATGAATATTCATCAGTCATATATGATTACTAATATAAATGTCAAGCCAATAAATTATTGTGATAGGGTTGAACCACATTTATCACCTATAACATGGCATTTAGCAATTCACAGTATCCGCATCAAATGGTTCCCTTAATTTCATCGCCGTTTTCTTGACACTAACTTACACCACATGTATTAATCAAGTAAAGTCAATGCATGAAGTAATAATTCTTCATTAACAACATTGTCTTTAGAAACATTCATTAATGGCTCATGAATTCAAATAAAATCATAAATTAATTTTACCCTTAATTCACATTAGTACATTAGTATGTTTGATGACATCATCAATTGTCATTCAACACTTAGACCATATAAAACCACGGTTGATTTTTTTATTTTTTATTTTTATTTTTATTTTTTTTTTATTTTTTTTTTCAATAAGGATAATTTGTGCATAAAGTACTTTTATATCAAAATATAAAATTTCGATCATATGGTTCACTCTTTTATGCTCAAACTTTACACAAATAAAGTTTAATGTCTTATCTAATCACTATAAAAGATTTGGCTCAACCTCTTTCGTTTACTACGTGATAAACATATTTTCTCGCTACAACGAATCTTTCCAAAATGCATGTCTATACTAAAATAAAAGTTACAATTGAGTGGCTCATCCATCGAAGCTTACACTTTCTAGAAATCAAGTGTAATATCTTAGCTACGCACTGTAAAAAGTTGGGCTCAAAACGCATTCGTTTACTATGCAAAAAAATCATTTTACTACGACTACGTAGTTGTGACAACATATATTTTGGATTCCAAATAACATCAAAATTCGCATTCCGCAAGAATGAGTTCAATCTCAACATCCGGTCATGAAACCAATACTAGCTATACAAGCGAGTATCATGACAAAATTTGAGCCAATATGCTTTATAGTGATGATAGAGATGACTAACTCATATGACTGAGATGAGGGATTCACCCTCATCCTTTGTACTTCAATGTTTTTGGCGTATTATATTTTACCAGGGTGAATTAACCCTTTTTAAAAAAAAAGAGATGACTAACTCATATGACTAATTTTAGGCATGAATCATTCATCACTTGACACATGTCATATACACTTTCTTCCTCTAAATCTTCACCTTTAAGTTTGCCACATGTCTTCATCTAATCTTTAGGCACACTTTTAGTCATAAAAGTTAGGCATGCATATCATTTTCCTATGCTTTAAACACTCTATGTTCCATTGTTATCTAACGATCTATAACTCCCAAAATAACAGTGAGTTAAAGATTTATCTTTAAATTAAATAAGACTCTATAAGACTAGAACTCAATTATTTCCATAGTCATAGGTTCAAAAATGTTTGTAGTTCAGATTCGCAAGAAAGGATTCGGTTCCCCTTATTAATCAAATGAATCCACATACGCAACAAATGAAATTAACATCTTTTTTTTTTTTTTCTTATAGTTTCTGATGTGATCATTTCAAACACTAGAAAGAAAAAAGATGTATGATACTACGTAACAAAATTGAAGAGTCCATAACTTGTGAACTTTTAGTTAATACACCAAAGTCAAACCGTTTCTTCAAGCAATAAATCACATGTAGCATATAATACAAATAAATTTCAATAATACGAAATATGCATATATAGATAACGGTTTATTAGATAATAAAGTATCATAAACAAGAGAACACATCTTGTTGTTTTCCTTAACACACTAAAAAACTTGTTTTCATGATTTCATCGGTTTTACTAAACGCCATTTACAAGTAAGTTCCAATAATTCTTTTCCATAAAATCATCAACCAACTTCAACAACGTTAGCAGTAAGATGATTAACATATAAAGGTATTCAAAAAGTTCCATTTACATTCAAACAATAAATCTCTATTAAGCATGCGATTCATGAAAATGGACACTTTAAATAATACTTATCCTCATTCATTCTTTTCCTTGTAACCGATTTTAGGTGGGTTATGATAGTAGCTAGAAATTAGATATAAAGCTCATGTTTCATGTTTCATATTTCATATTTCTTTTCTTTGGCATCAACGTAATATATCAATCATCGATTGTCATGTTTTGTTTTTCTAATGATCTTGTGTAACACGTATATGTCTCTTATAAATACGAATCTGTCTTAAGATTGTTACATCTATTAGGTGTATTGCTATAAGAGACAAATAAACCGTAACATAAAAACATAAAAACATAAAAGTGTAGATGATGATACCTTAAACCTTTTGAATGTTGAGACTCAAAACATAAACAATAAGAAAAATGTTGAGGCCTGTGATGCTCACAGTTTCCTTAAGATAGATTTGTCCTCTCCACTGTGCTTGAGAATCGTGAACGTATATCTCACATGATACAACAACAACGGAAAACTCCGTTAGCACTAACGGGTTATCAAGGCGAACCAAAATCGTGCCTTCCCTCTATTACAAACGGATACACACAAGGTCAAGACTAACGGTGAACAAAGGAGAGGAGTGAGTTATCATTACTTGGTCTATCTGAAATGAGAGAATAACTCTCAATTTATAAGGTATAGGGATATGAGAAAAATGGTCACAATTAATTCACGCAATTAATTTCACTAATGTGTCATGAATCAAAATAAAACCACAAATTAATTTTATTTCAATTCACATTAGCATACATAATGACACTATCAATTGTCATTTAAACCATGTTGTCCACATTTTTTTCAACAATTTTTGTTGGAATAATATTTTTGCAAAATGAGTTTTTGCAAATTTTGGACACTATTTAATATAGGTATATGTTATATTTATTTATATTTCTTGGTAGCTTTGCGTTCTCCTCGATGAGAGCTTCGCAACGAGCTAAAGAGTGTCAAAAATGGAGTTGATATGAATGAGATATCGTGTCTCAAAGTGAGGCACTTGAAACACAAAATTTGGAAAATTGGGAGTATCCCACATGCCCAAAACAAAAAGTGAAACCTTGTTTATATAGAAATCTTGAAATGAACCTTCAAAATGATTTGTTGGTTTTACTCCAACACCTAATGCCTTGGGGTCTGATTCGGATTTACGGCCAAAATGGGTTCAAGCTTCGAACTCATGCGAGCCCAGCGTGACCTGGGACACGAATGCGACTCGAAACCGCTACGTGCGTATCTTTTTTGCTGCAGAATTCGTTTCCAAGTTTAAGATAAATTCCAGATTTTGTCCATTTATTTTTAGAACAGATTTTAACTTTGTGAACAAGTTATATATAATCTGTTTAAATAAATGAAAGATATTAAATCTGTTATAGAATGAAACAGATTTGAAAATATCGTGTATATTGAACAGAATATCTTGTCTTGGAGAACAAGATAGGTTTTAGATCAAGATAAATATAGCCCATGTCTCATTGGTTTTATACATTGAAAACGCAGCTCCATTACTAAACTGTTCAGCAATCTCTTCGATCGAAAGCTAGGCAAGTGGTCTAGTCGGCTGTACAACAGCGGTGCGTCACGTTGTACCACGGGAAGCAGACGACGAATGTTTTAAGGGAATCGTATTCAATACGAGCCTCGTGCAAATGTTTTCTTGCTTTCGTTTATTATAATTTTATAGTGTCGTCCTTTACGCTTCTACTCCGTTCATCTGTTTTAATTTCTTGTTTTGTTCTGTTAATTTATATCTTGTCATTATAATCGATTTTATTATAAAAGTGTACACCGTTTCCCACAGTCTTAAAACAGATTCGGTTTAACCAAATTTATTACACTTTGTTAAGAAATGGGACTAATAATTAAGTGTTTTATAAAGCTGTTTTCTTTCGAAACCTTGTTGAGTTTCTTTGGAAATCGATTTCGATTAAACAGTTTTAACATATTATTTGGTCTTACAGATCTATAACGTTTTTTAAAGCGGTTTTGTTATCGGTTTTACGAAACCAAGATAGAGTTTCTTAAACTGATTTAATCGATCCATCAAAACCAAGCTAGAGTTTTGTTGAATCAGATCTGGTACAAGTAGATACCATTTAAAACAGTTTGTTTAATTGTTTTGTTTGATCTTCGGGATGACAAACACCACTACCCCTCCGTGACTACCTCGTGAACGTGGCTAGTGCGCCATTACCAACACAGATTGCTAATCATGCTGAGAAACCGGAGAAATTAAATGGGCGAGAATTTCAAGAGGTGGCAACAGAAGATGTTTTTCTATCGACTACTTTGAACCTTGCGCGGTTCTTAAAAGAAAACCCACCTAACGTGGAACCTCCACTGCAGGAAGGTCAATCCTCTAATCAACAGGCTGTTCAAGCCTTGGAAGCATGGAAACATTCAGACTTTTGTGTCACAACTATGTTCTGAATGGTTTGGTTGATTCTTTGTACAACGTGTCTTGCAAGACCAAGACTCGCCAAAGAATTATGGGAGTCAGAATTGGAGCATAGTACAAAATGAGGATCTTGGTACAAAGAAGTTCGTGGTAGCTCATTTTTGGATTACAAGATGGATAATTCAAAGAATGTGATGAGTCAGTTCAAGATCTGCGAGGTTTTGCTACACGACATTCATGCTTTGGGGAATGACTTTGAGTGAAACTTTTCAAGTTCTGCTATTATTGAAAAGTTACCTGCCAATTTGGGTAGAATTCAAGAACTACCCGAAGCATAAGCGAAAGGAGATGAGTGTTGAAGACTTGGTTGTTCGTCTTAGTATTGAACAGGACAACAAGCGGGCTCGAGAAAAACACGTATACGCCTGATTCTGCAAAGGCAAATATGGTTGAGCATGTTTCGTCATCTTCAAAGTCCAATGTCAAAGCTAAAGGCAAAGGAAAAGGAAAGAATGACAAGAAGGGCAAAGGGAAGTCTGATTACCTTGCTCCTAAGGCTGCAATTGTGAAAAAGTTCCAAGGGTGTGTTTCAATTGTGACCAGCCAGTCACCGTCTTGCTAAGCTGTAAGATGCGAGCGGGTAACTCCACGCCGAGCTAATATGGTGAATGAAGATGTGGACATGATTGCTATGGTGTCCGATGTCATTGCCATGATCTCGAAGTTAACTGGTAGGTTCCAACAACGGGAATGGTGGGTGGATCTGGGGCTACCCGTCATGTGTGTTCGATAAGAGTATGTTTCACTCTTTCAGGCGGTTGATAGTGGAGAAGTTGTATATGGGCAACTCTGCAATCTGAAATCAAGGTGGAAGGAGATGTAATCTTGAAGATGACATCCGAGAAAGAGCTCAAGTTGACTAATGTCTTGTATGTTCCAGAGATTAGCAAGAATCTTGTGTGCAGTTGGTCTGTTGAACAAGTTTGGTTTTCGTCTTGTTTTGAGTCTGATAAGTTTGTTCTTTCTAAGAATCAAGTGTATGTTGGTAGGGGATATGCCCCGAATGGTATGTTTAAACTCAATGTAATGGTTGTTAAGAAAAATATCAATAATATGAATTCTTTTGCTTACTTGATTGAGTCTTCTAATATGTGGCATGGCCGTCTTGGACATGTAAATTTTAATTCAATGCGACGTTTGATTAAATTTAATTGCATACCTAATTTCCATATTGACTCAAAATATAAATGTGAAACTTGTGTTGAAGCCAAACTTACAAGAGCATCTTTCAAATCGGTTGAACGAAAAACCGAACCACTTGATATGATACACATTGACATATGTGATTTGAAATCACTACCCAAAAAAGGTGGCAATAAGTACTTTATCATGTTTATTGATGATTGTACAAAGTATTGCTATGTTTACTTACTGAAAAGTAAAGATGAAGCTATAGACAAGTTTGTTCTATACAAAAACGAAGTTGAGAATCAACTTAGTAAGAAAATCAAGGTGGTTCGAAGTGATAGAGGTGAATATGTGTCTCCATTCGTGACCTATGTGCAAAACATGGAATTAGACACGAGTTCATGCTCCTATTCACCTCACAGAACGGTATTGCCGAAAGGAAGAACTGTACCTTGAAAGAAATGGTTAGTGCCATGTTGATAAGTTCGGTCTAAGCGGGACATGTGGAAGCCATTCTAACGGCTACTTATATTTTAAATAAGATACCTCGTAAGGAAAAAGAAGAGACCCCTTATGAATTATGGATGGGAAGAAAACCATCATATTAGTACTTACGAGTGTGGGGGTGTCTAGCAAAGGTAGCTATACCGACTCCCAAGGCCCAAAAGATTGGACCTAAATCCGTGGATTGTATATTCATCGGATATGCTAAGAATAGCAGTGCTTATCGTTTCATCGTACATGATTGAAAAATCGGATATACAAAAGGGTACTTTAATGGAATCAAGGAATGCTTCATTCTTTGAAAATATATTTCCTTGTTTAACGAAGGAAACTGGAAGTTCATCTAGAATAGATGAAGAAGTTGTCCAAGATAAGAGACAACGAGATGATAATGATCTCCAAGATGAGAGACAAGATCAAACTGAGGAAGAAGAGGTTGAACCTAGAAGAAGCAAAAGGGCAAGAACCGAGAAATCGTTTGGACCCGATTTTGTTTCTTTTATGGTTGAAAAGGAACCTACTTCATACCGAGAAGCGGTTACTTCCTCGGAAGGGCCTCAATAGAAAGAAGCCATTAAAAGTGAAATAGATTCTATTCTACAAAATCATACTTGGGAGCTCGTGGATTTACCTCTAGGTTGTAAACCACTAGGCTATACATAGATCTTCAAGAAGAAAATGAAATGCGGTGGCACCATTGACAAGTATAAAGCAAGATTAGTAATCAAAGGATTTAGACAACGTGAAGGTCTTGATTACCTTGATACATATTCGCCTTTACTGAATAACCTCGATTAGGATGATACTTGCTATTGCCGCTTTAAGAAATTTGGAAGTTCACCAAATGGATGTGAAAACGGCATTTCTAAACGGAGATTTAGAAGAAGAAATCTACATGAACCAACCTGAGGGTTTCATGGCTTCTGGACAAGAGAACAAAGTTTGTAGGCTTGTTAAGTCATTATATGGCTTAAAGCAAGCTCCCAAACAATGGCATCAAAAATTTGACCACGCCATGCTTGAGAGTGGATTCAAAATTAATGAATGCGACAAATGTGTTTATGTCAAAGACACAAATAGTGGATATGTAATCTTGTGTTTATATGTTGAGGATATGCTTATCGTTGGCGTAATTAGCGACAAGATGATCAAATCTACTAAAGACATGTTGAAATCAAAGTTTGACATGAAGGATATGGGTTTGGCTGATGTGATCCTTGGAATAAAGATCATATGAACTCAAAATGGACTTGTGTTAAGTCAAGCACATTATGTGGACAAAATTCTTAATACTCATAATGCGGGGGATTCCGGCCTAGCTAGAACTCCAATTGACACCGGTAAGCATCTATCTAAAAATAGAGGTTTAGGTGTTGCCCAATTAGAGTATTCAAGAATTATTGGCATGTTAATGTACTTAATGACGGTACCCGACGACTTAGCATATGTTGTTAGCAGGCTAAGTAGGTATACTAGTAACCCAAGCTATGCACATTGGGCAGCTATGACTAGGGTACTTCACTATTTGAGATACATTAGCGATTATGGACGCATTATGATCGATATCCAGTACTTATCGAAGGATACAGTGATGCAAATTGGATATCCGACATAAAGGATTCTAGATCGACTAGTGGATATGTGTTTACACTAGGAGGGGCGGCTATATCTTGGAAGTCTTCCAAGCAAACTGTTATAGCTAAGTCCACGATGGAATCCGAATTTATTATGCTTAGATAAATGCGGACAAGAGGCGGAATGGCTACGTCAATTTGTAGAGGACATACCAAGATGGCCTAAACCGGTAACGGCCATTAGTATACATTGTGATAGTCAATCGGCAATTGGTAGAGCTCATAGCATAATGTATAATGGAAAGTCTATACATATCCGTCGTCGACATAATTCGATACGACAACTACTCTCATCAGGAGTTATCTCAATTGACTATGTGAAGTCAAAGGATAACATCGCGGATCCGCTTACGAAAGGCTTAAGCAGAGAGTTAGTAAGTAAGTCGTCTAGAGGAATGGGACTAAAGCCCTTGAAGGAATGAGTTTCTATGATGGAAAACCTAACCCAGGTTATTTGGAGATCCCAAGATCTGGGTTCAATATGACAACCTAATCATAGAAATGTGGGGGAAGTCACGTCAATGTGGGGAGTTACTAAATATTGTAACTTTCCTAGTCCATTCCTATAACAAATGTGACTTGTTGAGAGGTTAAACATATGGCTTTAATGATTAAGGATGAAATCATAAAGCATAATGATTCAAGATGAAATCACAAAACATATGTTTTTAATGATTCAAGATGAAATCACCTATGTGAGAGAGAAGTGGGGTCGCATCGAAGGGAAATGTGGGGGCGCAATTCCTAAGAGCTCTTGCAGAAACGGGCTAGTGTTCATGACCATAACGAACACGACTATGAGGACTTGACATGTCGGGGATAGTCTTGTGTGAAGTGTAATGTCTCTACGTAAATGGATGATGAGTTCAAGGACATCGCGTCTACTCAGATCTAGGAGACTAAGTGCATCTCACAAGGGAAGGTTCAAAGGGTTACACCTACCTATCCTATGCAAGACTTATCCGCTGAAATTTCACCGAAACTTTCGTGTGTTTTCGATCGATTTCCATTCATGTGGGGGATTGTTGGAAAAATAGTTTTGCAAAATGAGTTTTTGCAAATTTTGGACACTATTTAATATAGGTATATGTTATATATATTTATATTTCTTGGTAGCTTTGCGTTCTCCTCGACGAGAGCTTCGCAACGAGCTAAAGAGTGTCAAAAATGGAGTTGATATGAATGTGATATCGTGTCTCAAAGTGAGGCACTTGAAACACAAAATTTGGAAAATTGGGAGTATCCCACATCGCCCAAAACAAGAAGTGAAACCTTGTTTATATAGAAATCTTGAAATGAACCTTCAAAATGATTTGTTGGTTTTACTCCAACACCTACGTCGTGCTTGAGAGTGCAGATTTCAGGATTTCGGGCCAAAATGGGTTGAAGCTTCGAACTCATGCGAGCCACGCATTCTTGGACACGAATCAGTCCAAACCTCGCCTCGCGTATCTTTTTCGCTGCAATTGCGTTTCCAAGTTTAAGATAAATTCAGTTTTGTCCATTTATTTTTAGAACAGATTTTAACTTTGTGAACAAGTTATATATAATCTGTTTAAATAAATGAAAGATATTAAATCTGTTATAGAATGAAAGCAGATGAAAATATAGTGTATATTGAACAGAATATCTTGTCTTGGAGAACAAGATAGGTTTTCAGTATAAATATAGCCCATGTCTCATTCGGTTTTATACATTGAGAAATGCAGCTCCATTACTAAACTGTTCCGAGCAATCTCTTCGATCGAAGCGGCTTAGGCAAGTGGTCTAGTTCGGCTGTGACTTAATGCGTTGTACCACGTAGAAGCACTGAGAAACAGATCAAAAGGGAATCGTATTCAATACGAGCCTCGTGCAAATGTTTTTCTTGCTTTCGTTTATTATAATTTTATAGTGTCTGTCTTACGCTTCTACTCGTTCATCATTTTAATTTCTTGTTTTGTTCTTGTTAATTTATATCTTCGTCATTATAATCTGATTTTATTATAAAAGTGTACACCGTTTCCCACAATTTTCTCCAACTAAGAGCACCACCTTTACTGTTTGTATACTGAGATGATTCTCAAAAAGTTCTCTAATATAAAAACCTCTTCCAAATTTCGACAGAATTCAGATATAAACAAGCATAAAGTTTCTCCAACTAATCGCACCACCTTTAGTGTTTGTATACTGAGATCACTCTCCTAAAGAGTTGCTATCTATCGTATGATCATTCGGGTATGTGTTCTTCGAGGTCTGCGTTAGAATGTATTGCTAGAACCCATGGGTTAGTTGTATATTGCCATATTGGTATGTTCTACTTCAGCTAGGATTGTTTGGGAACTTCGCAATCCTATTATATGGCATCATTTGTCAGTCGATCAAGATAGTGAGTCTTATGAGTCTATTTAAACCAGAGTATAGTTGTAAGAACAGATTACTAAAGGTGAGATCACTCTCCTAAAGAGTTGCTATCTATCGTATGATCATTCGGGTATATGTGTTGGTTTAATGGACAAAATATTAATAGATGTGTGTTAGGATCGAACTCGAGACCTATGGGATTGCACGCGTTGCGTATGAGATTTAATTATATTAAGTCACAAAATATTTATATGGTCGAACTAAGAAAAAGGAAGGGGTTGAGTGTTGAGTTTTGAAACTTAAGGAGGTGCTTGCAATGACTTGTTAGACAAGGTTTAATGCTATATATATACACACCCTTTTGGTCTTTTGGATTGATTTGTACAGAAAAAGAAAAAAAAATAAACGATCGACGACACAAACCTTTTCTCTTGATATGTTAAATATCGAATGATGATTGAGATATTTGACTAAATAAGATATACATGCATGCAGACATACGCATGTGCATGACTTTAAGGTTTTCCTTACCTATTGCATATATATGTTTGACAGATATATGATAAAGGTTTTGACTATTTATATTTATTATATTAAAGCTAAACCTTGTTTGTTGTATGCTTTAATTGTGACTTGAACTAGCATTCTAATTAAATCGCTAACAATACGCGCGTACATGATCGTAGAGAAATCCTACTTTGGATTTTGGTGATTTACACTATTCGACTTTATTAAGTCGACTAGCACTCAAACCCTTAATTGATTATTAGGGTTCATCCTAATTGCTAGTTTGTGGATTTGATTCTTGTTCGGCTAGAATCAAGAAGATGCATATACTTTATTCTTTAGTTAATTAATTATTCATTATATGTTCCTATACGCTTCCGCACTTACTTTGATGTTTATTGTTTATATTTATGATTTGTCATGTTATATAATTTCAACAGTGGCATCACGAGTCATTGGTTTTAATGAGTAATTAATTACTAAAAGCGTAAATAACAAATATTGTATGTTGTTAGATATGATTATTCTAGGGTTTTGGTTATGATTATATAAACCCTAATTTTAGGGTTAGGGCTTTTGCCCTAATTTGGTTTTAAAAATCTATTATGGATCGAAAATTTTTTATGGGTGGAAACCCTAAATTTTTTTTTAATCGATTTCCTTAAAATTTTTTAGGGTTTATATTAATTGTTATGTTATCTATATCGAAACCTAGATTTAATATATTTGTTACGTGATAAATTCATGAATAAAGTGTTATGTGACATGGGATTGTATGCGATCTTGTGACTATTTGTATAATTGTTATGATGTATCCATGATTATACATGCATGTTAGTCATGGATAAGTTGCTTTGAATATTTAATTGTTAAGATTGGTTATGCGATATTAATTGTTAAGTTTTATACACATGTATATTTATGATAAATCTTGAATTGGGGAAAACTCCAATTATATACATTAATGAATCAATTATGTGCAATTTGGTATATCATTAATTATGGGTTTACGCAATCGATTCGTCGATGTATGTGGCTCACTTTCTATCGCTGAAATGAAAGCCCTAATTAATATATACATTAATTTAACCTAGACATTGATTATTAATAGGGTTTTATCGAATAAGTTGCATGTGGCTACTTGTTTACACGTATAAATTGTTTATTATGTGCGCATTGTTTTTTAGTAGTTTATTTTTTATTGGTATTACTTTTTTGTTTATTATGTGCACGTTTTAAGCAAAGGGTAATTTTGAATAGAAAAATAATACGGACTAAACAATGGTGAAATTTGATTTGTTTTGGAAGAGTTAAGTTTTCAATAGTTTAATTGATTGGTGACTTTGGTACAATGACTGAACGGCTCACCCATTAGAATGAACTATAAAGGGGTTATTTAAGAAGTGCGCACAGTCACACTGAATGGATGTCTAAGGTTATGCGTTTGCGCTTACCTGGTCCTCTGCCCTCTGTAAGTTCGAATGGAGCTACTTAGTAAGCCATAAAAGTACAAGCTCATCTTAAGGGAGAATTAGTTTTAATTCCATGCGCCACTTCGGTGGTAATTATCCGAAACACTAAGTGTTTACACTTATGCAAAAGTACGGTATAATGGATGATAATTAACACTAAATTCCTTGATTGGTGAACCCAATACCTCAATCAAAACTTTGATAATTTGATCTTTATGAATTGGTAATAAAAAGTTTTTTTTATTAAAATTATGCTACAAGATGAATGCATGACATCTTTGTACATATTTGATTTGACCACATAAAATCAAAACTAGTACCCTTTTAAATTAAGGTATATGCCATCTAATTAAAAGGAACACTTGAAGTTGCAATTTAAGTCATGAGAGTACTTGGCTAGATTGTGATGGAGAGGTAAATCTCTATATTAAGTGAGACCTTACATGGACATATTTGCAGTTCTTTAAGTTAGACACTTAAGTTGAGTAGGAAGTGAGATCTTGGACTCAATGGCATAAGATGGGATGAAACATGTTTATATTTGCAATAGCGTTGGAAAATATAAATCCCATAATGATCTAGGAATTGGAATTGTTTGCCAATTATTGTTCGACAGATTACCCTATTATGTGCTTTCGTTACTAGCAGATCAACTGATGTAATGGAACTACGATAATTTGGATCCTAGTTTTTCGAGAAAATTCTATGGTTATATGAATATTACCTTGGGTATTTTATTTTCTTGAAAAGTTTAATTATCGAAAATACTAAAATTGAATTTTGCTAATTCTTTAAATGTATTAATGCAACATTAAACCGTAAACGAAGGTTATTTTGTATTGGTAAATTGATCTACACCTGTAAGGGTTTTTGGTAGAGTCAACTTTTCTAAAAGGATAAACCTAGTCCTCTTTATATAAGAAAGAGTGAGATTCAATCCTATTCCTTTTCATGAATGAAGAAAGGTATGATAGGACAATTAGAATTGTCTAAATTCTAAATACATAACTCGTAAGCAAATTTTAATAGTTAAGAAAATTGCATATGTTCTGAGTTATTAAATTAGAAGTTAGACTATTCTTGTATAATTGGTAAAAGACAAACTAGCATATTTTATCTAGCTGTTTTTGTTTTGACCATTTAAAAGTACTACTTACAAATTGTTGGAATAGTAGAACTATTAAGAAAAAAATTGCATACCCAATTTTTCAAGTTAATAGCAATGATGGATGAATTCATCATCTACATAGTAGAATACATTCTTTTAAGTACATAAGTAATTGTTATGTATGGACTTTATCAAAAGTGTATGGAAGTAAATAGAACACTATTTTCTTTCACTGGTTAATGAAACACTTACAATGTTTTCAAATTCAGTGGGAGTATTGTTCTTATTACTGAATAAGGAGTTAATGTAATGATCTCTAATTCAGTGGGAGTTACAAGCTTTGTCATATTGGTAGTAACCCATATTATCTCTAGAATGTCTTAAGATAATTACTTTCCACTTGTAGACACTTATGTTTTCAAGGATAGTCATGTACGTTTCCTTATTAGACAATGAAGTGGTTCTACATCTACTAGTTATGCTAATATCAATGACACAATCATATTAGTCACATAAACAAACATATGTCGTGTTGTTTATCCGCTACATGATGTTGTTCCATGCACAAGTGGGAGAAATCTATATTGTGTGCAAGGTACAACATATAAGTATATGATTTAACGGATTCTCTTGACTACAAGGAAAGAGACTAACGTTCTAATATAACTTGTACATATCTAATTCAAGAAACACTTGGTGTTACAATTTACGTCATGTGAGAACTTGGCGAGATTGCAACAACAAAGTAAATCTCTATTTAAAGTGAGATCTTGCATGGACATATTTACAGATTTCTTAATTAGACAAGTATTTAGAATATGTGTCAAGATGATAGATATAAGACTACTTCAAATTAAATATTTATGTATTATTAGAATGACATAAATAAATGAAGTAATCTAATACTACTTCAATTTGTTTATTTATGTATTTTGGAATGACATAAATGAAAAATAATGTTGTCCTACATTATTGTGAAGTAAAATAAATTAACTTGAAATTTTAATTGAAACCAAGAGTTGTGTTCATAATTACTTTAGTTAAACATGTTTATGATTCATTGTAAAGACATAAACATAAAGTCTTTTAAGACTTATAATAAAGTAAGACGTTAACTTGTTATGTTTTTAATTAAGACATATACAAGAAGTCATTAAGTTGATCAATGATTTATAACGTATAATGGGATTATAACAGTTTATGTTTCTTGTTGAAACATGGATACGAAGTGACTTGGTTAAAAGGTACTTGTGTTATAAAGCATGTAATTGGCTTGGAAAGTCTATTATACCATTAAGTTGACTTAGTTGGTAAATAGGTAAGCCAAAAGGAATATGTTTATCTTATATATTGTTAGATTGTCTTACAATATTAATTCTAATGAATACCACAAGTTGATGGTATGTTCAGTTAGGAGAATCAAAGTATATTTGATTTGTTTGATTCAAGATAACTATAACTTCTTTCTTAAAAGGTAACAAGGTTAGAATATTGAGTATGGATTGAATATACTCAATATGACTCCAACCTAGAAGAATAAAACACCATTTCATTATGGAATGTGATGAATCACATTAAGTTTTAAAATTGAAGATTCTGAATTTGTTAAACTATTTATGAATAGGTTATTAACAAAGTAAAATCATGAATTATCAATGTGTATTTGTAATGTCCCAAATAGAGAACAATGTTGTTTTGCTCTAATTGCTAAGTATATATAGATAGTCTATATATTACAAAAGGCAAGTGGGAGTTTTTTATCTTGAAAGATAAAATTACAAGATACATAATCTTCTAAAACACACTAGTATATATCATGATGAGGTTAGACATGTAAATGATAGACCTCATGATGATGGAATTTTCATTCATAGATCTGCAAGGATATCTCGGATATTTGACTTATATGCTGAGAAATATGAGTTACAGGATTATAGTAAACACGATAATCATTATGATGGATTACCAAATATTGAATTGGGTAAATTACTCATACTATGAATGTTAAAGATGCTGTCCATAAAGATAATCAATTTTGGAAATTTGGTTTATCTTAATAGTTAGACTAGAGAATAGAACTGAGTTTCTTCAAAGAGATGAAAAATCCTAGTGGTTTGAATTTCTATGTAAAAATCATATGGACAATATTGTACACATA
This sequence comes from Chrysanthemum makinoi, assembly GCA_910596185.1. NCBI lineage: Eukaryota > Viridiplantae > Streptophyta > Magnoliopsida > Asterales > Asteraceae > Chrysanthemum > Chrysanthemum makinoi. Next base: position 125,521,725 of record OU343222.1, read on the forward strand.
TTTAATGCATGTTTTATGACAAGATTATTAATCATACTTAAGCAATTAATTATGATTGAATATTCTTTTCAAGACACATTAAATATATAAAGATGATAATGGTCATACTTGTTTTCATTAATATGAAATATGACAATGAAATATCAAAACTCTTTCTTGAGAAATTACTTGAGCGAGGACGGTAAGTAATTGAAAGGTTTTTTGAATTCATATAATCTTTGATAGTGTACAAAGTGCAATAATTCATGAATGGATAAATGCATGCATCTATGAAATTATTCTTATGTTTAATTATTAAATCTTAGTTTCGATTTATAATTGAAATAAGATAAATTTTAAGTATTCCTGAAAGCTAGTGGGAGTATTATGGTAAGGTTTTTAAATCTTATATGTTGTATAACATATAGGAAGTAACATTCCTTGTAAGCTAAATGTTAAGTCTTATATTGGAATGAAACTTCACTTGTAAGATTTAAGAATTAAAACATATAACCTTGGAATATATGTTTGTTATTAATAAACATAATGCAGATAAAATAAATGATTCTAATAAAACATGATATATCATTTGGGAAATGGATAAATATCTTTTGAAAAGATAGAACATGAATGAAATCTAAGTTTGACATGAAGATTCATCATGTACATCATGTAGTGTATTTAAATTGTCGTATCATTCTTGAATGATAGATGATTTGACAAATTGATATCTAACTAAAAGTTATTAGATAACTTGTGTAATGAACATTCTAATAGAGTTACATCCTCAGTAGAATTGCTCCTAGATTCTATAGATGAACAATATGTCAAATGTTGTGAAAATTGTCATCAGCTTTAAACTTGAAAGTTAGGAAAGCATCAAACATTACACAATAAGATATTAAAGTTTACGGAGTTTTAATGAGCATATTGTTGTTTGTATACAATGATGCTGGTTTAATTGAGATGACACTCAATACTAGTCATGGTAAGATTACATCCTTGTTAATGGCCATGTGAACTAGTTGTGCTAATAAAAGCACAGTTGCATTATACATTAAAAGAATAAGAATACTTTAAACTTTAAAAATGTTTGAAAGTTTAAATTGTCATAAATTGGTGATAGAGGATGTCACACACTTTATGAATTATTATGTGGATTGTTGAATGCACACATACAAGGACTTCACTAATTGAATTCTTGAAATAAGTATTCTCAAAATTACTATAGATCAAGTTGGTTGATTTATGCCTTGTCAACAAGTATGATTGTCATTACTTGAGGCATAATTCATCAACAGGAATTTTCATGCATTGATCTATTTGGTATTTGGATAAGGGATATTAAACAATTGTTATAATAAATCAAGTACTTGGTATGATTGATTTTATAATATATTGTATCCTATATTTGCATGTTTAATCCGTGAATAAATTTATTTATTCTAAATCGTCCGTTGTCAATTAATGATATGGGAGTATCATTAAACTAAGACAAATCTTAGAGATATGGTAGAATATACTTGAAAGTATATTGATGAGAATGCATACCAATTTCAGATGATATTCAATGAATTGAATATAGGACTTATCCCAACTACATAATTTACTTTGTGGATATTGTTATAAGTAAATTATGAATAGTTATCCTCAGACTTGAGATACCGGATAAGTGTCATGAATGTAGTGCACTTACGTGGAGCAACTTAACGCTATAATGCTGGTAGTCATAAGGGTTGTTTCCGAAGTGTTGCAAAGTTGTGGGTTATTCTCGTAGTCAAGATAGAATTTGTTCCTTCAAATTTATTTTGGAGTTTAATCTTCTTTGGGCCCTCGTAGGGTTGACAAGATGTTTGTGTGGCCACACCCAAAATCTCCCTAAATATGTTTAGAAGATTTGGTAATCTTGTTCAATCACTAATAACGCGAAACAGAATGGTTGAATAAAGAATGACTTAATTCCATATCTTTATTTAACATGGTATTAGAAACAAAAGGATAATAATAATGAGAAATCATTAAGAGGTTTTTCCAGGAGACCTTACTCGAGGTGTACTAGAGGCATCGAAGTGTTGCTAGACGCTAACCGATGTGATCACACTATTAAGATATGTCCAAGTGGGAGCTGTTGGTTTAATGGACAAAATATTAATAGATGTGTGTTAGGATCGAACTCGAGACCTATGGGATTGCACGCGTTGCGTATGAGATTTAATTATATTAAGTCACAAAATATTTATATGGTCGAACTAAGAAAAAGGAAGGGGTTGAGTGTTGAGTTTTGAAACTTAAGGAGGTGCTTGCAATGACTTGTTAGACAAGGTTTAATGCTATATATATACACACCCTTTTGGTCTTTTAGATTGATTTGTACAGAAAAAGAAAAAAAAATAAACGATCGACGACACAAACCTTTTCTCTTGATATGTTAAATATCGAATGATGATTGAGATATTTGACTAAATAAGATATACATGCATGCAGACATACGCATGTGCATGACTTTAAGGTTTTCCTTACCTATTGCATATATATGTTTGACAGATATATGATAAAGGTTTTGACTATTTATATTTATTATATTAAAGCTAAACCTTGTTTGTTGTATGCTTTAATTGTGACTTGAACTAGCATTCTAATTAAATCGCTAACAATACGCGCGTACATGATCGTAAAGAAATCCTACTTTGGATTTTGGTGATTTACACTATTCGACTTTATTAAGTCGACTAGCACTCAAACCCTTAATTGATTATTAGGGTTCATCCTAATTGCTAGTTTGTGGATTTGATTCTTGTTCGGCTAGAATCAAGAAAGGTACGCATACTTTATTCTTTAGTTAATTAATTATTCATTATATGTTCCTATACGCTTCCGCACTTACTTTGATGTTTATTGTTTATATTTATGATTAGTCATGTTATATAATTCCAACAATGTGTTCTTCGAGGTCTGCGTTAGAATGTATTGCTAGAACCCATGGGTTAGTTGTATATTGCCATATTGGTATGTTCTACTTCAGCTAGGATTGTTTGGGAACTTCGCAATCCTATTATATGGCATCATTTGTCAGTCGATCAAGATAGTGAGTCTTATGAGTCTATTTAAACCAGAGTATAGTTGTAAGAACAGATTACTACAATAAAATAGAACTATATTGGTAAATATGATTTGATTGTTATTTAGTCGATGCATGAAATAAATACTTTTTTGGTATTTGGTATCGTAGGAGATTAAAGTGATGATGTTGTCATGATTTGGATATATCAAGATATGTTTGGATTGATAATTTTTATATTTGTAACGTCGTTTTGTAGTTTAAACTTGTATTTTCATTGGATTATATGTGTTTCATTTTTGGATTGTACATTCAGTAAACTTATCGTGTGCTTGATTTTGAACTTGCGAAATTTTACATGTGCATGACAATGGATTTTCCAGGCGTGACACGTGCTTGGTTAACGAGGTTTTGCATTTTTTTTTTTGGTTAAAGTAAACCTGTTGAACCGGTGACTTTGTGAAGTCAATTGAAAACCCGGTTTTCAGGGATTAATTATAGTGTTAGATAATAAAAGCCCAGCTTGTTAGGCCATCCACTATGGTAAACCTTTTAAAAGGTTTATACTTGTGTTATGACATTAAATTATAAGCATTTTTGTTTTATAAACCTATTCCCACTATGTTATAAACCTTTTCAAGTGATATTAACATCACACATAATCAAATACATTAAATTATGAAAAGGTTTAATATCTTAGACCTCTTCATGACACATAAGCTTGAAATAGATGCTCACTATGGTTTTTTTTTTGGGTAAAGGGTTACCCCGGTAAATAATATTAAAACCGAAAAATTTAAGTACAAATGGAATATGGCTGAGATACCATATTTACCTCAAGCTAAACAGCTCGATAAACATCTAATACTAGTGCTTATGACATGCCATAAGCACTTACAACTCTAGGATCACAAGATGCACCTAAAACAAATCAATCAACTGAAACAAGCTAACCAGCAACTACCGTGAAAGATGAAGTTTCACCGGTATGTGGATTATTAAATAAGTTAGCCGATTCATCATACCCATTTTCAACAAGTTCTTCATCATCTTCGTCATCCATCACCAATGCAGCATACGGATTAGATATAGTAATATTACCTTCCTTTGAGGTAGTGCCGGAGACTTCAACATAGGCAGAATTAGAAGCTTTACCCATAGAAGTATTACCCTTCTTAGGTTCATTCGTTGTTGCCTTTGGGACATATTTGACATTCTATTTAACCGAAGGACCAACAAACCAATTACCAATAGTAGACTTGGTTTTACCCTTCTTCTTATTCTTACCCGCAATTTGGAAACCGTCTTTATCCAGCACCACACTTGGATTAACAACATGTGGACTAGAAGCAACAGGAGGACTCGCCACTTTTTTAGGACATTGATCATGAGTGTGACCAAAAATCATGCATACATTACACCTGGGAGGTCTCCATTCATACTCAACACGAATAGTAGCTTTAGTAAAACCCTCCCCAGAAAGTGAAGGAAAACCAATAGTAACAACATCCACAAGATCAACTTCAGAGTTGATCTCAATAAGACACCTAGCAAAGCTACTTCTTCCCCACGAATCCTTACACATAGAGCTCGTATAAGAATCAAGCATAATAGGTTTCCCAATAAACGTAGCAATCAAACTAATACCATCCTCTTCAAACACTTGAAGAGGAACATTATGCAATTTAACCCATATCGGGACACGAGTCAATTCTTCCTTATGTAAACAAGTATCCATAGACCATTTCTTAAGGGATTATTGGAGATTTGCGTATCATCCACGGACCACCTTCCAAAACAGCTTCTAACCCAGCTAATGTATCAAATTTAAAGAAAAATAAACCTTTGGAATTCATCATAATCCTTTTCAACCCATGTTTCCCCCAGTTATTCCTAGCATAATATTCAACAACCGGAAACGCCATCCTATTTCCAATAAAATAACCATACAATGTGTGTTCCAACCGTGTACTAACCTTTTCAACCACTTTCTAGGGGATAGATATGTTAACACCTTCAAAAAAGCGGGTTCAAAGACAACTAGTGGAATGAAGCAGAGTATCAATAATAGGTTGAGCATCCCTCAAACCTGCAACTCCAACAGCATTGATGTCCACAGCTTGGACAATAGGAGACTCATTAGTAGGTTTAGGAGTCGTAGATTTAGCTTTAATTTCAGCCACAAAAGCATTATACAAATCTTCAATAGCATCCGTAACCATCGTGCGAGCATTACTATCTAATTCAGCCCATTCCGGATATTTACCAGCCTCACAACTCAAAGTGAACTCATTAATGTCCTCTAGTGTACTAAGCGAGACACCAAATAGAGCAACAATATAGTCATGCTTCATCTTGATTAAAGATGCCATATTAGTTTCCTCGTTAGGATTAGCAAGACCACATGTAGGTACATCAATACGAGCATTTGCAGGATGTGGAACCGGCTCCACATACACTTCACGAATGTTATCATCAACCTGACCAGGAGGAGATGACGAGTCAAGTGTAGGACTAGCCGCCATACATGCACCCTTAAGTCGAGACTTCTTATTTTTCCTCATAGTCATATTTTTCAACAAATCAGTATTCTTCTCTCCCAAATCCGACATCATTAAATCCAATAACCACAAATCAACATAAACAAAAAACCGGAAACAACTGGTCTTCAACAGTAACGAGAAAACCCTAATTGAAAACTAGGGTTTATAATCCTTCAAAGCGCATTAAAACTTACATGTTGTAGTGATGACTTTCAATTGATAAAATCACCCAAGCGAATTTGTTGCATGCATGAACACCGACCACAATTAATCGCAACACCAACCACTTGATCTAAAAAATCAAATGTACTAGGTAAGCAACCAATCAGGGAAGGAACAATTAGAGCACACAATATACGACCAAACCCAATTAAAGTAATATTCAATGATAGAATATTAGTTCGATTAGGAATTTTTGGTTTGCCGTAAATCGCCGTTTAGAGAGGACCGAGTGACTTTGTTTATGTCAAGCTTGTTGTTGCTCACTATGGTTTATAAATTCTTAAACCTCTTCATCATTTTATAAACATTTTCATGAACAACCATAGTGGATGCCCTTAGGTTTGACCCGCTAGGTTTAAGTTAATTAGTTTTCTAATTTAATGTCATGTAATCTTTGTAATTTATTGAATTTACGTGATATCAAGAGCTAGGTCAAAGATGAAAAAAAAATAATTAAAAAAAAATCTTTGTTGTCACGATAACATGTTTGTTTGTTCTCGTTTGCTGTATGCCATGATTGCTTGAATCGGTATTGTAAGTTTGACTATTATTCTTCAAAAGAAAATAAAATGGCATATGTAAAAATTCTTATTGGATAACCATAGAATGATTTTGATTAGTTCATGTATTCATGGGTCGGTGAAATGGATATGAATTAGTGCATGTGGTTTGAGGTCTTCTTTTATTTATTAACTAGTTATAATACCCGTGCACGCACGGGGCTTAGAAATAAAATTTTATAAATTAAATATTAATTTTACAATTATTATTTTAAATTATATTGTGTTTCTTAGATTTTCATATAAATGAAAAATAACTTCTATCTTTGTGGCCTTTTTTTTAAAAAAAAAAACAACTTTAATAATGGAAACGATCGTAACGTTTGTAATAAAGGTATCCTAGTACTATATTATAGAAATAATGCTAATCATCAAGTTTCTGAGTTTACTGCTTGTGTTGACAGAAAGGAATATCTGATATGATTTTATTTTATTTTTAAATACTACATCAATGTTTAAGCAGTTAATTCTTGATATTTTTTATTATTGTCAAAACATTCCTACATCGTTTCATACCAATGAAAATACATTTAGGACCCAATCCATTTATATATTTTACATCAAGTATCAATATAATACAAACAAAAATATTTTAAGTCAAAGCTGAGTTCAAAAAGTCTAAAGAAACTTATATTTTGAGACGGGGGAGTAAGTGGGATTGACTTCTAGCATAGCATTAAGAAAATATACACCATACAAAACTAATTTATAAACAGAACAAATTAAAAATTAAGTCTTCTACATTGTTCAAAACAGAGGCCACATTCTTCCAACTTCCAAGAATACACATGGTTGAACCTGAATTCGAGACAAAGCAACCAACTAAAGCTTAACATATACCTCGTGTCTTGTTCGAAGCGGCAACATCTTCCTCTTCCTCATCAGGTTCAAAAACTGAAAAAAGACATGCAAAGTTAATTTAGGTTCAAAAACCTGAAAAACGTATGATAAAATAAATGAACATAAATTACATATTATAACACTTGCAAAAAAAGATAAAAATTCATTACCTTGGTAACAATAAAACACGTCACAAAATTCTTATAGAACACTAAACCAAAGCCACATGGGTTTATAATGAATTTATTTTGACCTGTATGAGATAAAACACAACGCATATCAACCTGTGTAATGACTAAATGGGTCGATTAAGTAATTCATTGAGATGACAAAGAATAACACCATGAGATTCCATACTTACATAAGCGAGAAGGCATTGGTGATCGGTTAAATCAAAAAGGAATCTGGTAGTGGTAATTCGTCCTTCCTTCCAAACAATTATATGTAGACTCTGTTCCAGCTAAATACTCTGTAACATATTTGCCACCTAAAGTTATAAATTTGAGATAAAGCTGATGTATACAAATAAATATCTCATACGCACGGGGTTTAGGCAGATAGCGTAATCGATAATAATATTTCAATATATGAATCTCGGGCAGATAGAATAACGGGTAAATATTTATAGTTGAAGCTGTGAATACTTAATGTGTTTTGACATAAGTTCAAATATATCTAAATTTTAATTATTTGTGCATACAAATTGTATAATTATCTAATTTAAATTATATAATTGATTAAGGAATGTAAATTTCTATCTTGGCATATATAGTTAGGCTTATCCGAAACTCTCTTTTATACTCTTATTTAAACAAAAAGGTTGTTCATTGTGTTTTAAACAAATTCTATGTAAACTTTGTGGCGTATTTATAACATGAACATTCTCCAATATAAACCCACATACTCATAACATAACAATAAAAAGAATGGGCCTAACGTTATTCTTTATCTTATTGACTTATTTACACTCTTAAGTAAAAACTTAAAAAAAAACTTTAGGAAAGAGCAACAAAATCTAAGCAAGGCAATTACTCAATGAAGTCATACATGGTAATCCCAAAAAAAATCAAGAACATGATTTAAATCCAACATAAAAGTCAAATTAAATTTTAAAACCCCACTTAAGGACTATACGTAACAAAGTACCAGCAACAATGAAAGTAGAAGCGATAATTTAAAAATCTTTTTAAGTAAGGTGAACAAATACGAATCATGAAAAAATAATTTAAAATCACTCAATCAGATATAACAAAGATGGATATAAACCAAGTTAGAGAATTTTTTTTTAATATTTACTATAATGGGTTAGTTACCTCTCTGTTTTTTACGGTGGAGAAGCACCAGAACCAATATGAAATTCCACCATGGATGCTTTTTCACGGTGGCAGACCAATAATTCATCTTCTTCAGTGCTCCAACTTGTGGTGGTTAAGTGAGCTGGTGGCAAACTATCTACTCACAACTTGTGTGGCGGTAAAGTTACCAAGAGACTATTTTTTAACTGTTAAAAAAGTGGACACTTAAGTTTTATTTCTTTGAAAAAGGACTTAACATTGCCAAATCCCATATGAAAAATGTCTTCAAAATCAAACTAATTAGAAATTATAGTACCGGTGCGCTGCTTTGAGATGGTGGGCTTCTAACGGGTCAGATTGCCGAGGCATCAGATGGTCCCTTCTTTTCTGCAGTGAGAACAGAAGATAAAGCGACAACATCAGTTGCTCTTTGTGATCCCTGAGTTGGTGCATTTGAAGAAGTTGGAGATTTGGTAGTTGTAGACAGTTGAAAAGCAGAGTTTAATGCTGCTAAGCTGATGCACTTTGAGTGGCCCCCTGGTTTCCCTTTGACCTATCTTGAATGTAATTACATCAAAATTATAAAAACACTCCACAATAGACAAATTATGGACATGAAAAGAGGTTTAAGTAGATGTGGCAATGTGCCACTTACAAGGAAACGGGTCAACAGGGGTTGTATTAGATTAATAACTGCTCAAATGGTTCAACAAATTAAAAAGTCACTTAACTTTTGTTCAAATGTTTACACGTTCCTAAATCAAATCTGTATATTTAAATCAAATCTCCAAAAAAAAAATTCAAACAGGCAAATAAGTGGAGTTCTACAAACTCGGTCCGTTTTGACTTGCATACAATAAGATGTATAAGTGTCATACAAAGAATAGGGCAAAAACATACATTAGCTTTTGCAGTATAGCACATGAAAAATGTTGTGAAGAAGTTGGGTTCGTTCTGACATAAGTCGCACTAATGGGGTTTTGACATAAGTATAATTATATGTTGTTATCTTTATTATACTAAATAATTACATCATTAAAGTTGGTTAAAATTAGAGTATGAAATAGGAGATTAAAGAGAATATTACATTGAGTATAGAGTTGCGTCATTCAATCCGTCTGACGATTTTCATTCACGATAATACAACTACACCTTTAGATGTCCAACGACGAAGGCCTACACAACAAAGACAATAATAGACAACAAAATTAGTGTCAAAATGTTGCTAAGAGGGTGTTTGTGTAGTGCTCCTCTTGAACATGGTTACGCAAGACTTCTCTTAATTTCATTTTTACAATAGTTTTTTTTCCCATGTTCAACTAAAACAAACATTAATGACACATAAAGCAACATGCCTTATAGGTTTTAAGGTTTTAGACCTGAAAAGGAAATATTTAACCTACCAGCCATATTTGAAGTAACATTATGGTTTGAAGAAACGAAGTCCATATATTATAAGAGGTAGGATGAGGGCTACTAATATGTACACCAATGAAACCTTTCAGTCCTTACGCATATCCTACAATCAAGTTTGTGGGAGTAAAGGAAATGGTTAAGTTTTCTCTATCAACCTTATGAAGGAGCTTTACATATGTGTAAATTGGTTATTGTCTAATGTTATGTACTATGTAGACTCACATTCCCATAAGAGTCAACTTAGAAGCCGTTTCGGAACTCCTGAAGTTACTTGGTACACGGAAGGATAGTCACCCACATAGCCTACAACCATTAATAGGACCCCATAGTCTGCAGTGAAACTTCTTAGTTCTATATTTACTACAACGTTTATATGTTAAGACTTAAAAATGGTTTTAGTTTAAAAAAACCTGAAGCAAATGTGAAATCTAACAGAAAACAACCAGAAAAAAGGAAATTTATCTTAATCATAACACATCTCCACCACCATCACATAACATGCTTTATATGATTACTTAGCAAGGAGAGAAGCACTTGTGAACGGGGATTGCTTATCTTAATATCTATTAGAAAATGAGTTGTAAGTAGAAAGTTTGGAGTTATGTACTGAAAAAAGGTAACCCATAAGCAATTTTAATAAGAAATCCCAACCTGACAGATCACAGACTCTGTAAAGTGTCAAAATTTCTTTGTTTCAGCAAAGTGGTTCCTATAACTTTGACTGAGATAAAATATAAATGTTGTGCCAGGGTAGTGAATGTTGTTTAAGATGGGTGCTACGATCATAAGTCGTGTTTGATCACCTAAGTGAGCTTTGTATTCAAGTTTTGTTGCAATTAGAAAGTTGATTATTGTTCAAATATGGAGCATGCGAATTGTGGATTTGGATGGAATATCAAATTAGATCCTGTAAATGTGGTGTTTCAAGAGTAGATAATATATGGTAATATCATAAGTAAAGTAACCATATACCTTGAGAATATTTTATCCACTCAAACAGCAAAGATAACATAGCGATTATTCAAAGGTCAACCTCCTCTTGAAAAAAGAATTGAACCCTTCCCGTTTTGACCCGTACCAAAATACCCATTTAACTTGAATCCCTTAGCAACACTCACCCATTATAATCTGGTATCTAAACAACAAAATAACTCCAATTGCCGTTCCAGCATAAAATTGGATATCACGTGGATTGGGGTATATTCTAGCAACATATCCTGAATAAATTATTATAAAAAAACTAATTATACAGCTAATAAATTAGATCCACCTCGCTTTAGCAAGTATTTTTTTCGAATGTGATCAACTCTAATAGAAATTTGTGATATGTATACTTAACAAATTTGACACACCTCACTTGCATTTCCAAGAATCTCAGCCACCATTTCAAGAATTAACAATTGTAGCCTGAGATAACTTTTACATCTTTGTATCTTATCAGATTTCGATGAGAACTAACAATGGTAGCTTGAGATAGCTTTATGCTCTTAGCAAGTGTCTTTGGGTAGTCTCCTACGAACCTATCATTAAAAAAGTACAACAAATTCATAAGTTAAGTGCTCTGACCATTTTTTGTGATCTGCCACACCAGATAACATAAATATAAATCATAAATAATACTAACAGTAGCTATAATAGGAGACCCAAACAATATTTAGTTGTTGCACACATTTATTTGTTCAGAAGATGGCAAGGCAGAAAATGTTTTGTTTAATTGAGACAAAGGAGCATTGCTCAATTTACCATATTAGAGAATCACAAAAATCAAGTTGGTCACATCTTTAGGGTAATTAATCCAAAGAATAGAAAGAATGACCAACATACAACTTACGGCTAAAAAATATTAAACACACAACCAGCAAAAAAGAAAAGAAAAGAATGAGCTAACATCTTAGCGAAATCCAAGACACCGAAACAACCAACATTTGTTAGATTTAATTCAGGTCATGCTCACTGCCATTATCACTAATCTCGCTGATTGAAAGGCCCTCTAATTCTTGTTTTAACCAAACCAAAAACCTTTTACCAAGTACCATACCTTTTATACTGGATTACTGGCAGTAGGGGCCTTCAAGAATATAATACAAAACCAAGCCCTTTGGACCAGCCTAATGGAAGATCATAGACTACTCTATAGTTGCAAAAAGTCAAAAGAAAATGACAATTGAAGTTCAAGTGAAACTGAATTATCATAATTAATTTTGAAGCATACCTACTAATGAAAATCCAATCTTTTTTATAAATCCAATGGTACGCACAAAAAAATCTAAATTATTACATAAATCAATATATTGAGGATTAATATACCTTTAATTGTCCATTGATTTAGGGTTAAAAATCACACCTTTTGGCCATTGAGGAATAGGTGAAGGAATGGAATCACTGCAACAACACTCAATTCAAAACACACTTTGTTCAATCTATCTTCAAATCGCTAATCAATTCATCGTAATAGCTTTGATTTTGTTAGGGGTGGATCACTGGGTAAAAGAGAAGAAGGAAAAGGGTTTTTTGTTTTGATTTTTTTGTGAATAGGATATAGATAGATCGGAATTTGGTTTCTTTATTTTCATTTTTCACCCTAAACTTCTAAAACATGACTCCCCTTTCTTCAAATTTTGATTTCTTTCAAATTTGACACGTGTATTTTTTCAGCATTTTTTTTCACAAAACGAAATTGAGCAAACATTGACCAAATTGAATTCAATTTTGACTTTTTATAAGCCAATTACATCACTCGATTTAAACTTCGCATTGGCAAAATCGCCTCTACTGGTCAATTTTTTCTATAAGAATGATTTTACAAAATCACTCTGAAATGATGTAATTCTTTTATTATATAAAAGATTATATATATCTTCTCGGTATGTATTGGAATTTCATTGGTTCATAGTAAGTGAATTTGCAATTGAATATACTAATATTAAATTTGGTTAAGTTTTTGGGATGTAAACTGAGATCTGGTTCTACTTCACTCGAAGATTTGATAAACTTTGTTTTAGTTTATGGTTGCAATTGGTTTCGTCCGTATGTTCATGGATTTCGTTTTTGGTTTTGATTGTTCGGGTTTTGATAAAAGTTTGCATAGCTTTGGTTCGATATCTTTATTGGTATTTGTATTGGTATTTGCACGGGTTATATTGGATAAGTTTCGATGGTTTAATGGTTCGTGATATTGAAATTTCCGTTAGTATTGATATTGGTATTAGTCTCGGTATCGGTATTTGGTAATCATGATTATGTTTGTTCAGGTTATTGTTGATTTGTTCGGAATTGGTTTGTGTCGGTGATGGTAATGCAATAGTCTTAGCTAATCCGACTAAGTCTTAAGCAGTTATGTGTTGCATCTCGACATCAACTTGGTCTGATTTCACACGTGGTTTTGCATTTGGTTCCACTTGGTTTTGTATGCATCATGCATGATCGCATCGTCGACGGAATCTGCCACATTGTTTGCACTCACAGGACATTCGCTTTGTTTGTTTTTCAGTTTTAGTTTATTTTTTGTTTGATAAACTCTCAATATTTACCGCTACAGCATTGCGAGTTTGAGAGAAGGTGTTAGATAATAAAGGCCCGCAAGCCCGTTGGGTTTGGCCCGTTGGTAGCTAGGTTTAGGGGTGTTCATGGGTTGGGTAATATCCGAATAAACCGAAAACCGAAACCGAACCGAACCGAAAATAACCGAACCGAACTTGTAACCGAACCAAAGTTGCCAAAACCGAACCGAACCGAATTAAATGTTTTCGGTTCGGTTATGGTTTTAGCAATCCAAACCGAAAACCGAATTCAAATAAATCTATATATTTTTTTATATATTTATATATAAAAAAATATTAAAACTCTTTTATACTATATATATATAACATTTTTTGAGCTTGAATTTTTTTTTCTAACAATATATATATAAATAAATGGATAAATAATTAAATTATGTAATTCGGATTATCCGGTTCGGTTTTCGGTTATGGGTGTTCGGTTTTCGGTTATTCGGTTCGGTTTTCGGTTCAGTTTAATCAATTTAAGTTCGGTTCGGTTCGGTTCTCGGTTATACCCAGAAAAAAAAATTAACCGAACAAACCGAACCGAATAACCCGATAACCGAACCGATGAACACCCCTAGCTAGGTTTAAATTAATTAGTTTTCTATTTAATGTCATGTAATTTCTGTAATTTATTGAATCTGATAATATAGTGTTTCAGTATTCCCTTGATTTCTACAATACCTACTTGATTATGTTTTAGAAAGGTAATGAAATGAATATGAAGACTTACAAATAAATTTGCTTTGACGTGAGACCTATTAAGAGTGCCACTTTCGTCGAAGAAATTAAGGTTCTCTCTCACTTTTAGGAACAAAAAAGCATATCAGCTGAATACGCAGTAGATTGGATATGTTATCCAAAACAAGCTTGCACAAACCTATTGTAATCCTCTTTGTATAGTAGCTTCTTGTTAGAAAGTTGTTTCTTCGTGTGTGCATGTCATTGAAAAACATAATATTGAAATGCTAATTGCAAAACATAATCAAAATGTTTGAAATCTCTCACCTTTTACAACTATAACAATGTCATGATGAAAAATCTTTGTAAATCAGCTTTAATAAAAATAAAAAACATTTTTTCTACCGCTGTTATTCACCAACATAGTCATTGTGGGCAAGTATATAATGTCTTGATACTCTTAACCAAAATGATAAAATTTCTACAGCTAAAGAAAAATATTCGACATGAAACCAACAATAGTACAAAGCACTGCCGATGGGCCATCAGAAAGTTGCAGATCAACGAAAGAAAATAAAACCAAAACTGATCATACAAAGTCAAAGCATGAGCAAATAGAGTTGAAATCAAAGATCAACCCAGCTCAAAACATTGAGCAATCGGATAGATTATATCTTCCTAAAACAGATAGTAGGTCTCACCAGCAACTAGCAATCACATATGTTGGAACTTACCCACAGGTAACCAAAGTAATATGGTACACAAACGCCACATCTGACGGTGTGAACCCACACAAACCTGGTCGATGCACTAAATGGATGGATGGAAAACTTGTTCTAGCGTCAAAAGCTAAGTGGAAAATTTAATTAAGCGTTTCAGTAAATTAGTGACAATTTTATTCTTGTCATGTTATTTAGATTACAAATTTGCCCTTTCAATTCCTTATTTTGCGTTCTTATTGTGTTTGTAGATATGTTGTTTTGTATTGTTGGATTTTTTTTGGTATGATGCATGTATTCATCTCATGTACATTTGTGTTTTTTGTTGATTTACATGAAGAAAATGTTTCACATATGATTAGATTTTGTCTGCCTTATAAAGACAAGAGAAACATTTTCTTATCCATCTTTTGTCGAAATTGAGATGGTGACCCAAGTATATTAATAGGAAAAAAAATATATATTATCATCTTTAAAAACTTCATTATCTTTCTATTCACTTTCTTTATTGTCATAATACATGCTTAGTTTTCATTTTATTGGTTATTTTCAAATTTTTATCGTTTTAAATAAATCGTCCATTTTATCCTTTTCATTTTAATATGGGATAAAACACATAAAAGCGGATAAAAAGCTGTTTTGACGTGGATAATAAAAGCGGTTTTATCCGTTTTATCTGTTTTATCGGACAGATTAAAATGAAAGCGGATAAAATGGACGATTCAAACGGATAAAAGCGATGAAATAACAGAATAAAATCAAAATGGTTATGTATTATGACAATAAGTAAAGTAGATAGACCATAATGAGTTTTTTTTGTAAAGTACGTTATGAATTTATAGCTTTTTTCCTATATTAATACGGAGTATCTTATTGCTTCGTCCATACTAACCAAGTTACGAATAGATGGATTCGACTTCATTTTACCTAAAGATTAATTTTTCGAAGGACTCGGATATTATTTTGCATACTACCGGCCAAGACGATTTCAAATGAAAAAAAAAACTGCTAGCAAATGCAGAAACCATAAGAAGTTGACTCGAGTTGAACTTTTTGAGTTGAAAGAGAAATAACTGTTGAACTCCATAACAATCACTGATTTTTAGTCATATATATAAATATATGCCACAACATAATTCAAATATGGATGGTTCAGCCAAAGAACAACCCATAAAATCTTCAGGGCAACTTAATATACAGACTACAAATTGAAGTTGAACAATTTAAGCATACAAGCACTACAAAAAATAGTTAGAATTCACACGCTTATTTTTCCACGGTTTAGAAAGGGTGGAGTTTTAATTTGTCATTTTACACGCAAATAAGTGTGGATAAAATAACCACGGTTATATGTGTGCACACAACTTTAGCTGTAAAAGCTAAAAGAAAATTTACACTACCCTAAGCGTGGATATATAATTGCATTAGTCACACAAAAAAGGGTGGACAAATTTTTTTACATAAAAATAAAAGAAAAACAAAATTGACGATAAAAAGCGTGTAGTTTTCCGAACACGTGTCATTCCACCAATTTATATCTCCTCTGCAACCTCCTTTTTTCCCCAATTCACTTTCAACATAAAATCAAAATCAAAATACGAGTAGTTAAAAACAAAGGCTCGCGCAATAAGATCATACTTTTATAAACCTCACACACTCTTCACCCCGATCCCAAATCTCACACACACAAAATCATCAGCTCCTTCGTTCGCTTGGTATAATCACTTCGCATTCTATCACTATTTATCTTTCAGCTTAATTTGTGCTTAATTATGTTTTTTTAGTAGCTGATTAGGTGTTTAGTGAGTGTGATTGAGTAAGTGTGCTTAAGTTTAGCGTTGATTTGATGATATTGATGCTTGTTGAGCTTAATTTGTGCTTATTTGAGCTTAATTTGTATAATCACATCGAATTGCTTAATTTTTTGTTATTTGAGCTTAATTTGTGCTTATTTAGTGACAGTGAATGATTGATTGACGTTAAGCTGTTGTATTAGTAGTTGATTAAGTGAATAAGTGAGTGTGTTTGAATATGCTTAAGTTTAGCGTTGATTTGATGATATTGATGTTTGTTGATTTTACGCGTTCGATCGTGAGTGATTAATTAAGGTTAATTTGTTGTATTAGTGAGCTGATAAGTGATTAAGTGAATGTGTTAGGTGCTTTGTAAGCGTAATTTTACTGTCGTTAGGTTCTCTTTATCGAACTACACTCTATTGCTGATTTGTCGAAAAATGAAAAATCGACGAGTTGAAGTGAATTTTGGTTATAACATATGATTAGGTTGATGAGTAATTTTAGGATGTTGTGCATTGTAGATAGATAATGAGCTAACGTAATGAAATAGATTAAGCGTTAGTTATAAGAAGTGTTTGGATGTTGGGTAGATATTTGCTCTCAATTAGAGTTATTTTAAGGGATAATACTTGACACTATAAGCAATTAAGCATTAGTGAATACTTTAGATGTTGTTGGTTATGGTTTGGATCATAAGCACCTCGTGGTTACTGGTGTGTGTGTTTTAGTGATCCGCGCTAAGTTTTTAAACAAGATATTGTAACTGGTTTAAAAAGTTTCCTTGATGCCCTGATTTGGTGTCATAGGCGTCATGCACCTATATGATTAAGTTCATCTTCAATGCCAAAGTAAGTTGAAAGCAAGTCCTACTACAGGGGACTAATTTTGGTGGTGGTATGTGTAGTCTGCTGATCACCAAGTCCTACTACAGGGGACTAGTTTTGGTGGTGTTAAACAACTTCTTACGTTTTAGATATCGGATGATTGTAAGTTACTGCTTTTTTAGTAAGTAAATTCATTTTTTAGACAGTGGATTAATAACTTGCAACATATTTAATTCTGAAGGTTTTTCTTATTATGTTGTGTTGTTGTTTCTGATTTTGTGTTATTTGTTCAGGGTTGACTCTTCATTTGGTCTTAAGGCATTGAGCCTTCTTTGTTGGTTTTGGCTAAGAAGCACATTCAAGACAAGAAAGTCTGTCGCAAGTGAGTTCTCTCTTTTTTGTCTTTTGATGCTATGATGAATTTGAAAAAAAGGAATTCTTTTATTTGAAAAAGATTGATCTATATTTTCTGAGTTTGATAACTCATACTCCGTATTAGACATTTGAATTGGCAAAAGCAAATCATACACTGCATTATGAAATATTTAATCATACAGTCATACTGGTTGCATCTTGATACAATTTTTTTATGTATGGTTGAGCTTGACTCAGCGTTTTCATGAAGCTATTTACCGTGTAACTTGCCCTGAACATCTAAGGTGGAATTGGGGATATCATGAAATTGACAACCGGAATAGAGCAAAAGTAGTTATACCTTTACGTTAGACATTTTGTTTGTTTAGTTAGTATATGCAAATAGAGAATTGGAATTGTTTAGCAATGATGATGCCAGATGTGGTGACTGTATTGATATGCAAAACAGTGAATTCAAGTTGTGAGAATAAGCCAAAGGTTTTCTTTAGTTACAATGGTGATGGAGATAATGAAGAATTTGGTTGTAATCTAGAAACTGGATTTGTGTCTTTTCGTTAATTTTTAACCACAACATTATAATCGGGATGCAAGACTGTAAGAGAGTAGGCTTATTTAATTGGATGAAAGTTCATTCGAAAGCATATATTAGATGCCATGCTTAACAAGTAATTTCCAGAATTTAGTATATGTGTTTCTAAAATAGTTTCTGTTTGGCCATAGGATGCATCCATATGCGCGTACATCTGTATAAAGATACTAATTACCTGTGTATGTGGCTAATATTTATGTGGAACAGAGATTGGTGGTTGTTTACCTTACATAGAACCTAAACTGGAAACATGGATGTGTATCAGTTATTCTTGATGTCAGTTAATGGTCGCAGTTCCTATTCTGTAGTAGCCTATTGGAGGATTCATACTTAATTGCGAGCTTGATATCAGTATTACTTCATCTGTGCAAATGCTTGAGTGCTTTTAGCTCTGTAGTCTGCAGTATGACCCCCAAACACGAATTTAGCTTCTATGGACACAAGCACAAATCTATTACTTTCGCGAACTATCATCAGAAAATTGTTGTTGCGGGGAAATGCTTGCTTTTGAGTTATTGCGATTTTGCTTGTAGAGTAGGAATAATGAGTTCCATTGTACCAAAAAAGAATCACTTTCTCCATCATAAGTAAATGATATTAAATCGTATATGATGATCTATTTTGACAGAATGATTAGTATCAGCAGATTCATTTTTATGGTTTCTCTTTCAGGTGGTTGCTAAGCTATTAAATGTATATCCAAAGGATATGGAGGCTCCAGCTGGTGGAGTTGATGACATGACAAAACTATCTTATTCGCATGAGCCAGGAGTCTTGCAG
Organism: Chrysanthemum makinoi; assembly: GCA_910596185.1. Taxonomy (NCBI): domain Eukaryota; kingdom Viridiplantae; phylum Streptophyta; class Magnoliopsida; order Asterales; family Asteraceae; genus Chrysanthemum; species Chrysanthemum makinoi. The sequence continues at coordinate 125,540,944 of OU343222.1, forward strand.
AACTTACGAACCAAAAATTGGTTGACCTCTTGGTTAGTCTTTATGCCGATATGTAGCTATAGACCCTGATATGCTAACTTTTTTTTAATTGCTTCTTGTTTTATACGTCTCTGATTAAGCTTTTATCTTAGTTTTACGATGTCTATGATCCCTCCAAATGTGTTTAGATTGAGCATACATGCTCTTATATTTGGATAGAATGCCATTTTTTGCAGACAACCCATAAAGTTAACATCAGATATGAAACTTTTTTATCTTAGTTATATTCCAAAGTCATACGGTAACCTACTGAATCTGAAACTTTTTTATCTTAGATATAACAACTTTTCGGTCCTCTCCACAAGAGTTAGGAAATCTTAAGTTAATTGAACTGGTACTTACCCAAAATAATTTCTCTGGTTCTTTACCTGATAAAATTTGTAATGGCGGGCTTTTACGGGTGCTGCTTGTAAGAGATAATAAACTGTCAGGGAAAATGCCCAAGAGCTTGTATAATTGTTCAAGTCTAGGAAGATTACAGGTCAGCAAAAACCAGCTTACTGGAAACATATCTGAAATATTTGGCGTTTACCCTGCCCTTAGATTCATTAGGCTACTTGTGTTGCTAGATTAGAAAAGCTTGCAGACAACCCATAAAGTTAACATCAGTCGGTGACACACATGAGAGTTCACAAACATTATAAAAGGTTGGCACTTTTCGATAAACTAATTTTTTTTGCGACTTTGGTGTAGACTTTTAATGACCAACAGTTCTTTCAGAGGCTTTGTGATTCTAATATGGTAACTGTTGCAAGGAAGACTCTCATTTTGTTGTGCGAGATGTATAATATTATACTTGTTTTGTGGGATACTTTGCTTGTTATGTTGTTTGGTGGGTTACTGATTTTTAAGCTGATATGTGTTTAGGAGCTTGTTGAAGACAAAAGATAGGAGCTTATCGAAGACAAAAGTTAGAAGAAAATTTCAGTGGATATTAGTGTGGTATAAAAGATAGGAGCTTGAGCTTGTTCAAGGATAGTGGAAGATTAACTGCTTTGTAAACATACTCAAAAGTCTGGTCTATATTAGTTTCAAGGATAGTGGAAGATTAACTGCTTTTATATTGAATATGCAGTTCTGTATGTCTATTTTGGGTATCTTTTATATTGAATGTGCAGTTCTGTATGTCTATTTTGTTTTTATTTTATTTATTATTATTATTATTTTTTTTTAAATTATTAAAAGAAATAAGTTGACACATAAAAACGTGTAAAAATTTGTGTCACCAGTTTCCAAATTTCTCATGCTTAATAGCGTGGAGTTTAAAGTTACCTCGACATATATTAGTGTGGACATGTGCATCCTTTATACACACAAAAAAGTGTGTACTTTTATATTATTTCTCTACACTTTTTAGAGTAGAGTCTTTGAATGTTTATACACACAAAAAAGCGTGTACTTTTATATTATTTCTTCACACTTTTTAGAGTAGATTCTTTGAATGTTTATACACACAAAAAAGCGTGTATTTTTTTTGTGACGCATACATACTCCACGCAACATGAAGCGTGGACTTTAAATTTGCACACACTTTTAAACGTGGGGATATAAGAATATAACGGTGTAAAATCAAATGATTTGTTCTAGTGAAGTGCACTGAAACGAATGATCACAATTTATAGTACCAATATACACCTTTGTGCTCGCTATTTTCATCTGGCTCAATGTAGATGCATTCTTTGGCTTCTCTCCACATTGCCTTGAAAATTGGAGTCCTGTCGATCTTATAATACTCACCCAAGACAGGATTGATCGCATCCCTTGCCTCCTTTGCATGATAATGTGGAATGTACGAGATCAAATGATGCAAGACGTGAGTGTGGGTAACGTCATGGAAAACCCTATTGAGGAATCCAAAGTCCCTGTCGATTGTTGATAATGCCCCTCTGATCCAGTTCCATTCTGTGTATTTTGGTATGTGTATTTTTGGTACGTGTATTTTTTTTAAGTTATAGAATAGCAATGTACTTTTTCAATGTGTTCCAATTTGGTACGTGTACTTTTTTTTAACGTTGTTTAAGTTGTAGGAATAGCAATGTATTTTCAATAAGTGTTCCAATTTGACGTACCAAATTGGAACACTTATGAAAGTACATTGCTATTCTGCAACTTAAACAAAGTTAAAAAAGTACACGTACCAAAATGGGACACTTTGAAAAAGTACATTACTATTCTACAACTTAAAAAAATACACGTACCAAAACGGGACACTTTGAAAAGTACATTGCTATTTTACGACTTATAATTTAAACGCACGAGTAACGTGGTGATGTGATATTTAAAAATCATTGCTAACATGAACCGTAGACTTATTGACATCTCAATCCCAGCTCATGGCGTGATTCTTATATGATTTTTTATAGCTCTTTTGGATTTTAAAAGTGGCCGAAATCAAGCAGCATTAGAAATGTCAACCAGCAAGTTCACATGGCTGCTTTAAAGTGAAAATTACTTTAGATTGAGTGGTACAATTTTTTAGAACCTAAAATGTTATAGATTTAGAGATTTCGATAGTTTAATCAGCTTTAATGGTGCGACATCAACGAAAAAAGTATAATAAGTACTTTTCTTTAGTGTTTTCTTAACCCTTTTTTTAAGAGAAAGTGTATTATGCGCACGCTTCATCAAATTTGCTTGATACAGACATACAGTAATATTTAGTTTTAACATCAGCTTCTTCATTGTTTTTATTTCTATAAATAGAAATCATAAGCTTCTAGTGCACTTCCAGCCACGTACGTTCCAAATCAATTATTTTAACTGCAGGAGTAACATGGTGATTTCTAAAAATCAAGCAATATCAGAAATGTCAACCAGCATGTTGCACATGGCTACTTAATTAGTATGATGCACTCCTAATTTCGTTATTATCAAACTAATAAGATATAGATCAAAATGATAAAAAAATAAAATAAAAAAGCTCAGATCTCACCATAATCTTAAAGGTAGTAAGATATTGACATCTTGCAATATAGATCGAGTACACATAAAGTTTTGGTTCTTATACTTATATAGAAGTACTGTTCTATAACTTGTCTATTTGCAGGAAAAAAAAAAGTTGCAAAATGGGTTCAGGTGGCCGTGCCACAGAAAAAGGTAACTCAGGCGGTGAAGTTGTCAAACGAGCCCCATCCTCAATTCCACCATTCACTCTCGGTGATATAAAGAACGCCATACCACCCCACTGTTTCAATCGATCCCTGATCAAATCTTCATTTTATCTTTTTGTCGACTTATTTTTTTCTTTCTTGTTTTATTATGTTGCTGCAACCTATATTGTCCCCCTTCAGACACCTTTTTCCTACATGGCATGGCCCGTGTATTGGATCCTCCAAGGTAGTATCCAGATGGGCTTGTGGGTTATCGGACATGAGTGTGGTCATCAAGCTTTTAGTGATTATCCATGGTTGAATGACACTATTGGCTACTTTCTACACACCGGTATGCTTGCTCCTTATTTTTCATGGAAGTATAGTCACCGTCGTCACCATTCAAACACTGCTTCACTCGAGAAAGATCAATCTTTTATCCCAAGAAAGAAGGCTAGCCTAAACGCTTCTGCAAGACTTCTTAATAACCCACCTGCTCGTCTATTTAGGCTTATAACTTTATGTACTTTAGGCTGGCTCCTGTATATCTGTTTTAATGTTTCAGGCAGAAAGTATGAGAAATTTGCCAACCATTTTAATCCAAACAGTCCAATTTACAGCGATCGTGAGCGATTCCAAATACTCTTAACCGATGTTGGACTTTTTGTAACAAGTTATGGGCTCTACAAAGTGGCCTTGGCGCAAGGTTTCACATGGCTAGTGTTGATATACTTTGCACCTTTGGTTATCGTCTATGGATTCCTGGCTGTCATCACTTGGTTGCACCACACTCACCAATCACTACCTCACTATGACTCCACTGAATGGGACTGGTTAAGAGGAGCCCTGTCTACAATCGATAGAGATTATGGCATCTTAAACACAGTTCTTAATCACATCACTGACACACATGTAGTCCATCATTTGGTGTTCACTATTCCTCATTATCATGCCACAGAAGCAACAAAGGCAATCAAACCAATTTTAGGAGAATACTATCAGTTTGATGACACCCCAATAATCAAAGCAATGTGGAGAGAAGCTAACGAGTGCTTTTTTGTCGAGGCTGATGAAGGTGAAGACAACAAAAAAGGTGTCTATTGGTTCAATAATAAGATGTAATTAAAAGCTGTCATCGGGTTGGATCATTCTACCACGCAAACATGCTCTGTAGTCCTTATGGTGTTTTTAATATGTTAGTGTTAATACCAATAACCTGACAGAATTTGATGTATGAAATGTAATGTTTGATAAATTTTTAAGGACATACAATTGCACCTAAAACTGATAGATCAAATTTAACTTATTTAAAAAGAAGATTACCTGTTGGCCTCGTTAAGTGGATCTATGATCTTTCTAACTTACTTCAAAATATACCAAAATAATAAGAACAATTGAAATGTAAAATGCTTTATTATAAATCAGTCATCATATTTGTTCATACATAAAACTAACTATATATACATGTTGAAACGGTACAAGTAAAGGTTGTGACTTTCGGGTTTGACTTCTGGGTTTGACTTTGTTAGATTGGGATTAACCCAATATTCTCCCCCTTAATCACAATCGCTTTGTCGTAGATCTTTGATTCCAATAAGTTGTCTCATTGTTAGAAACTTGATCTTCGGTAGTGCTTTTGTGAGTATGTCAGCCTTCTGATATTCTCAACTTATGATTTCGACTTGTAAATCTTCTCTTTCGACCCATTCTCTTATGAAGTGGTATTTTATATCAATGTGCTTACTTCTTCCAGGAAATACAGGGTTCTTCATTAGTTCTATGGCAGACTTGTTGTTAACCATTATTGTAACCTTTTCTTCTTGTATGTGTAAGCTTGCTTAGTAATCTCTTTAACCATAATGCTTGTGTTGCTGCTGCTGTTTCTGCAATAAATTCGGATTCACATGATGATAGTGCTACCGTGGCTTGATTTTGTGTACTCCAGCTGATTGGTGATTCATCATAATAGAATATAATTCCAGTAGTTCCTTTTCCTTCTTGAGTGTTGACTCTGTAGCTACTGTCACTATAACCTTGTATCTGGTTTCCTCCATTGTGTTTGTAGGTGATTCCATAGTCTTTTATTCCTTTTACATAGCATAGTACTTGCCTTATAGCCTTCATGTGTTGTTCCTTTGGTTCTTGCATAAAACGACTAAGTAATCCAACGGAATAACTTAAGTCGGGTCTTGTATGTAGCAGATATCTTAAGCATCCAATTAAACTTCTATATTCAGTTGAGTTGACCATTGTTCCTTCAGTGTTCTTTGTCAGTCTTGTTCCTGGATCCATAGGTATTAGAGTTTCGTTGTAGTCTGTCATTCCAACTTCCTTTAGGATCTTGCTTGCGTAGGCGGATTGTTTTATTGATATGTCACCTCCAGTTTGTGTAACTTTAATTCCTAAATAGTAAGATAATAATCCTAGGTCACTCATCTCGAATTTTTCTTCCATTTGTGCTTTGAACTTGTCTATCTCCTTATTTGGTGTGCCAGTGATGATTAAATCATCTACATAGACTCTATTAAGTATTGAGTCCTTTGATTTTTAGTGTAGGCGACTTGTTCCAAAGCATTTTTGAAATCTAATGATTTCAAGGTGTTGTCTAACTTTATGTTCCATGCACGTGGTGCTTGTCTTAAACCGTATAGAGCTTTTATGAGTCTGTAGACTTCTTCTTTTAAGTCTCCATGCGGAAATGCATATTTGACGTCAAGGGATGGACTTCCCATTTGTTGTTAGCAGTTATGGCTAATAGTAATCGGACAGTTTTCATTCTTGCTACAGGTGCGAAGACTTCTTCGAAGTCTATGCCATGCTCTTGTATGTAGCCTTTTGCTACTAGTCTTGCTTTATGCTTGACTATATTTTCATTATCATCTTTCTTGGTCTTGAATACCCATTTTAATCCAATTGCTTTATGTCCTTTGGGTAGAGTGGTTAGTTCCCATGTATTGTTTCTATTGATAGAATTTAATTCGACCTTCATTGCTTCAATTCATTTTAATCGCTTGATGCTTCCTTGTAATTCTTGGGTTCATCTTCAGCCAGTAATACTTCCTCGGTGTTTTCGTATAAATCATTTAATGTTCTGAAACCTTGCAATGATGTATGATCAAAGTTTGGATGTAAATTTGTGGTTGTGTTTGAACCACTATTACTTTGATAGGTCGATTGTACTGACGTAGTTGGCGTAACTTGAGTATTTTCTCGTGATGAAATTGTTGATGGTGTGTGAAGTGTTTGTGAATGTGAGGGTGAGTTTGTTGTTGATGTTGCATATTCATCATCATCATTGTTAGGGAAATCGTTGTCTTCATCATCTGGTTGGATTTCTTGTTCATGATGTTCATTTGTGGCTTCAATATTTTCAACTTTGAAGTCAATCCATTCAGGTTCATCGTTAGTGTGCTCACTCATGTAATCCTTCCAATCCCATGCTTTATCCTCTTTAAACTTCACATCTCTACTAACACATATCTTTTGTGTTGTTGGATCAAATAGTCGGTAAGCTTTTGATCCTTGTTCGTTTCCTAAGTATACTATTATGTTGCTTCTGTCATCTAACTTTGTCAGATGTTGTGATGGTACCTTTGCATATGCTATACAGCCGAAAACTCTTAGATTCTCTAACGCTTTGTTCTCGAGTTTTATTTTTAAAGTAATGGAAGGGGAGGGGAAGGGAAATCAAAAAAAGAGGCGTTCTTGAGTTTTTTTAAGATGGAAAGGTAAGGGACGGGAAGGTGGGAGGGAGGGAAGGGATGGGCTTTTAAGTGTTATTCTGTTCCGTCCAATTTTGGGCGGATTGGGAAGGGAAATGTGTATAAAACATTACAGGTTTTTGTTAAATTACAATATTATCCTCAATCTTCATGCATGATCATTATGTATAGTCATGGTCCTGTCATATATGTACTTGATTTTTACAACTAGCTTGTCAGTTTTTCGTGAGGTTTGGTAGTGCTAGTCTAATTAGCTTCGCTGTCCTCAAACTAGAGAAGGTTTTGTAGTAATGTTCAAATTACTTTCACTGTCCCCAAAATTTACAGGAAGCCATTATTCTTGCAATGTAACCAATGATAGTATAACATTGCTCATCTTCAACTAAAATGTTTATGGATACTGTTACCAAGACTTTGTAATTTGAAATAGTTGTTGTAAGCTCTAAATAAGTTATCATAAAGATATTTCTGCGAAGTTATGGTATGTTGATAATAGTTACTTTCTACAAATGACCGACAAAGTCACGTCACATTATAGGAAAATGATTGAGCCAAACATGGTCAAGATGCACCTATTGGCACCACAATTACCCTGTTAATTTGAAGGACATTTTATTGCTATAGTACTACACACTTTACAACACCAGACATTGACATTCAAATATGAAAACATTAGGTAGTTTATCATCGCACGTTCCATCTTTTAGGATGTAATTGAGGTTGCATGCAATATCTAGTCAATTTAACCAACTTAAAAGAAAAGCACACATATACATGATATTAGAACTAAACTACAAAGAAAAGCACACATATATAAACGAGGGTATATTGGTAATTTGTGTAGCTTCCTTTCCTTTCTTTGCTACTTTAAAAAAAAACTCAAGAACACAAAAATAAATAACCACTTTCTTCCCATCCCATCCCCTACTTTGCCCTTCCCATCCCATCCCCTTCCATTCTTTAAATTTTAGACTTTAGAACAGAGCGTAAGTTTGGCTTTCTTCGTTTGATTGCTTCATATGGAGTAATGTCTTCTAAGGCTTTTGTAGGAACGCTGTTTAGAATGTATATAGCATGTCTAACAGCTTCAGCCCAAAAATTTTGAGGCGAGTTGGTTGCTTTTATCATGCATCTCATTGTAGACATAATCGTCTTATTTCTTCGTTCAACTACTCCATTTTGTTGCGGTGAGTAAGGTGCGGTAAGTTGTCGTGTTATGCCATTTTTTTTCAAGTATTGAGTGAATTCATTAGATGTGAATTCTCCTCCACGATCAGTTCTTAACATCTTCAATGTTGTCCTTAGCTCCTTTTCTATCGTATTCTTATATTCCTTGAAAGTATCAAATACTTGATCTTTCGTGTTTAGGAAATACACCCACATATATCTTGAGTAGTCATCGACTAACAAGAATATGTATTTCTTTCCAGAAGGTGTTGGTGGTGTGATTGTGATAACGCTCAGAATGAGTATGTTTTTAGTAGCGTTATTGTTAGTTTTGTGTATGATAATCGGTTATATTTACACATAATTGTTGTAAAAATGCAAAAGAAGCGTATGTGCATGTGAATGTAGCCAGGTATCGTAAAAGACGAAGAAATGACGAATTCATGCACATTTGGACAATTCCCGAGAAAGATAAGATAGGAGAGAAGGCCCAAAGACTCGATGATTGGAAGCACGAGGATTTCTAAGTATCTACATCAAATAATTATCAAATTCTATCTTGGAAATCAGCATCGGAAGCAAGGAAAAAGGCATGCGTCGAGAAAAGTCAAGAAAAGTCAAAATATGTTGTACGGAAGGCATTCAGCCGATCGGTTGGAGCCCGCAACCGATTCGGCTGGACAATGGTTAAAGTTGCAACCGATCCGGTTGGGAAGGTTGCAGTTACATTTTTTCTCATTTATGGATGTCATAACTTCCATTAATCATTGGAGTCCGATCATTTCTGGTTAATAACTCCTAGTGGATGTTTTTGGCTTGTTGGTGAAGAGTTTTTAGCTATATATTGCACCTAGACTTAGTTGTTTAGTGTGACACACCCCAAAGAGTAATAGGCTTACACCAAGACTATTAGCAAACACTTTTACTCATCCCAAAAGTCTTATTAAGTTTGTAAAACGTCCAGGAGCTTAGTGAGAACAATTCTCAACCATTTGGTAGTCATTTGGAGTTGTACGGGTAGTATAAGACGATTGGAGGCGCGTGGTTGCTATAGTTCCACAATTTTCTAGTTCTTGTAATCCGAAGTTTAGGTATTCTTATGAACTTTGTTATGAATCTCTATTCTTATGAATTATATGAATTACATGGTTACTACTTGTGTTATGTTATGGTTTTAATGGAGTAATTCTTAAATATACTTGTGTGTAAGGATGTAGGCAATTTTTAGGAGTGTTCTTATATATGTGATGCATATAAAATGTTCTTGTTTAATAAGTTTGTTGGAATAACTACTAATCTTGTTTAATTTGTTGGTAAAACATTTTCAAGATAAAGGACCGAAAGGATTTCTCTTTATGTTTTATTCCAAAACGTTACTGACAAACTAGTATGGGGATATGATGATTGACACTCATCATATTTACTTGTTAAAACAAGACTAGAAACGATTTCATCACGTAAATGCCGAAAGTTTTCGTAAGAACAAGTTAAATAAGAACTTTTACAAACAAATGGATTTCCTAAAGAACAATCAATAGGTTAAGGACCAAAAGGATTACCTATGTGTTTTTATACCTAGAATGATTTTTACAAAACATAAATCATGGATTGAAAATCATTTGCCTATGATTTGTGCATTGCATCAAGTTTACACCAATCTTTCATGAATACTCTTGATAATTGACTATAGACTACACACAAGTATATGTTTCTTTAATTTGGTTTTTATAAAAGCATCACTTTAGTGGAAGGCTTGATAAGCTTTCTTGTCTCAAACAATTTAACAAACTCAACGCTAATCCCTTGGGACGATCTCGACTTACCCACCTTTGCTATCACGGACGAGTATGCTTGCTCGTATGTGTTAATGTAATTGCCCGGTTAAATCGTGTTTATAAATTTTTAAAACTTGCACACGGTTAGCACATCAAGTTTTTGGCGCCGTTGCCGGGGATTTGATATTTTTTGATATTGTTTGAGTTTAGTTTAAGTAGTTTTATCAACAGAGCAAATTTTAAAAAGTTGGTTTTCAGGCCAACCGATCGGCTGCGTAAGCAACCGATTCGGTTGGACCTCTCGTAAAAGTGTTGTGTTTTTCATTTTCTAGTTCTTTGTTAATCTAGTGTTATGTGTTTGAGTGTTTAGCTTAATTTCTTGTATTTTTAATTTTTAGGCTAGTATAAATGTTTGTTTTTGCTTGTTTTTAGAATTTTGATTATTAGATTATTTTTAGTTTTATTTAAGTTTTATTAAATTGTGTCTTAATTAGTTTAATGTTTTCGTTTAATTTCCAATTTTTAGAAGTTAAAGTTAGTTAAAATAATTGGTAATTTATGTTTAGTTAATGTTTTATTTATGTTTAGTTAGTATAGTTAATGTTTTTAATAATGGGTAAATGAGTAGTCACATTTATTAGAATTAAAGTTTTAAATTAATTATCTTTTATTAATAGTTAATTATTAGTTAATTATTTAATTAGAAAAAAAATTGGAATTTCACCAGAAGCCGATCGGCTGCTCCCTGCAACCGATCCGGCTGGGTGAAGTGGTTCAGAGGCATACCACCAACCGAATCAGTTGGAGCTCTCGTTAACATTTTTTTTAGTTTCTTATTTTTAAGTTTTAGCTTTTGAGTTTAGTTTTAACTAGCAGGGTACCCGCGCAATGCAGCGGCGGGTACCTTGTGACTGTATTTTGTAGCGTGTAAATGTTATTCGATTATAAGTTTTTCTAACAATAACTGTACAAATGAATAATAATTTAAATTAAAATAACTTTAAGCAATAACAATGCAAACATAAGATCCTAAATGCTTTATATTAGTAGAGATAAAGATAGAGAAGTAGAAATTAGTCTAATATCACAACTTATACCAATAAAAAATAGACAAATTATGCCAAAACTTCGTCCTTTTTTAGTTAGCCCAATCGAAAATCGTCCAACATTTTCGTGGGCCATTACAACAATCCAACACAAGTCCAATAGACAAACCGAACCCCCATTTTTGGATAGCAACAGTTGTAAGCCCATGTATACAAACCAACTCCTTTGCTAATAACCCTAGTCTTACTCCATCATAAAAAAAAACAGTCACCTTTCCATCCCACCTTATCTCTCCCAACACATATATCTATTTCCCTTCTTGTTTCTTCTGATCAACACAAACATAAGAAACGAACATAAATCAGTAACCATTTTGTTTTCCTTATATCACCCGAAAAATACACAATTAACATTTTTGCCAAACATCTTAACACAACTCGAATCAAACACAAATACCCGTTGTTCCCTTTCTCCTACATACAAACCCAATGAATAAGCTTTAGATCTTTTTGTATTCAGTAAACAACTTCACAACCGAGGCTACAACAATGACTTGTTACATGGCTTCAAGGTCTTTAAAGATCTAAGGTAGGTTTTTTGTTTTCTGTAAGATCTATGATGAATTTGTGTTTATATCTTTAAAAGATTTGTGATAATCACTATAAAACACAAAACTGAGATCTTGTCTTCTTTCAAGTTTTTCGAGTCATTTGACGAGTGACGTGAGGTTATGGTTTATTGTGGTTAGCTTTTTTTTTCATATCTTCAAATCTTTGTTGTTGTGTATACGTGAGATGGGTTTGGACTTAGGACTTGGATGTAGTTTGTGGTTGGCAGCGACAAAGAAAAGAAGGTAGAACCAATGGGCTTTTGCAATTCATTTTGACTTTTCTTGGACCTAAAAGGGTTGAATACAGTCTTGGTCAAACCGTGAGGCTTCAGGTATCTTATGGTAACTCGGGTGTCATGGTAGATCTCATGACAAATCTGGGTTCGTAATAAATACGAGTCGCATATTATTTTTTTGTGTGTATTTTGTAAGTAATGAGAGGTGGTAAGAGGCTTATAAAAGAGTAATATATTTTTTAAACGTAGTGGCATTTAAATTTTGCAGGCAGTTACAAATCTATGAATGGTGGAAATGGGTTGCTATCAATATAGCATGCGGTTACAGCCACATATGAAAAACATTTAAATTTTCAATTGGGCCATAAAAGTGAGCTTAAAAAATATTGGAGGGATGTTTAATTTTGTATTCAATTACAATGGTTGTTACAAGTCCTAGCTTAACTTTTAAGCTAGCATGTATATGTATTGATTTAGCAAAGAGACATATATTTCTATAATAAGCAAGTTAAAAAGTCTGAATTTTAAGTCTTTCTATTTAGAGAAATGTCCTAAATACATTATAAGATAGTAGAGATAAGTGTCTTTACTTGTTTAGAATGTATTTTTGTAGCTTGATTTGATTGTAACTAACTCTAACGCTAATAATTTGGTTTATATTTTGTTTGTTTTTGTTTTGTTTAGATAAGTTATAGTATGGATAGTTTGAGCGGCATCTCGGAGTATCTTAGGAATTTGGATGAACAGGGCCGTCCAGTGGATTTCGGAGGCCCTGTACGGTAACGATAACTAGGCCCTCATGTTTGCCGAGCTATAAGGCTTTCTTAAAGTTAAAACTAAGTAAGATATCCAAAAGAACAACAAATATTGCAATAAAATAACTAGGATCAAAATAAAAACAAAAAGTGCCACCAAATTTATGATATTAATTCTCTTTTACCAATTATCAAAACTTTGTAGACAATATAAAAGGGTTGCATTCATCTCTAAAACTCATTCAAATATACCGTATCCAACTAGGCGTTTCTTTATTCAAACATATGTTCTTCACCATATGAGTAAACAACGTTTCTTATAAATGAATGATTAAACATGTGACAAAATCTTATAAAAAGGTGTTAAAAAGTGCTTCAAATCAATAACGAGCCTTTATACAAATGTTTTGCAAATTAAATATTAAACATCCATAAAGATTTACATACATATATTCTATTTTCAAATATGTGTCAGACCATTATGTAACAAATATATTTCAAACATGGGCTGAAACCGTCACTTTTGTAAGTCATCTTGTATTTGTTTAAAATTCTAATCAAAATAAAGACACAAATGTAACTACTAAATGTTTTTAGGGTGCAAAGTGAAAATAGCCCTAAAACATCTTCTTCTTCCCCCGTTACAAAACCCCTGTTTCATATAAAACCCACATTTTGATTTTTATTTTATCTTTCAATCAGTAAACTATCAATCTAACTTATCATTAGAAGATATAAAGTAACATGAACACTTTTCGTCTGAAATGAGCTAAACCCAGATTAAATTAGCCCTAACGTTCAAAAATTCTTGGGCCCCTCAAAAAATGCAGGCCCTGTGCGGTTGCACACCTTGCACATGCTCAAATCCGGCCATGTGGATGAAATGTTCAAAGACACGGGGAGTTCTTTGGAGAAAATTGAAAACATTTTGGAAAAGAGCAAGGAGTTAGCCGTTGGAATGGAGTGTTTAGAAGGATTCGGGGAGAACAAGGTTCATGTTCCCAAGAAGAATAAGGTAGTGATATTCACTCAAGCCCCTCTCACGGGGTATGATTCACCTTTCATGCGGTTTGGAACACCTTGTAGTATCGAAGGAGTAAGTGCTTGGGATGCCTAACTCAATATGGCATATGGGGATAATTACATTGTTGACACTGTACTTGACAAGCTTGGCCATGTTAGGCTAGATTACGAAGGATATGGAAGAAAGATCGTCAAGAACCTACGCATCAATATTCATGGCCATATTTTTGAAGCTGATTTTGTGGTTTTAGATAGAGGTAATGCGGACGAGCCCGATGTTTGTTTTGGGCGTGATTTTCTAGTTACTACTAAGTGCCAATTGGATTTTGCGCTTGGTGAAATGAGGATCAATATCACTGATCTAGAGGAGGAAAAGAATGTGAATGATATGCTAACGGAGTTGTGTGGAAATATGGAGCATATAAAGAATGAAAACGTGGAGGTTTTGAAGATGGGCAAAGCGAATAGGAAGAAAACTTCATCAAACAAACTCACCCCAACCACTACCACCACCAAAAGCCAAGATTTCTGACCATCACCACCCCATTCACCACCCACCTTTAAACCTTTCACACAAGAATAAAACGAGGCTATTCTTGAGAACCTAGAGCAAAAATTCATTGAGCTAAATGAGAAGAAACCCGTCATTGAAGTTTTGCAAGATTATGTGATGTACCGCAAGAAACTCGATGCGGTGATGTTGGCAAGAGCTCGTTTGGAGGACAAAAACTTAACGGAGGAAGAAAGGGATCGAATTATGATTAGGGGGTTGCCAAGAAAGTAGAGTGACCCGGGAAACTTTTTTTGCCAATCAAAGTTAACGGTACCACTCCAATCTATGCACTAGCGGACACCGGATCAAGTGCCATACCCGCTATATAAAAACTTGGGGCTTAGTAACCCTCAACCGAATCAATCAAAGTTAACAATGGCCGATAATTCCCAAGCCAAGGCCATGGGAGAGGTTAAGAACGTAAGGGTGCAAATCAGTTATCAACCTTACTTAGCCGATTTTCTTGTTTTCGATATTCCGGTAGATAAGAGTTTACCTCTTTTGCTTGGAAGACCTTTTCTTAGAACATGCGGAGCTATGATCGATGCGGTGATGTTGGCAAGAGCTCGTTTGGAGGACAAAAACTTAATGGGGGGGAAGAAAGGGATCGAATTATGATTAGGGGGTTGCCAAGAAAGGAGAGTGACCCGGGAAACATTATTTTACCAATCAAAGTTAACGGTACCACTCCAATCTATGCACTAGCGGACACCGGATCAAGTGTTAATGTCATGCCATACCCGCTATATAAAAACTTGAGGCTTAGTAACCCTCAACCGAATCAATCAAAGTTAACAATGGCCGATAATTCCCAAGCCAAGGCCATGGGAGAGGTTAAGAACGTAAAGGTGCAAATCGGTTATCAACCTTACTTAGCTGATTTTCTTGTTTTGGATATTCCGGTAGATAAGAGTTTACCTCTTTTGCTTGGAAGACCTTTTCTTAGAACATGCGGAGCTATAATTGATATGGGAAGAGGAAAAATGACCATTGATGACGGAATTGCTAAACAAACATATTATCCCAAACCAAGAGGTAAAGTTTTGGAATTCATGGAAGACTTGGAATTTTTGGATAATGATGATTTGACATGTTTTGAAGTGGGTCGTGATGTCCATGGAAGGGCTATGTATGGTCCACTTGTTCCTTGCTTATTTTGATTTGGAAGACGAAAAGGAGAGATCCCTTGTAATGGAAGCTTTTTACAATCCCTTTAAGAATATTCTTCTATATAAAAATCTTACGGACTTTCTTGGATCCTTGCCCGTGCAACTAAAGAACTTATAGTGGGGACCCGAAGGAGCAAGTGTGTACAAGAAAGAGGAAGGTGATGGAGAGTGGCATGTGAAATTTGACATATTATGCCCAAGTGGGAGGAACTTTGTTAGGAAATTCAAGACCCATGCAACTAATCGTGAGTTAACGGGAAAGTTTCAAAGCGATGATATCTTGAAACACGAATACTTCGAGGGATGATGAAGAATGGAACACCACGAAAATAAAAAGCACTTTTTTGCTTGTGCTTCATCTTTTGATTGAATTTACTTTTATGCATTTAGGAATTTTTCTTTTATTTCTATTTTGATCATTATGGTTTGAATTTTATCTTAGACAATTTATTTTTTTTGGGTTTAAGTTTAAGTTTTATGATGATAAGATTTTATGATTTAGTTTTGAGTTAGTAGTTTGGATATTGTTAGTATAGAATTTGCAAATGGTTGGATAATTGTTGTTTGCATCTTTAAACGAATTTTTGAGTAAAATAATTTTTGCTTGGAAGGTAAAATGGCCAAGTAAGTTAAAAGGGTAAAATTTCTGCAAAAATGCAAACTGAAACGGTTGTGTCCATGACTGATCGGTTGGAAGCAAGTATAAGTGCCAAAAATTCAATTTTTCCAGAAACACACACACACACACTAATCCTCCATTTGGGTTTCAAAATTTCGACCACCAATAAGTCATTTGAAGGTTTTAGGAGTATTGAAAGTTCATCATGGCACCTAAACAAGTAAGCATCTCTAATCAATTAGCTTTATTAGGGTTTAATTTTAGTTTTTAATTCGAATTGCAAATTAGGTCACGAATTAGGGGTTTTTGATAGAATTCGAATTAAGATGAAATTTTTTGGAATTAAGTGGGTAATTGATGTAGGAATGCATTGCAAAAAGAATTATAGTGATTGATTCAACATTGGATGAGTATTAGTTGATTGAATTTTCGGATTCAATTAGGTTGTAGTCTTGAATCAAATTAAGTTGTAATAGATGATTCCTAGTTGTTAGATGGTACATTTTTTGTGATTTTTAGATGCCACATTGTTGTTAGAACAATTAATTGAGGAATTAAAGTTGAGTTATTATTTTGTGTTCTAAGAATGATGAACAAGTCAGAGGAAGATGTTTTGGAAGTGAATTAAGAGCGAACTGAGGTTGTAGAAATCATTATTGAGGTTCCAATGAAGTGTATGAGTGAATTAGAATTGATAAAATCTATTGGGAAGTCAATTGGAAGGCTATTGCCTTCTGTAGAATTTACGACCGAATCGGTTGCGAATCGCAACCGATCGGTTAGAGCAAGGTTAGGGGAGGAGCCGATCGGCTGCCCCTCGACCGGATCGGTTCCAAGTTCTGTGAAGAAAAATTACAAATTTTGAACTTGAATTTCGGGGCTTCTATAAAATGTATCGTTGGTTATAACACTCTTATATCAACTTATATTTATGATTTCTACAGAGAAATGTTGTAGGTTGTTCAAGCTTAACGCGGATTCCAATGAACCCGCTCGTGAACAAATATTGTCAACTGAACGCGAGGAAGAAAGTTACATTTAGTATGCGAGCTAAAGGGAATGAGAACCTGAAGTTTAGTGATCTCACCAAGGAGGAAAAGAATGCCTTTAGGGAACGCCTTTCGAAGTTGCAAACTAGGAAAATTTCAGTTTCGAGGTTGATAGATTGGGATTTGTTTAATGAGTATGAGTGTGAAACTGAGTTGAAGAGTATGATGCAGATGTCTTATGTTTATCCGAATGATGGAGACTCGTTCGAGGATTTTTCTTGGGAGAGAGCTTTTAGCATTCACGAAGATGTTTACCGTGAATGGTGTTTGGAGTTTTTGTCGACGATGTACTTTGAAAGAAAGGTGAACCTGCGTAACATCATGAATGAAATTTGTATTTGGTTTAGGCTATGTGGACGGGATCATGCATACACTTTGCCAGGTTTTGCGGTTGCTCTTGGATTGTACGAGCCGGATGAGGTTAGTCATAGATTGTTTGAAATTCATTTTTTTAGGCTTAAGAGGTTTGAGAAAGATTACCCTAGTGTCCCAGCGTATTGGAATCGTGTGGGAGATCCTTCTTGTGGTCATAGGAATTCTTCAACTCTAAAGAATCCATTGTTGAGAATCCTACACAAATTGATAGTATGAGGGACGTTCCATAGAGTAGGAAGTAGGGACAAATGCCAAAAGCCGGATTTATGGGTAATGGAATTGTTGGAGGAGTCAAAGGATGGGAATGCGGCTTGGATCATAGCCGAATATTTTTCTAGGATAGCTCCGGGTATTAAGAACAAGAGTAACATATGTGGAGGTCATTATGTGACAAGATTGGTGAAGAATCTTGGGTACTTTGATGATAATGAGTTGGACAAGTGTGGTGATCTGAAAGTTAGTGAGACGTGGGATGCCAAAGGGTTTGGAAAGGCTTTAGATCGATCAACAAGGGTGTTGGGAGCATGGATTGACCCACCACCACATCAGCCGACGGATAATGTGCCAAGGGGTATGACGAGTAGTTTTGACTCGGGTTGGGGTGATTGGAACCAGCAATTAAATGATATTGAGCGTAGGGAAGTGTGGAGAGATTCGATGACGTTGAGGAACAATTACGTGAATGATTACTCGATTTCATTCTTTCAACATATGGCGCAAGAAGCCAACTATGATTTGCCTCCCTACAACCCACCTAATGTTCCACCATATCCTTTCCCGTACACTTCATACCCTGGACCTTACCCGTACCCATATCCTAGTTATGCACCATTTCCCAACCCAGTGCCGATGTATGGTAGATTGCCCGAGGTCGGAGGATCTAGTTACGATGTGGGAGGATCTTCATCTAGAGCTGGCGAAAAGAAGAAGAGGAGAGTTCGTTCAGAGTTTGTGGACGAGAAATATGAGTATGAAGATGACGAGGAGGATGAAGACGATGGCGATAATGATGATGATATGAGTGAGGACGACGAATGATCATGTGGATCATGATTTGATTGTGATTTGGATGGTGGTTTGGAAAAACAATGCTTATGTGTTTCGAACAATATCTTCTCTATCTTTCTCTAACTATTTCTGTAGGACAATTATCGTACTTTGTTTGTTTGTTTGTTTATTTTTAAGTAGCGTATGGATTCTTTTAGTTTGTTTTGTTTGTTTTGTGTGTTGTGTATATTTTTCAGTTTTGTTTGCAGGGATGATATGCCGGAAGCTTATTATTTTTCAATATTTGGAGTTGGAAAACTCACACGCGTACCTATTACCAAATATGCATATTGCGTATTTACTCCCGTGCATCTTTTTGACTATTTCTTTTCCCATTTTCTTTACTTTGAATTTCATTTTATTACATTGAGGACAATGCAAAACTTAAGTATGGGGGATAGAAGAAAATAGGAAAAATGATACGATTTTTAAAATTTTTAGTTTTTTTTTTTTTAGTTTTTGATTATTAGGTAGAATTTTCGGATTCAAGTACTAGCAGAAGTTCGCCCTTGATTATCTAGTTGTTTTCACACGCTATATATATATATATATATATATATATATATATATATATATATATATATATATATATATATATATATATATATATATATATATATATATATATATATATATATATATATATATATATATATATATGTATATATATATATATATATATATATATATATATATATAGTGTAGCGTTCAATGCAGAACCATATTTTTGTACAGAACTTTACAAAACCATATAAACCAATCTAAGCCATTGAATGAGTTTGATCAATGGCTATAATAAATTGTGCCATTGATGTCATTATTTGAAAGATATAGGTATCACTTGTAAACTAAAAGGATAGTATAGGAATTTCAACTATCCCTCCCAATAAAACCGTCCGGTCATCCACTAATTAAGTTGAGTAACTAGTTCAAAGATACAAAACAAAAAAAGCCTTCTTCTTTCCCCTATTTCATTTTCATGGCCGACAAAAAAAATTCCATACTTCTCAAGACATTGGATATTGAAATATTATTTAATTAGATGGATTTGTAGGTTTGCGATTTGGGGCATCATTTATAGGTATTCTTAATTGTTAATTTTTATTTATTTCTTTTTTCACAAATATTTGTGCTATGGGTGACGTATGGATCATCTACATAAACAAATTATTATTTTAAAAGTATTTTCTATAAGTCAAAAAGTGAATTAATCGTTGGTTAGTTATCATCTTTGATTTTTTTAGTATGCTTTTTATTTAATTTCTTATATAAATATTTGATCTTGGTTGCTTTTTTGTCCTCTAAATCATCATATATTGCAGTGTTTGTGCGGATCTACGAAAAAATAGAGAAAACTAGTGTATAATTAATATTACAAGTGTGTGCTATGCTGTTATTTGCTTTTGTGTTTGTATTTAGTCTTCATAACATAATATGATTTATTTGCCTAAAACGTTAAAAACAAAGTTGAATGAATGAAAAATCTTTGTCATATTTTATTGTACCAAAAATTATACTTCTAATAAAGGGTTTATACGATTGACTGATGACGTTAGGTGGCATCTTAGTTGGTTTTATTGTATAATATAAGCTAGTTGCGTGTTTTGAATTTGACTCTATATGTTTAAGGTACTTTACATGGAAGTTTCTTCGTTAATCGGCATTTGTTTTGATAACTTATGTTATCCTTTGTCATTGTGCAGTAAAGCGAGATCAGGTGCTCACTAAAAATGCAGTGTGCACGTATGTTATTTAAAGACGTACACACATGTTTTTGAAAGACGGGCACATATGTTCTAATGAACTTGATGAGAAAGCGAAGCGTGCACATATGTTTTTGGATGTCGTGCATATATGTTATCAAGGCGTGCACATATAATCTAATGAATTTGATGAGAAAGCGCAGCGTGCACATATGTTCTTGGAATACGTGCACATATGTTCAAAAGAATAGGATGAGAAAATGAGGAGTGCACACATGTTTTTAAACGGCGTGCACATTTATATTTAACAAGATACTTGTACAAGAATTGTATTTTATTTTATATTAACTTTGTGTATATTTTTATGTTTTTGATTACAAATTTCGATAACCAACTAATTTACACTTAAAACATATATGCAATTACCATTTTAAAAAACATGTTTGTTGAAAAAAAAACATATATGCACTTGAGATTTTTTTTTGAAAACATACATGCTGTAAAAAAAAAAATAAATAAATAAAAAAAAAAAAAACGATTTTAAAGGTTTAAATAAAACGTTTTTAGTCAAGAAAAATCAAAAAGAAAGTAAATATAAGTTTTTACTAGTATACCCTTTTCATTTAAATAAAAATATTTAATAATACTAAATTCTTATTGGTCCAAAGTGGTTCTGTAAAGTTCTGTACAAAATAATGGTTCTGCATTGAACGTGACCCTATATATATATATATATATATATATATATATATATATATATATATATATATATATATATCTATATATATATATATATATATATATATATATATATATATATATATATATATATATATGTATATATATATATATATATATATATATATATATATATATATATATATATATATGTATGTATATATATATATATATATATATATATATATATATATATATATGTATATATATATATATATATATATATATATATATATATATATATATATATATATATATAGGGGATAGTTAACGTGAGATCAAACTTAAAGTTGTAAAAATAAGATCAAGTCTAAAAAACCACTAAAATATTTATAAATAACAATTTTAGCAATAATACACATAAAAATAATATTTTAATACAAATTAACATTTTAGCAACTAATAACCAAATAATACATGAGTTTGGATTACTGATACACCTGATACACATTACACTAATAAATATTTCAAAATCTGATACACATACAAAAACCTGATACACATTACACTTCTAATCAAAGTGTATTGCCTAGGTTTCGTAAATTTTAAAAAGAAATATATCAACACTTTAACAATTTTAGTTGTAGTTAATAAAAAATTTATTTTTGTTGTAAGGAGAGTGTTGCTTGTCAAATTTTAGTTTGATCTCATTTTAACAACTTTAAGTCTGATTATATTTGATCTAGATTCTATATATATATATGTATATATATATATATATATATATATATATATATATAAACCAAAAGTTCTTACAGGAACTGTGCATGTACTTTTGAGATTCTAAGGGTGCGTTTGGTTTGTCGCTATAAATCACAATGGGTATGGGTGTTGACATATAGTGGAATGATAATGGAGGGTATGAAAAAACCACCCACATACATAATATATGAGGAAACCTTCAAATTTGGGTATCCTCGTTCCATTGTGATGGGCCCCATAACTAACCAAACAACATTAATGACTTTCAAAGTTATAGACTCATACCCATACACCCCAACCATACGAGCCCTAAAACTTTGTCTACGATTTGATTAAACCACGCGAACGTTAACTCAAAAGAAAATGGTGTAGCTTCCAAACGAAGATTGGTAAATTAGTCAACAAAAAGTACACTGAACTTAGCTGAAAGAAAAAGAAAATACGAACATATAATGGGTGATATCACCGAGGGAATAACTTGGCAATTACTTAAGAAATTGTTACATAAGATGCAATGTTTTCTTGGTGCAAGAATTAATTTGCAATGTTGGGATACTTTAAGGCAATGGAATAAGAGATTTGAAGACGAAATTAAGAAAATTTGGTTTCATTTAGAATCTTAATGAGCCATGTGTATATCACAAAGCTAGTGGGAGTAATGTTAGTTTCCTTATCTTATATGTTGATGAAATATTGATAATGGGAAAAGACATTCCAAATTTACAAAATGTTAAGTCTTTTTTTGGAAAGTGCTTTTCTATGAATGATTTAGGGGAAACAACATATATTCTAGGAATCAAGATCTACAGAGATAGATCAAAGCGGTTAATTGGATTAAGTCAAACTACTTACATTGATAAAATATTGAAAAGATACAATATGCAAAATTCCAAGAATGGATATAAAGTGTTGTAAAAATTGGGCTAGGCGGCGCCTAGGCTCTAGGCGGGCATACACCGCCTCGATTTTAGGCAAATCGGCCAAACTAGGCGGAAAAGTCAAAAGGCGGTCAAACATTCGCATAGGCGGAGCTAGGCAGCCAAGGCGGTCAACAAAAGTCAACATTTTTTTTAAAGGCATTTTTAACTAGAATTTAGGGGTTTTCTTTTCAATATACCCGACCCATATTTAATTTATCATAACATCTAAACACAAAAGAAAAACTAGGGATTGTAAACACAAAGTCATTGGTTTTTCATATGAGATTCGAACATGATTCTCACTGATTTGAACAATATGAACAAGATGAGAATCAAGCATCAATTTAATATTTATGTTTTTAGTATTTGAAGGAATATGTTAACATATGAAGTTTTAAGTACTTGAATTGTTATGTTTATTTGTCTATTTTACAACTTCAAACTACGTGAACTTTCAACAATTTGAAATTAGAAGTATTTTGTTAAATTATACATATTATTTATAATATATATATATATATAATTCCAATCCGCCTAGGTGAATTCCGCCTTGAAGGTGGTCGACCGCCCGACTAGCGCCTAGCGATTTTAGCAACATTGATACTTGCCGATGCAAGTAGAACATGGCTTAAGTAGTGAACTATGCGCTTCAACACCTGCAGAGGTGGCACACATGAGAAAGGTTCCTTATGCTTCGGATGTGGGATCTATTATGTATACGGTAAGATGTACAAGGCATGATGTGGCGTTTTCACAGAATATCACCAGTCTATATCAACAGAACCAGGTGATAAGCACTGGCATGTTGTTAAGAACATTCTTAAGTACTTAAGGTCTACTAAAGATATGTTTTTAGTGTATGGTGGGAATCCAGATGCATAACTTGATGTTACAGGGTTTTGCGATGCATCTTTCCAAACTGATAAAGACGATAAGAAGTCTCAAACGGGATATGTCTTTGTCATTAATGGAGGAGCAATAGACTAGAAGAACAAGAAGCAAAGTACGACTGCGATGTCTATTACAGAAGTTGAGTACATAGCTGCTTCAGAAGCTGCGATGGAAGCTGTTTGGATTAGGAAATTCATTTCGGAACTTGGAGTTATGCCCTCAATTGAATTACCTATAAATGTATATTGTGACAATTCTGATGCAATAACATTTGCCAATGAACCTGGAGTCATGAAGTGCACCAGACATTTTCCTCGACGATATCACTATGTTTGAGAACAAATCGACATAGGAGAGATCAATCTACTCAAAGTTCACACAAATGACAATCTAGTTGATCCTTTCACGAAGCCTTTTAACTAAGGAAAAGCTTTCCATGCTGATGGGATAGAACTTCCTTTAGCTAATAGTTTCATGAAAATCTGTGATTAGTATTTGGATAAGGGAGGTTATGAACAAATATTATTTTAATAAAATAAAATATTAGTTATGTTTATTTTTCATTTTGTTAATATTATATCCTATATTTGCATGTTTAACCCGTGAATAACTTATGTTATTTTAAATAGTCCGTTGTCGATCAATGATGTGGGAATGTCATTGAATTAAGACAAATCTGAGTTTTGGTAGAATATACTTAAGTATATTGATGCGTGGGACATGCCAAATTCACATGATATTCAATAAATTGAATATAGGACAGATCTCAACTTAACATAATTATACTTTATGGATCCTTGTCATTAAATAAATCATGGATATTTATCCTCAGACTTGAGATACCAGATAACTGTTATGGATGTAGCATACTTGTGTGAAATAGTCTAACGCTAGCCGTAACTGGTAGTAATAAGGGCTATTTTCAAAAGTGTTGTAAAATTCATGATTTTTGCTTGTAGTTAAGAGAATTTGTTTCTTTGAATTTATTTCAAAGCATAATACTATTGGGGCCCTTGTATGGTTGACAAGATGTTTTTATAGCCAAACCCAATATCTATCTAGAATACGTTTAGATGATTTGGTAAACTTGTTCAATCAGATATAACGAGAAACAAAATATTAACTTATGGAATGACTTATCCATATCCACAGTTAGTGTAGTATTAGTAGCAAAATGATAAGTATAATGATGAATCATTAAATGGTTTTTCCAGGAAACCACACTCGGTTCAATCTGGGGGCATTGGCGTGTTAAGCTAGACTAAACCAATGTCATTATTATATTAAGAAATATCCAAGTGGGAGGTGAAAGGTTTATGGATATAAATTAATATACGTATGACCGGATTCAAACACGAGCCTATGGGATTGCACACTTTACGTACAAGATTCGATGTTAAAATAATTAATATAAACGTTATATTTAATTATTAATCACAAATAAATACTTAACGGATGTTAGTGCTTAACGATTATTGACTAAAGATCGTTAAATGTTAAATAACGGACTAGAGATGAAATTAAAGGCCGAGAAGGTTCTAGAATCCATTTGGGGACCCATAACCGATCGGTGGTGTATGGGATAACCCAATCCCATTCAAACTTGGACTCTAAGTTTTGAGAACTATAAATAAAAAAGCTTTGTGATTTATTTTTCTTAATCTTAAGTTCCATAATAACCTTAACTTCTCTTCTCTTCTCTTCTATCATTGTGCTCTAACTGGTCGACTATCCCTTTTCCAAAGGGTATTCGATTTTTTTATTGCATAACAAAAGTGTTGGAATCACTCCTAAACTATATTACAAGTGTTAGTAATTAATATGTAATAGTTAGCTTAATTAGGCCTTTATGTTTGTTATTATGCTAAGGCTTATGTAGAAGGCCCATAAGCCTTGTCCAAGCCTAATAAGGAATGGAAGGGAACTTGCATGTTGCCCTAGTTCCTTCCTATAAATAATCTTATAAACTCCCATTTGGGAGTTGGTTGTTCACTTGTATTCAATATCTACGCATATCCTTTCATATACTCCTACGCATATTGTGTCTCGTGTTCAACTGATCATTTCTCCTATCTCACTTCTTATATTAATGCTTGTGTTACATAAATGGTGACCTAATAGTGGTATCATTCACCAAATAGTTGGGTGAACGATTTTGTTTTTGAAGTTTTTCTTTCAAAAGCATAAAGTTTCGGTGTTCAAATCTTTATACGCATAAAAGCTTTCATTTTCTCACTTTAAAACTCAAGATTCTTGTACTTTAAAGGTTATTTGGTGTTAAAGTTGAAGTTTTTGGCAAAAAGTTTGAAACTTTATGTGTATTTCTTTGTTTTTAAGCTTGGTTTGATACGTGTGGTCTGTTTTACGCGTAAGGTGCATAAAAGTTTTGGATCATCAAGTTTCACACTTTTGTGTTATTTTGGTGATATTGAAGCTGTTTCATCACAAAAATCTGGTTTAGAAACATTTTTGGGCAGAAATCAAAGTTTTGGAAGCATTTGACAAATCTTACGCATAAGTAAACCCTAGTTTTACGCGTAAGGTTTTCCTTGGTTTGATCTTCAGTGTTCTTGGTTTACTCAGTGTTTTCTTGCTTGGATAAGCCTGAAAACACTTCGACTTTGGATATCTTTTACACTGGGATAAGTGTAAAGGATTTTTTGGGCAAAACCTTAGTTTTACGCCTAAGCAAACACTTACGCGTAGAATCTTTACGTATAAGCATTTTCTAAGCCTTGTCTTACGCATAAGCAAATCTTACGCATAAGCATTCTACTACTAAGCTTTTGTTTTACGCATAAGCTAAGGTTTCCTTAAACCTACGCGTAAGCTAATCCTACGTGTAAACTCACTTCTTACGCGTAAGTTTGTGTTTTTACGCATAAGGTATTTTCTTTGCCTAAGCTTGATTTCTACTCATAAGGATACTGTAACAACCCGCATTTTTCGAGTTACTTTTCATATTTTTGAAAAGTTACTATTCACTTTTACTATTCACTTTCACTATTCATCCCGTAAAAATTTAAATCCGCATTCTCGTAAGATAAATTATTTTAGTAATAACCTGAGAGTTCGACCATCGTTAGATCATTTTCGCAAAAGTTATTAAGAAAACATCGTCTTAAAGTTTCATTTTGGTCGGAATACCATTTAGTCATCACGCGCTTAACGAAAATCAACCCTGATAATTTTCCTCGCATCAGATAAATTTTTAGATCTCTCATAATTAATTAGAGAATTTTTTAGGATTTCATTTTTTTAATTTTACCAAATAATCCCAGCGCAGTACAAAACTAAACTTACGTTTTAAACAATTCTACTTACATCCCGACTTAACGATTCCTGCACTGTGTTTCTAATATGTTTTTGACACTTTTACATTTTTTGGAAAATTCAAACATATTTTCCTCCTCCTTTGACCATAAAGGAATTAACCTTGTACGTTCTACATTTTTGCTTAAATCGCGTAACTTTTAAACTTCACAAATAACTGTTAAGTTATCCCGCGTATGACGAAAACCACATTTTGACATCTCATATCACTTTTAGACTAATTTTAGTCTACTCTAAATAAATTCACGATCGTTTCCTAGAAATTTCGTTCTTTTCCGATAAACTGCGAATTACGCGTTTTTGACCCGTATTTCCAGCTTTAAGCAGCGTTTTTGCACCCAATGAGACTTATCACTCATTTTATATTTTTAGATGGAGTATAATGATGAGTTTAATCATTCCTATAAGTTTCATATTTTTACGATACACGGTTTTACGTTTTATGGCTTAACGACTTACGGTTGGCATTTAACAGAACCAAAAATCACTCCGTAACCAATATATTATCAAGACTTATCATCTAAGCCTTGTCACATGTTATGACAGCCTCTTAGGAGGGGATTCATCATCTTGGTGTCTTCATCCTAACCATGGTTCATGTAGATCATTACATGTGTCCTAAACTTAACCATGGTTAATATTTAACCTAATATATGGTTAACCAAACTTACCCTCCTATAAATAGGAAGTGAAATACATCCTAAGAACCCTAAAATACTGAATTGAGTCGTTCTTAGCTTAAATCATTCATATCTTCCATAATTTGATCTATAAACTTCAAGTTTATGCAAAGAAGTTTCATATATCAAGTTACTACATCAAATCTCTAGCAAGTTTAAGTGATCTTCTTGAGTTTAGATCCACTCAAGTCACTTAATACTTCATCACCAACTCTTCAATATTGAATGGGTGCCAAGGTGTAGAAAGCTAGCTCAATCAGAAGTCTTAAGCGATCAATCAAAGTCTTATCCTTACTAAGTTACTCATTTCTTATTGAAAGCCAAAAGTTGTAAGCAACTTATCACCACCATCATCTCATATTTATTATTCATAATCTTAACTATTTCATGCTATATATATAGTTACTATGTTGATTCATGATGTACATATACTCAATCACATGTTTTAATTTACATATTGTCATAAAAGTAACAAACTAGTAAACTAGTCATATTCTACACATTTGAGACCATTAAAAATAGTAACCTTTGGACTTTCTAACTTACATACTATGGTATACAAGATAAAAAGGTAAACATAGCAACTTGAATCACCCAAAACGGACAAACGAGTCAAAAGTTATAGGCAAAGGAAGTTAGCGAAACCTAAACGCCAAAACTGCCATATTGAAACTGTTTTGGTTCTGCCGTTTTAAAAGTGGTACTTCTGGTCCGAATCATCAAAAAGTTAAAACACGAACGTTGTCCGGAACGACGTTTTCCTTCACTTTCAAAGAAGCTCGGACCTTGAAAACACATAAACAGGCCATTATCTTTCAAAAAAAGAAACTGCCATTTATATGGTCTCATAACTATACTTTTGTCACAACTAAAAGCAAACCAAGAGGCCTAATGGCAATAAGCCAAGACCACGGCTACGGCTAAGGTCAAGGCTGAGTCTCAAGACCATGATGGTCAAGACTAAAGCCACGGCAAGGCCATGGCTAAAGCCTCAAGGCTTCCTAAGCCGAGACCGTAAACCAAAGGCCTTAGCCTTGACAAACCTAAACGTATACAACACAATTTGGATCTACTCCCTCGATAAACCATGAAACTATACTTGTAATAACCAACTTTACAATTTAGAAAACTTGTAAACTTTTGTTTAAACACTTGTGACATAAATTATAACGATACTTGTGATAACCATTATGATTTCCTAATCATAACCAAACAAACATGTAACTTATGTTTGCAAACCATATGGACATTTTTGACACTTATGAAATATAAACAAAACATATGTCTTATCTATTAAAGTGCTACAAAACTAAGGAGCTTCATGTGAGGGGTTTCATTTGAGTAAAACGTATCGACGAGTTGCTGGATTTACGATTTAAAGTGTCCTAGCTCCACGAACGTTTACTACATGACCTCTGAATTATGATGGCCCGAACGGTAGTACGATATGTATAAACTAAACACGTTTTCACAACTAGACCATTTCTATAAACGACATACACAAAAACCATGTACTACATCATGATCAACATAGAGACGTATATAGTTTTGTTATTTCTTTAGCATCATTATTCCAAACCTAAGTCGCAACATCCTATTCTAGGTTGCTCGTAGAAGTTCTCACGACATATCCATCATTCTCATTATACATTTGCTATCATTTACTTTGAGGTGAGTTCATAGCCCCACTTTCTATTACTTAATTGTTTTACAAACCCTTGGGGGAGATACATGCTTTATTTTAAACCAAATACATTGCTTTCAAACTATATACTTATCTGATTGTTATTAGCACTAAGTTACCGCATTTGCCAAACTTAAGTCCCTTAATCATGAATCATTAATCACTATGTGAGAGTGGGCGTGAATATTGTGAATAGATCTATTGGGATTGACGAATCCCGTTTGTGTTGACCAGGTCCGGTAAACAAACGCACTATATTTGAGTAACATTGCTAAAAATGGCAATTTTACCTGATAGGGCACGCACCGACATTTTCTCCAATTAATTTTGGAACACGTTAACGCCTTGATTGCATGATGCTTAGTCTAATAATAACTGTTTTGGTTTTCAAACCATTGGTGTGAATTTATAACTCACACTACAAACATTATGTGTTCAACAGATTTCCTAAACTCTATGAATTTCACTCAACCTTTGTGTTAACAGTTTTAAGCATGTATTTCAGGTCCATATTGATCGAGGCTGGCACGGAGGAGCACGGATACTCAAGAAGGCTATAAATTTTATTATCATTCCAAAATCAATTTAATGTATTTTGTAAACATGGAACCTTTTGGGACCTCATTTTTGTAAACTCTGATATTTATATAAATCGAATGATAAATCTTTTGAAACGACTCCATTAGAGTTCGTTTTCTATTGTTATGACTGTTGTGCCATGAAGTAAAACCCAGTTTGAATTCACGCATATCACGAAATTGGGGTGTTACAGATTGGTATCGATCCACGCTATAGAGAAACGGGTCTAATTGAGACTTAAACTATAACTACTTTTACAAACAAAAGCATTTTATAGCCTTCCGTTCTCCGTGCCTTCCATCCTCCGAACGATTATGTGACTTTTAGGCATTTTAAGCTATACAAACATACTAGTATATTGATATATACACTTGAAATAATTTCAATCATAAAAAAAGTACTCAACATATCTGCGTCTGCCTATTCTACGGCATTACGGCACAATCATATTTTCCCAATCTCCCAATCATGCATCTACTCATGCATTTTAGGATTACGAAACTTCCTTCAAGACATTGTAACTGACTACAATGGTCCTTCCTACTTCCCTGACATTGTGAGATACAATGGTCTCATTCATTTTTCAAGACACTG
The DNA here is from genome assembly GCA_910596185.1 of Chrysanthemum makinoi. Taxonomy (NCBI): domain Eukaryota; kingdom Viridiplantae; phylum Streptophyta; class Magnoliopsida; order Asterales; family Asteraceae; genus Chrysanthemum; species Chrysanthemum makinoi. Next base: position 125,571,043 of record OU343222.1, read on the forward strand.
TGAGATACGGTAGTCTCTATTACATTCTCGCATTAATGTAAATCCTACAGTGGTCTCATTTATTTCTCAAGACATTGTGGCTTACACAATGATCTCTCCATCATTTCTCAAGACATTGTGAGTTACACAAATGGTCTCTTCATCATTTCTCAAGACATTGTGGGTTAGACAATGATCTCTCTATCATTTCTCAAGACATTGTGGGTTACACAATGGTCTCAACTATTTCTCAGACATTGTGAGTTGCACAATGGTCTCAACTACTCCTCAGATATTGTAAGCTATACAATAGTCTCTAAAAATTATCTTATAAACATTATATGATATTTTTTTACATGAAACCCGTCACAGTCTATCAATTTCCCTAATGGAAATACAAGAAATGGGATTTCTAAAAGATAAACTGACTCATCATCTACAAAAAGCTGAAGTTCAGCAAATTTCTCGACATTCATCAAAGTTCTATTCTGAAACCTTCATTGTTAAAAGTTCTTAATTCTAGCCAAGTATGAACTATTTTAGAATTACTTAAGATTTCCTTTCCACACGTATCTACCCATACTATCTTCTATGCAATGGAATGTGAAAACATAGGTTACAAGTCTTTTATGGCCAGGACTTGCAACTGGATGGTTTGATATCGCCTTTGCTTAGTGGACAATTTCTCAAAGCTATGGACATATCACGAGTATACCTAATTTAGGTATTTGAAAAATTTATCGAACCTCGACTAAATATAGTCTAGTCACCTATATTTAACCTTGGGATAGTGGAACATAGTCTGACTAACTATGTTCGACTTAAATTTTTCAAACACTGAGAATAGTTATACAAGGGTTATATTCAGGTTAATTTCTTACTTAAACTCGATAAACCACCAGAATTCACTAAAAAGATCTAGAGACACGATAGTGTCTTACCACTCAGCAAAATCTTAACATCTTATTGTACTACCTAATTTCATTTTTGAAAGTTTTCATTTATGAAATAATCCTAACTACTATCTTGGGATAGTCATCAAATCTTCTCGTCATTCCTTAGAAGTACTAGCCTGATTAGATTTCAAGGATATCATTCCGCCATATTCCTTTAAAATTCACTTTTGATTTTAAAACAAACTTGACATCTCTACCTAAGAATAATGGTAAGCGTACGCTACACTCTTCTAATCGTCAACATATCACATCATTTTCTGAACCCCATTGAAATTCAGTATGTAAAACTTCATAATACCACGTTTCTATCAAACATTAGTAGGTATAAACACTATACGATATAGCCTTCATCTCGAAACCACCTAAGACATGATCAACTTTGGAAATGGTTTGGATAACCACTTGCCACTAGCAAGACTTTCCCTACAACGACAGTTATCACATCATTACAAACCATTTCACATCAACAATATCTTACAACTTTGATTAACAACAGTTACCCTAACAACAACAAAACTATTCCATTTTGAGGCACTATATAGACGAATGTGTTAGTTAACCATTTGCTGGACTAAGGTGTTCAGAGATCACCCACGAAACAACTAAGGAAACAATACAAATACAAATTAGGCTCCATGCCGCACACTATCACCAAAAACTCCATGTTAGAAATTAATGTTTTATTGATAGCCTCGATACAATAAGATATGATTCGTTTTGAGAATCGGGAAAAGCCAAACTTTAGGTATATTGGACTCTATAAGATTTTAACAAAACCCTTTAGGTTATCAACTTAAGCCACAAGGTACATAATACATTCTATGACTAGAAACTTGAGAACACAAAGATTAGAATTTGGCGTATACACCCTCATTTTTCTAGACATTTCAACATCGGATAACACACATTGAATTCCGGGACGGAATTCCCATTAAGGTGGTGAGACTGTAACAACCCGCATTTTTCGAGTTACTTTTCATATTTTTGAAAAGTTACTATTCACTTTCACTATTCATCCTGTAAAATTTTTAATCCACATTCTCGTAAGATAAATTATTTTAGTAATAACCAGAGAATTCGACCATCGTTAGATCATTTTCGCAAAAGTTATTAAGAAAACATCGTCTTAAAGTTTCATTTTGGTCGGAATACCATTTAGTCATCACGCGCTTAACGAAAATCAACCCTGACAATTTTCCTCGCATCAGATAAATTTTTAGATCTCTCATAATTAATTAGATAATTTTTTAGGATTTCACTTTTTTAATGTTACCAAATAAGCCCAGCGCAGTACAAAACTAAACTTACTTTTTAAACAATTCTACTTACATCCAGACTTAACGATTCCTGCACTGTGTTTCTAATATGTTTTTGACACTTTTACATTTTTTGGAAAAGTCAAACATATTTCCCTCCTCCTTTGATCATAAAGGAATTAACCTTGTACGTTCTACATTTTTGCTTAAATCGCGTAACTTTTAAAGTTCACAAATAACTGTTAAGTTATCCCGCGTATGACGAAAACCACATTTTGACATCTCATATAACTTTTAGACTAATTTTAGTCTACTCTAAATATATTCACGATCATTTCCCTGAAATTTCGTTCTTTTCCGATAAACTACGAATTACGCGTTTTTGACCCGTATTTCCAGCTTTAAGCAGCGTTTTTGCACCCAATGAGACTTATCACTCATTTTATATTTTTATATGGAGTATAATGATGAGTTTAATCATTCCTGTAAGTTTCATATTTTTACGATACCCGGTTTTACGTTTTATGGCTTAACGACTTACGGTTGGCATTTAACGGAACCAAAACTCACTCCGTAACCAAGATATTATCAAGACTTATCATCCAATCCTTGTCACATGTTATGACAGCCTCTTAGGATGGGAGTCATCATCTTGGTGTCTTCATCCTAACCATGGTTCATGTAGATCATTTCATGTGTCCTAAACTTAACCATGGTTAATATTTAACCCAATATATGGTTAACCAAACTTACCCTCCTATAAATAGGAAGTGAAATACATCCTAAGAACCCTAAAATACTGAATTGGGTCGTTATTAGCTTAAATTATTCATATCTTCCATAATTTGATCTATAAACTTCAAGTTTATGCAAAGAAGTTTCATATATCAAGTTATTACATCAAATCTCTAGCAAGTTTAAGTGATCTTCTTGAGTTTAGATCCACTCAAGTCACTTAGTACTTCATCACCAACTCTTCAAGATTTCAAGGGTGCCAAGGTGTAGAAAGCTAGCTCAATCCGAAGTCTTAAGCGATCAATCAAAGTCCTATCCTTACTAAGTTACTCCTTTCTTATTGAAAGCCAAAAGTTGTAAGCAACTTATCACCACCATCATCTCATCTTTATTATTCATAATCTTAACTATTTCATGCTATATATATAGTTACTATGTTGATTCATGATGTACATATACTCAATCACATGTTTTAATTTACATATTGTCATAAAAGTAACAAACTAGTAAACTAGTCATATTCTACACATTTGAGACCATTAAAAATCAATAACCTATGGACTTTCTAACTTACATACTATGGTAGACAAGATAAAAAGGTAAACATAGCAACTTGAATCACCCAAAACGGACAAACGAGTCAAAAGTTATAGGCAAAAGAAGTTAGCGAAACCTAAACGCCAAAACTGCCATATTAAAACTGTTTTGGTTCTGCCGTTTTAAAAGTGGTACTTCTGGTCCGAATCATCAAAAAGTTAAAACACGAAAGTTGTCCGGAACGACGTTTTCCTTCAATAGTAAAGAAGCTCGGACCTTGAAAACACATAAACAGGCCATTATCTTTCAAAAACAGAAACTGCCCTTTATATGGTCTCATAACTATACTTTTGTCACAACTAAAAGCAAACCAAGAGGCCTAATGGCCATAAGCCAAGACCACGGCTACGGCTAAGGTCAAGACTGAGTCTCAAGACCATGATGGTCAAGACCAAAGCTACGGCAAGGCCATGGCTAAAGCCTCAAGGCTTCCTAAGCCGAGACCGTAAACCGAAGGCCTTAGCCTTGACAAACCTAAACGTATACAATACAATTTGGATCTACTCCCTCGATAAACCATGAAACTATACTTGTAATAACCAACTTTACAATTTAGAAAACTTGTAAACTTTTCTTTAAACACTTGTGACATAAATTATAACGATACTTGTAATAACCATTATGATTTCCTAATCATAACCAAACAAACATGTAACTTATGTTTGCAAACCATATGGACATTTTTGACACTTATGAAATATAAACAAAACATATGTCTTATCTATTAAAGTGCTACAAAACTAGGGAGCTTCATGTGAGGGGTTTCATTTGAGTAAAACGTATCGACGAATTGTTGGATTTACGATTTAAAGTGTCCTAGCTCCACGAACGTTTACTACATGACCTCTGAATTATGATGGCCCGAACGGTAGTACGATATGTATAAACTAAACACGTTTTCACAACTAGACCATTTCTTTAAACGACATACACAAAAACCATGTACTACATCATGATCAACATAGAGACGTATATAGTTTTGTTATTTCTTTAGCATCATTATTCCAAACCTAAGTCGCAACATCCTATTCTAGGTTGCTCATAGAAGTTCTCACGACATATCCATCATTCTCATTATACAGTTGCTATCATTTACTTTGAGGTGAGTTCATAGCCCCACTTTCTGTTACTTAATTGTTTTACAAACCCTTGGGGGCGATACATGCTTTATTTTAAACCGAATACATTGTTTTCAAACTATATACTTATCTGATTGTTATTAGCACTAAGTTACCGCATTTGCCAAACTTAAGTCCCTTAATCATGAATCATTAATCACTATGTGAGAGTGGGCGTGAATATTGTGAATAGATCTATTGGGATTGACGAATCCCGTTTGTGTTGACCAGGTCCGGTAAACAGACGCACTATATTTTAGTAACATTGGTAAAAACGACAATTTTACCTGATAGGGCACGCACCGACATTTTCTCTAATTAATTTTGGAACACGTTAACGCCTTGATTGCATGATGCTTAGTCTAATAATAACTGTTTTGGTTTTCAAACCATTGGTGTGAATTTATAACTCACACTACAAACATTATGTCTTCAACAGATTTCCTAAACTCTATGAATTTCACTCAACCTTTGTGTTGACAGTTTTAAGCATGTATTTCAGGTCAATATTGAACGAGGCTGGCACGGAGGAGCACGGATACTCAAGAAGGCTATAAATTTTATTATCATTCGAAAATCAATTTAATGTATTTTGTAAACATGGAACCATTTGGGACCTCATTTTTGTAAACTCTGATATTTATATAAATCGAATGATAAATATTTTGAAACGACTCCATTAGAGTTCGTTTTCTATTGTTACGACTATTGAGCCATGAAGTAACACCCAGTTTGAATTTCGCTGCGTATCACGAAATTGGGGGTGTTACACTTACTTCATCAACAAATTGGCTGCGTATCACAAAGTTTCATTCGACTACAAAGATCCATTTTACAACACAAGTTTCAAGATGTCTCAACCACCATACTCTAGCTACTTCCCTCATGTGTATCCTCAACAACAACAACAACTCAATCAACAACAACAATTTTATCAACAACAACAACAACAACAATTTCCTCAAGGAGCAATTCAACCACAAATGATTCAACCACCCCCTAGTCTTCAAGTACAACCTTACACAAACTTTCACAATCAACATCCATCCAGGAATACTATGAAGGAACCGTCTTGGTTTGCAAAGATGTGTGAAGCTTTAAGTAGCCAACAATCCATTCATGAGGCTGGATCACTTGATAGACCTCCAATGCTCACTCCCGGAAACTACGATCAATGGGTGATAAGGTTCTTTAGGTTTTGTGATCTAAAGAAGCCACATGGAAAGTTCTTGAAGAAGGTCATCCTGGAAGGTCCATTTCAGATGCCTATTGTCACTACACCCGGAGATCCAAAGGCAAATCCACCAAGAGGTGATGTCACCAATGTTGTCAGTCTTAATGAACTCACTACTGATCAACTTCTACACTTTGAAGCCGATGAACTGGCAATGCAATACATCCTTTTGGGGTTACCTAATCCGATACTTCGAAGTGTTGATGCTCAAAAGACTGCTAAAGCAATGTGGGAGCATATTCATCTTCTCATGGAAGGCACAGAACTCAATCAAGAAGACATGGAATCCAAAATCTACTTGGCTTATGAACACTTCATGATTGAACCAGGGGAGACATTAGAGTCCTATCATCATCGATTTTCAGATATCATCAATGACTTGGACAAACATAACATCATTATGCCAATAATTGCTGTCAACACCAAGTTCCTGAGTAGTCTTGGTCCTGATAGGGAAAAGTATGTCATTTTCATCCGTCAAGCAAAGAATCTTCATCATGCTACATACGGATTGTTGTACGACTATTTGAAGCCCCACCAAAAAGAAGTTGACAAAGAAAGGGTTATACGTGGACTCCCTGTCTCACCTTCACTTCCGGATAATCAACAATTAGCTTTGTGGGCTCAAGCTTGTTATCCTCAATTTCCAACTCTACAAACTGTCTTCACAAATCCTCCACAACCAACTGCTAAACTTACCCCATATGATCCATCACAACAAAAATCTCAAGAAACTCAATTGGTTCCATACAACAACAATGATCAAGCACTTTACAGTGAATCTAATGAGGATGCTGAAGCTTTCGATGCATTGCAACAAGGGTTTGTCATGATTGAGAGCCTTCGATCGATATTCAAACAAATCCAACAATCGCATTTGTACCTCATCAAAAACAAGGAATCAGGCTGTTGTTAACAATGGACGTGTTGAAGTTCAGAATCGTGGTAATGTTCGTCAGATGGGCGGTGGTCAAGGGTTTAATCCAATGGGGAGGAATAACATAGGTGCTCCACAACAACAAAAGGCTCAAGTGGTTGAACAGGGAAATGCTCAGAATGGGGTTAATGGTCTTCGTTGTTATAACTGTAATGAAAAGGGTCATCTGGCTAATGCATGCCCAAAGCCAAGGACAAGAGGCAGCGCTTATCACAAAGAGGCTTTACTCTTGGCTCTCAAGGATGAAGCTGGTGGAACTCTTACCAACAAGGAACACAGCTTTATGGCCAATGCAGATTCAGATGATGATATGGAGGACTTGCAGGCTAATGCAGCTGTGATGTTAATGGAAAACATGCAAGAACTCTACATGAGTGACACAGGCCCAGTGTATGACACTGACGGCTTGTCTCAGGTACCGGATCAAACTATATTCATTACTGATATGATATCTCCGCCAACAACTGCATCCGACAAGGATCAGAATGTTCAACATGAGCCTTCAACATCTCATTCCAATGATAATCAAATAGACCCCGTAGTTATATTTGACGATCAAGATGACCTTATGGTTAACACTGATAATCAAGTTGACTCCGTGGTTATATTTGAGGATCTAAATAATGATCATGTTGAGACTCACGTTGAACAAGCTGATCTTTCGTCTAATCTAGATATTGAGCTCATGACCTTACTTAACGACCATAAATCCCAAATGGAAACATGCCGTAACATCAATCAGCAATTAAAAGATAAAAATGCATTGTTAACTAAGGATAATGAATGCTTAAAGTATCAACTCAACATTTTTCAAACTCAAGAAAAACGTGAAAAAGGTTTTGAAGTAGCTTTTGCTAAATCTTACCAAAACAAAAAAATCATTAGAACAACAGATACGTGATCTAGTCGCATCTAAGAATGCTTTGTTGTCTCAAATAGAACAACTGAAATATGATCATAAACAACAACTTAACGCTCTCAATTCGGAAACTAACAAAGCCAAGTCTGAGTTGTTAAATTGTCAAAACAGTTCTGTGAGTACAAAAAGCATTCAACGAAACAAATAGATGACTATCTTGAAGAAATTGTCGACTTACAAAACAAAATCAAAGAGTTTCGAAATGTTGTTTATAAACATGGTGAGTCAATCACAACTATTCAAAAGTTTACTTTTAAACCAAATCCAAATGGATATGGACCAAATCTTGCTGATTACAAACCAAAGTTTTCAAATAGAGCATTCAAACCAAATTCTGAAGTTTATAGTGCAGAACATAGAATTGATGATTCAATTATGAGTGTTGTTGAATATAATCGTCAAGAGGAATTAGATGCAGAAGACGAGAGTCGGTCAAAATTGGAAAATGTTATTTATAACAAACCATTTAACTATTCAAAAGCCGTTACTTTCGTTACACAACAGGATTTTTCTAACACACCTTGGGTTATCACACCTAATTCTAAGTCTTCTAATGAGGGTCCCCTTTCCAATTCTGCACAGATTAATGGTCCTTTACCTTCACTCAGTGAAATAAAGCCATTAGCCGAACAATGTAAAGTTATAAAATATTTTGAAACATTCTTATCGGACATCAAACTTTTGGAACGTGAAATTGAAATCAATTCTGAAATAAAAGTTGAACATTTTCAATCGCCTCAAGCGCGAGCCCAAAGAGATATTTTTCAGAAAAGAATTTTACCACATGTCCAAAATTTGAAAAATTGTGCAATATATTGGGAACGGGATTTTCACAAGGAACTTGGACTTATGAAAAGAGTTTTCGAACAAACAAAAACATCGATTTCAAATACTAAACGAAAAAAGAAAATGTTGAGAAAAGATGTTGATCGACTCTTGGAAGATGTTATCTGTGCTGATATCAATAATGGTGTGCTATTATATTCTGTTGCATATGCATTTGATTATATCTCTGCTGATTCTGTTGATTCTATTGCACATGTTGAGAATATTGATACTGTGTCACAAATCACATCTTTAAAAGTTGAAAATGAGCGATTGTTAAAAGAGCTTTCAAATGCAAAACGTCGTCTTCAAATGCAAAACCTCCTAGGAAGAACTTATCACCTAGTGCATTCACTAAGACCAAAGCTAAGACTAGTTGGAAATGGCAGAAATGGTTACATAATACACTTGGATTTACATGGATACCAAAAATCATGAAAATGTGTGTTTCATCTATATCTGCATCGGAACCCTCTAACTCTTCGGGTTCCACATCTACTTCTATTCCATCTGTGTCGTCTGTGTGTAATGCAGTGATATGATCATCCTCTAGGTTGTTGATAGCGGATGTTCCCGGCACATGACAGGCAATCTCAAACTGTTATCAAACTTTATTTCAAAGTTCATTGGCACTGTCAGGTTCGGGAATGATCACTTCGCAGCTATTATGGGCTACGGAGATTACATCAATGGTAACATCGAAATTAGCAGAGTTTATTATGTGGAAGGTCTCGGTCACAATCTCTTTTCAGTCGGCCAATTTTGTGATGGAGATTTGGAAGTTGCTTTTCGGGAAAAAACTTGTTTCATTCGTGATCTACAAGGAAACGATCTTATGTCTGGTCAACGCACATCAAGTCTCTACACAATCTCAATGCAAGACATGATTGCTTCATCTCCCATCTGTCTACTTTCTAAGGCTACATCTACAAAGTTTTGGCTATGGCACCGTCGTCTCTCACATTTAAACTTTCAAACAATAACCAATCTTGCACGGTACAAACTTGTTGAAGGTCTCCCAAGATTTCGGTATTCTAAAGATCACCTATGCTCAGCTTGTGAACAAGGGAAAATCACTCGTGCTCACTTTCCTTCAAAGGTGGAACACAACTCACAACATGTGCTTCATCTTCTTCACATGGATTTGTGTGGCCCGATGCCCGTGCAGACGATTAATGGCAAACGCTACATGTTGGTAATTGTAGATGACTACTCAAGATGGACTTGGGTTTATTTTCTTCGAAGTAAAGATCAAGCTCCACAGATGATCATCACCTTTCTTACAAAAATTCAAGTTCACCGAACACGTCGGACAAATCGAACAGACAAAGGAACTGAATTTGTGAATCAAACTCTTCGTGCATTTTATGAGAAAGTCGGAATTGAGCATGAAACATCAATTGCGCGAACACCGGAACAAAACGGAGTTGTTGAAAGACGAAACCGTACGTTAGTGGAAGCTGCAAGAACGATGTTAATTAATGCAAAACTTCCAGATTACTTGTGGGCTGAAGCCGTGTCAACTGCATGCTACACTCAGAATCGTTCAATAATTACCAAACGCCACAACAAAACACCTTATGAGCTTATCCACAACCGTAAACCGAATCTCAAACACTTTCATGTATTTGGATCCCTTTGCTATCCGAATAATGATCGTGATGACTTTGGTAAGCTCAAAGCCAAAGCTGACATTGGAGTCTTTGTAGGATATTGTGAAAACTCTAAGGGTTTCCGGATCTGGAATCATCGTACAAGGGAGATTACGGAAACGATTCATGCAAATTTCGATGAGCTTACTGAAATGGCTTCTGAGCATAACAGCTTGGAACCCGGTCATAACCGTTTAAACTTCCCTCAAACCCCATCATCAGCTGAACCTAGTTTACAACTAACTCGACATCAAATGGAACAGCTATTTGCTCCTCTGTTTAGTGTTGATATTGATGAACGTGCTCCAGCTATATCAAATGTTTTCGCTGCTCAACCTGATCATAATCCAACACCTGATACACCTGCTACAACAACTACTGTTGAGCAAGCACCACCAGTTGATTCTACAACAACAGTCGAACAAACCGCATCCAACGGCGCTGAACCAGCTGATGATATTCTGAACAATGAAGTACCCCCACCTGCAGATTATGATCCAAATGCGTTCTTTAATCCGTTTGCTAATGAAACTGCCACACCTGATGTTGTGGAATCGTCAACAAGCCATTTGAATCCTCCCAATCTGCAGAATGTATATCAACACCAACCTTCCACACATCGTTGGACAAAAGACCATCCTCTTGAAAACATTATTGGTAACCCGAATCAACTAGTCGTAACTAGACAACGTCTTCACACAGACGGTGAACATTACATTTATGCACTCACTGTCTGCCAATCTGAACCTAAAAACATTAAAGATGCAATGACCAAAGACAACTGGATTGAATCCATGCAAGAAGAACTCAATCAGTTTAAACGTCTTGAAGTATGGGAATTGGTTGAAAGACCAACAGGGTCTTCGTCATTGGTCTCAAATGGATTTGGAAAAACAAATTGGATGCTAAAGGAACCGTAATAAGAAATAAGTCACGTCGGTGGCTAAGGGTTATAGACAGGAAGAGGGTATTGACTTTGAAGAATCATTCGCTCCGATTGCTCGTCTTGAGGTCGCGGATTTTTCTCGGCGTTTGCGGCTCACATGAACATCACGGTCTTTCAGATGGATGTCAAAACTGATTTTCTCAATGGACAACTGAAAGAAACAGTCTATGTTAGCCAGCCAGAAGGATTCGTTGATCCAAAGTTCCCTAATCACGTCTACAAACTGAACAAGGCTCTCTACGGTCTCAAACAAGCCCCTCGGGCGTGGTATGATAAGTTATCATCCTTTCTTATCGTCAATAATTTCATCAAAGGTTCGGTCGACCCTACACTATTCATACAATATCACGGGGCACACATTTTAATCTTTCAAATTTATGTGGATGACATCATTTTTGGGTCAACACATCTAAAATACTCAAACGCTTTTTCAAAACTCATGAAAAAATATTTTGAAATGTCCATGATGGGTGAACTTACGTTTTTTCTAGGACTTCAAGTTCATCAATCACCCCGTGGTATTTTCTTGAGTCAGTCCAAATATGCCCTTGAAATTTTAAACAAACATGGAATGCAAAACTGTGACACCTATGCCACACCAATGGCACATACCAAGAAACTGGATGCCGATTTGCATGGGAAATTGGTTGACCCTACCAAATACCGTAGTATTATTGAATCTCTCATGTATCTAAAGCCAGTAGACCGATATTGTCTTTGTTGTATATCTTTGCTCCCGTTATCAGTCGAGACCAACTGAAACTCACCTCTTCGAGGCTAAAAGAATCCTCCGATACATCAAGGGAACCATTAACTTGGGGATATGGTATCCGAAGGATTCTGGTTTTGAACTAATAGCTTTTTCAGACGCTGATCACGCAGGTTGCTTAGATTCTCGGAAAACTACTTCAGGAGCTCTACAATTTCTTGGTGATAAACTTGTGTCATGGCAATCGAAAAAGCAGGATTGTACATCGTTGTCCTCAACAGAAGCAGAATATGTAGCCATGTCGGCGTGTTGTGCTCAAGTCATTTGGATGAGAACACAACTCAAAGACTATGGTTACGTATTTGACAGAATCCCGATGTACTGCGACAATCGAAGTGCTATTGCGATCTCGTGCAACCCTGTTCAACATTCAAAATCAAAGCACATCGATCTTCGATATCATTTCATCAAGGAGCATGTGGAAAAGGGTACCGTTGAATTATACTTTGTGGGTACTGAATACCAACTGGCAGATCTTCTCACCAAAACCTTAGCTCCTGCTAGGTTAAGTGAGTTGGTCCACCGGATTGGTATGCGGTGTTTGACTCCAGAGGAACTGTATGAACTTTTAAAACAATCTTAAAACCAGTCAAACACCAAAACCTCTTTTGTAAATATTTTCAAAAACAAAATACAAAAATATAAAATCTGATAAAAACTACAAAAATATTCTTCTATCTATATTCTTTTTTTTACATGGCAAGTACAAATCTTCCGTCAACACTTTCCTTTTTCAAAATTCAGTATTTTCTCGGTCAAGTGTTGAGGGGGAGAAAGTAAATATTTTTCGGTTTCATAAAACCTTGTACTTGCATGTTACCTTATCCCGGTTGTTTCTTTGTTAATGGTGGTCACATTTCTGGTTTACTGATACTCCCCGGACTCAAATTTATAAAATTTCATTATTTCTTAAGTCGAGGGGGAGCGTCGTCAAGTTTTTTTCCAAAACTATACTTCATAACGTAACCTAAGTGGAACTTATGGGTTGTGGATGAAAATGGTTGAGGTGGAGGGAACAATGTTGTCAAAAGCTGAAACTAATCCTTAACAAAACCCTTCACCAAATTTTTTAAAACATTTATTACACTACATTTAATATCCTCAACCACCTAATACACGCATAAGATTCAACCCACCAATCCATGCTTTAATCTTCGAATTTGTAAGTGTTTAAACGTTCTAGGTGATTATCTAAACATAGGTTTTGATTTGTTTCAAATTCCAACGGTTAGATTTATCTCTAGGTTTGATTTCATGTTCTACGCATAAGCGTATGAACATGGAATAATGTTTGGATGTTTCTTGATAAAATGGATGTGTTAAAATGTTTAAATAATCATTATTAAACTATTTCTATCAACCAAATCCACCAGACACAATGATTGATCATTTTTCAAATTAGGGTTCATACGCATGTTTTGGGCGTTTTCATTTGAGAGTGTTTCTGGTTAATAAGATGGTTGTGTTATGCTTTAGACATTGTTAATTAACCAAAACAACTCTTGATTTGATCCCAGAAACACTAATTTTGTGAAAATTAAGAATTAGGGTTTATGTTCATATGAATTGGGTATTTTTTTGAATCAAGAGGTTTTAGGTGTTAAAACTTGTTATGACATAATCATATAACCTCTAAGATATCTCAGAAACATTGTGGTGTCAATCCTATGGCTAGATTTCTTAATCGTAATATTTGAATCCTAGGGTTTAAGTTTCTACGCATAAGTATATCTTACGCGTAACTGGTATTGATTGTGTGTCCATGTGAAAACTGAAAGGGTTTGAATAATATGTTAATAAATGTGTTATGATGAATTTGTTTCAGGTTTTTGCGCGTGAAATATTCAGAATCAAGGTTAACTGTGCTCCTACGCATAAGGATCACCTTACGCGTAGAATGTTATGTGTAAGAGAAATCTTACGCGTAAGGTTCTACAAAGGGACTACGCGTATCCTGTGAAGGATATGCGTAAACATTGAGTCTTACGCATAAGGTTCACTCTTATGAGTAACCTTACGCATAAGCTCTATCATATGCTTACGCGTAAGCTTATTGCTAAGTTCTTTTCTTACGCGTAATATTTCTTACGCGTAAGTCAAGATCCTACGCATAAGCTTATGCCTACGCGTATGGTTTACTGTTTACGCATAAGCTTGCAAATCCTACGCCTAAGCCTAATTTTTAACCAAATTTGTGAATTGTTACGCGTACAAACTTGTAAATAAACAAATCATAACGTCACGAAACCAAAATGTCATTAATAAGCTTAAATGGTTAATATGTTGTGAAAATAAGTGAAAATTTTGAACTTTAAAACTCAAAGTTAATCAACTCACGAATCTTATCACGACTACTTTGGACTATTGGACAAACAAGTGACATTGGACTGGTAACATTCGTTAACATATCATATTCAATAATTAGACAATAAAATCAACTTTTGACTAACGTAATGTCTTTCGATATGTTGGTTCTTTTGGCTAAATATCTTTCAGATCACGATATGCACGTCCAAATGGAAAACGTTGATGCACCAAATGTTCTCTCAATTGAAGACATCTTCCCCAACGGTTACACAATGAAGATCGGGAATAACAACCTCAGAGTTGATTTTGACAACTTCACTTGCTCTAAGTCTTCTTGTCAGATTGCGGTGGATATTCTGAAGACTCACCCATTCTGCTACAGTGCTGGAGATCTATGTTCACCAATTCTGGCACACGATACAAAAGGTCAAAGGTCAAAGTGCTGTGACGGTGACGCTTAACCACAAACAAGTCACCATCACTCCTGCAGATTTAAGGGCTGTTCTTCTTCTTCCAACCATTGAGTCTACTGAGTTCTCTGCTACTCCTACGGAAGAGGTCGTTCTCCAATTCATGGTAGACATCGGCTATGATGAAGCTGCTGGAGTTATCACAAAACACTCCTCAGTAGATCTCAAGAATATTCCTCAGCCATGGAGAACATTGTACATTATGATTGCTAAATCCGTTTCCTGATGTGACAGTGGCTATGAGCATCCGAAGCTCATGGAACTTCAAATCTTTTGGGGCATGGTCAACATGAAACACATCGAATTTGCAGCTCTGATCTGGGACGACATGATGACTTACCTGAAAAGCTGGCTCCAAGATCCCTTATGTCAGATACACAAAATTTTTGATCAAAAGGATTCTTGAAACCAATCTAGATATTCCCCAAAGACTTGAAGACCCCAACCATCACTCCGCGCTACTTGAACCCACACTCAACATGGTAAGATTAAAAGAATCAACCACGAAGAAACAGGGTGTAGTGTTGCCAGATTATCTTCTCTCTGATGTTATCAAAGGACTTCAATCGTATAAACGATATCTGGTAGCAGTTGAAGCAGGCAAAGTAGGTTTCATTGATGGTAAGTCTTCTGGTACACCTATTAGGAAGACCAGGAGAGGCAGTGCTGGAAGTATTGCGAGCACTAAGAGTACGAGAAGGTACCCAAAGAGAACTCACACACTCAAGAAGAGAGTTCCTCTTACTGAAGCCATCCCTATTCCCAAACCAGAACCAAAACTAATGGACGAGGACTCAGAGGACACTGAAACAGATGAAGAGATTATCTACTCGGAATCTGCAACTGATGATACTCAAACAGTCGCAAAACCTCTCAGTCCCAAGTCTGATAAAGGGAAAACTCCAGTGCTTGAGCAAGAAGAAGAGAGGTCAGAAGAAGATCCATTGGATGAAGACAGAGACTACAGAAAGAAGCTTAAGAACCTCAGACTCCAACATGTTGCTAAAGAGTTCGAACAGCAACAAACTCGTGGCCCCGGAGGGTCAAGTGGTGGTGCACTAACTACACCAGTTTTCGATGCGGTTAATCAACCCGATAAAGGAACTGGTACCACCACCCACGAACAACAACAAAAGCAACTTGAGGATTCTATCATCTATGACTTTGAGGAACC
This sequence comes from Chrysanthemum makinoi, assembly GCA_910596185.1. Lineage (NCBI taxonomy): Eukaryota > Viridiplantae > Streptophyta > Magnoliopsida > Asterales > Asteraceae > Chrysanthemum > Chrysanthemum makinoi. The sequence continues at coordinate 125,586,917 of OU343222.1, forward strand.
AGAAATGGAGAAGTCTAAGAAATTCCTGATGAAGATGTTGAGGCTGCGGCTAAAGAAAAAGCAGAAAAGGAAGCTCAAGCAGATGAAAAAGCTAGGGTTAAGGCAGAAGAAAAGGCTCAAGCGGAAAAGGAAGCCAATGATTACATTCTTGATAGTCCCGTACGAAGCAAGGAACAAACTTCTGAGCCACCAAAGGACCCTGCGCCTCCTCATGTCTCATCATCATCAGACTCATCTTCTCACTCATCACCTCCACCATCCAAAGACACCACCAGATCCGCATCCAAATCGATTAAGAAGCCAACCAACACTTAGGCATCCCGTGCAAAGACAAAGATTGTTAAAGCTGTCAAGCAAGTAAGGAAGAAGAACGTAGTCAACAAGAAACTCAATCAACTCGCTGACAGAGTCAACCTTCTTCAAAATGGGATAAACCAGATGTTGAAAGAACGGGAACAGATCCGAAAGTTTCTCAATCGATACATACAGGGTGAAATGAACAAGACGATTAGGGAATATACTCATAAGTTCCTTCTCGACACTGTTTCAGGAGTGACAAGAGAGATGTTCACCAGGCAACTCTATCCGAATCTCATGCAGTTGGTCAAGCAAACAATAAAATCAACACCTTTATCAATAACAATCAACCCAACTGAGTCTGAAGTTGTCTCCGATGCAGAAATGGTTTCCAAGCTGGTATCACAAATGTCAAAACGATCTGCAACGTTTACTTCTGACGAAGGTAAACTGTTTGAAGCATTGCTGGAATACCAACTTAAAACGTCATGCAAAGCGGCAGCTGAAAGACCAAAGCGTCCAAGGGACGATGATGATCAGGATTAGGATAAAGAGTCCAAACGCAAGAAGAAATCTGATGACTCCTCCTCTATGCCACCTCCACCCCAAAGGACCTCCACCGAAAGAAGATCTCCTCCACGCTCTACTTCTACTGAGAAACCTCAAGACTCTGAGTTACCACCCCAAACAGAGAAAACCGGTGATCATTTCGAATACATTGGTGGTGACGATGAAGATGTCCCTGAGCCCCAACAACAACCCACCTCTTTTGCCACAACAAAGAAACCAGAATCATCATCAAAGCCAATGAAAAAGAAAAAGAAGACCGATGTTGTCTCATGGCTAGATGAAGACACAACCGAAGAATATGACTCGTTTTCTAGACTTGTTGATGCCACCCCCTCATTACCAGAAGGTCAAGAAATGGTAGATGGCCGAACAATGGAGCATGTGAAGCTTATTCAGGAAAAGTTTAACGTGAAGAAGATGACTAAGGCAGAGTTGCGGCGAATCAAGAATGATGCATTTCAACTATTTAAAGACAACTCAGAAAGTGCAATTGAAGTCGAATATCATCTTGATAACATTGCACGAGCCATGTCTAACAACATTGATTGGCTCAATCCTAAATCAAACATTGACTTCACAAGACCAGACAAAGCTCCATACTACACTGACTGGACCAAACCTCTACCTACCATTGGCCGACCGGATCAACCCAAGATTCCATTCCGCTATTTCTTCAACAACGACCTAGAGTTTCTTCTACACGGTAGCGATGTCTCCAAGAAATACGCTACATCGCTCACACTCCCTTTCCCGGCAGCAAAATACTCCAACAACGTAGCCATCGAGGAATACGCCACACACATGTTTGCTGACAAAGTGGAAAAGTATGACATCGATGCATTGTATGGGATTCATCATTGGCCTGAACGCCGAAGAATCTACTACAAAAGTTGCCAGGTTCTTAAGTCGAAGAAGGAAGTGTTTAGTGATAAACGGATCGTTGCTATTCAACATGATACCCTTTCGTCAAAGTGGGACTACACATTCCTCAAGAAAATAGTGGTCAAACGACAAGACGAAGAGGAATATGACTTCTGTGAAGTGGATTTTCCGAGATTATCGCTAAATGACATTGAAGATATGTATCTCGCCAAGGTACAAGGACGAATGCGACATTTCTCTACAAATATCCAACGTGAGTACATCAAGTCATTACTAATCTTCATCAGAAGCATTGTGATCCAAGAACGTGTAGAAGATATTCAACTTGCCGTGGAATCATACCAGAAGCGCGTTAATCTCACAAAACCACAGCTCGATCTTCCCGACATAAACCAACTTGCTAAATACACCCTTATCAAGAAACCATTTGGGGTAGTCTACAGAAGTGAACTACACCACAATTGCTTCATGGCGTGCAAAGAGCTACACAAGTTTGGGGATCACACATTGAAGAAAGTCAGGGACGGTCTAGCTTATCGGTTAAAGGAGATACATGAAGGCATAGGGTCACCGAAAAGATGGAATTCGAGGGATAGAATGGATGTTAAGAAGATCATCAGGCGGATTGATGAAAGGTTGTTTAGGCGGGATCAGTTCAGAACATTGGAGAGTTTCGTTGGTGGTCGTCCAAGCATATCTCTCACAGGCTATCAACGTCCAGAACGCATTCCCGGAGTTATTGCTGGATTACCTGAATCTCCTTGTACCCCTTAATCTGTTTCTCTTATCATATTTTGGATGTGTGATTCATATTTGACAATGGCTTGTGCACACATAACAGTGTACAACCCGTACTTGTAGTGAAAGGACTCTGTGGTACGCTTCAGTGCCACAATCCTTATAAAAGGAGCGAAAGCTTCTTACTTTTGAGTAAAACTAATCAAAACTTTCATTTTTAAAGTTTTGCTCAAAAGAACAAGTACTCCCCCTTATGATTTTCAAAACCTCAAAAGTTAATATCACTTGTTAAGGGGGAGTATTTGCTTAAAAACTTTGTTCACAAAATTGTTCTTCGTGGTAATCTTCCCGCAAAACTCGAAATGGACATATTCGATATCAAATTTCGTCAAAAATAACATTTATATGCCATTTTTTAGGGGGAGAAAAATTATGTGATAAGAAATATGTTGTGAATTGCAAATGAATCATCGTGCTAAAGACTTAACCAATGAATTGACGAGATCTTAAATGATTAGTAACTCGAAAAGACTTGTCCGGGACGGGTAATAATTTCAAGCTAGTTCGCTAGTGATGTAAACGTGTCTCGCAAAGGACCTGTCTTAGTAGAATGTACCATTCGAGAAACTCTTGATAGACATGAACCTTGACGGGTTTGACAACCTTTCGAGGTTTGTCCACACCTTCAAGGTAGTTATTAGAGCTAGTCGTCACCTAAAAGCTGACAATGTATCTCTTTAACTATGCAATGTAACCGTGTCTCGCGGGGGATTGTCTATCTTGAGTTGATCAATTCAAAAGTGCGCGCTCTTCTCTCACCGTGCAGATTTCTGTCAAAATACTTAAGCACGTGTGGAGGGGGAGTATTTCTGCAAAATTCTAAACTCTCACATTGGTATAAAATGCTTTTACTCATAACCACTTTGAGAGATTTTCAAGATAATGGTTTTAATGGCAACATAGGTTAGTCATGGAGTTATAAGGTGATTAAGGTTAGGAATAACCGTCCTATGATCCGCCAGAGCCGGAGGGATCTACCCAAGGACACCACCAATAGTTAGAATTAGAAGTCCTTAGGTATGATTATAAAAAGGAGAAAATGAGAATCGGAGAAAGAAGGAGTTGAAGAATTAAAAAGAAAAGCAAAGAAAAGGGTGAAAAGAAATAGCCCTCCAAATTATTCAACTTAGGGCAGACACCGGGTTCAATTCGTATGCTACTGGTTGTCACTTGATGACACCGATATTGAAGATTAAAGTCGTCATGGACCCAGTGACGCATGCACTAAACCTCCTTAGCCACTCAAGTTTCTCTCAACAGAAGCCTGTTTCATTCTCACAGGGAACCCTACGTTAACTATCGACTTTCTCTTAGAGATTGCTGGTATTGAAGCAAGGAGACCATCTCCCTAGTCTCCGCTCAGGAAAACCAAAGCGCACTATTGAGTCTAGAGCCACGAGATTCATCAAAAGATCTCTTAGGTACACTTGACATTTCATCACTTGTCGTTCAACATTAAGGACGCAAGTGATACATTATCGAGTCCTACACAGATCTTAGCAATCTGTCGAGAACATTTATGAGAGGTTCACACATATGATCCCCAGTGATTGAATGGAAACTCCTGCGAGGTTCAACATCAAACAGCCCTAACAGCAGGTCACTTCGGTAACTCCTTGTGGGTTATGCTTAGTGTGTCTCAAACGGTCTACAGTCGTGGGGTGATGCTTCGGTGTACCTCAGCGACTCATTTGAACTGTAGGTGTACTTCGGTACATCGCGTTATCTCACTTGTGGGACTCCAGTTCAGGAACAGCCTTTGTAAGAATTAGAGTCGTGTTTTCACACTATGCTGTTAACACACTCGAAGTTCAAACTTGTAAGCGCTGGATTATTTCTAACCCATGTTTTTATGTTTTTTTCTTATGGATGCTCGCGGGTGGAAAAGATCGTGCAGATTCTCCACATGCTCATACCAACATCAACACTAATTGAAGTTCTCTCAAAAGGCAACACAAAGTCAGAATGATTCTTCGTCAAAGCCAAAGAATCTACAAAGTTTAAAGACTAAGAGAACTACATCAGTACTGAAATCCAACATTAAAGAGCGTGTGAGCATGTTAGAGAAAGACGTGGAGACACTGAAGCAACGAAGCGGACCTGATGCGGATAACCACAACATACTATCACTACCACCACAAAGAACAAAGATCAAAGAACAAAGATAATGAAGACGTCAAAGCTGAAAAAGTTCAAAGTAAACAAGATCCTTACACTGGGGAGATTGTTCGTATCAAGACACTTCTTCTCACAAGAAAGAAGAATGTCAGAAGACGTCAAAGCTACTATTACATCAGCACCTACAACGTACTCAAATCATTAATCACCAACACTTAGGGGGAGATTGTTGGAATCACTCCTAAACTATATTACAAGTGTTAGTAATTAATATGTAATAGTTAGTTTAATTAGGCCTTTATGTTTGTTATTATGCTAAGGCTTATGTAGAAGGCCCATAAGCCTTGTACAAGCCTAATAAGGAATGGAAGGGAACTTGCAAGTTGCCCTAGTTCCTTCCTATAAATAATCTTGTAAACTCCCATTTGGGAGTTGGTTGTTCACTTGTATTCAATATCTACGCATATCCTTTCATATACTCCTACGCATATTGTGTCTCGTGTTCAACCGATCATTTCTCCTATCTCACTTCTTATATTGATGCTTGTGTTACATAAATGGTGACCTAACAAAAAGTGTTTTGGTTATTTTATGATTCAAGAACCTAGCTTTTCGCAACGAATCGTTAGTGATACGTGTGTACAAGAACATAGAGCAAACACAATTGTGTTTGAGGTTTTTTCTTGATCGATTTGGGTTAGGGACGAACTGTATAAACCCTAATTAATTAGGGTTTCGTTTCTTGATTAATTGATTCCTTGTTTCACTAGGAATCGCAGAAGGTACGCGTATTCTTTTATATTCGGTTAACTAATTACAAGTATTTGATCCTTATGCTTCCGCTATTTGCTTTGATAATGTTTATGTTTATAAGTGTTATGTAATTCATAAAACACAACAGGTGGCTCTCCCACACTTTCAAATACCATGCACGAGAAATACTATTTTCGTCCAACTTTTTAGATTTTATATAGCATTTTACTACTTTGGCCCTCCCAAAGTGAACTTGTGTACATTTAGCCCTCCCAGAATAAATATTGAAGCTCCGCCATTGGTCATGTAATTATGTATTTCTTTTGTCTAATTTTAATATTTATATTTTCGTTAGTGTCTTAGTTTGAACACTAAACGTGTGTTTGATCATTGATATGAGAATCAAACCCACAAGAAATGGGTTTCAACTTGAAAAGATATTTTATAATATTTATTTGGTTGTTGCTTTTGAAATGAGGAATGAATTTTTAATTCAAAAATGATAGTTGACCATTAGATAGGTATCAAGTGGGTATGTATAATTTTGTGAGCCATTTTAATTTTTCTCTCTATAATGTGGACCCTTCACAGTTTTTTATAAGTATTTTATCATTCAAAGTAATATAATTTATTTAAAATGTATTATAAAATATATTTACAAAAATATAATTTCTCTCTCTTAAACCTACCTTAAATTCAAATCCTATACCAAATTCAAATAAGAATCCAACCCCACTTATAAACCAAACGGCCCCTTAGTCATCGTCTAAACCCATAGTCATTCCCATGTGTATACCAAACACCCTTAAGAGTCTTTTTGTTGCAACATTATATGTTGTTTGGATAATAGTCTCACCAAGTAAAAGTGGTCTTTTTGGACCAACAATTACATGAACAAGCTCTAAAAAGCAATGCAACATAGTTACATAGGCAACATAAAATATGCAATTACAGCTTGTCACACAATGTCAACATTTTCCAAACATCTACAATTAAACTGAAAACGGCCAACATCTTAATTTCGCATCACTTATACACTATCCCCCACCTTTGACCAGATCGATTCATATCGTGGCCAAGTGACTTGGAATGATATTTTTCTACAAGTATCGGCCCAAACCTTTTCATAGCCAGGTTTACGCTTTGCCTATGCTTCACGTTTTTATCTGGACGCGTCAGGATATAATCAGATATGAAAATAATTTTCTCTAATTACTTGAGATTACTCCACAACCATGTCAATCACCATATATTAACAAGTCAGGTCATAATCTTAGCAGATTTTTCAGTACATCAAAGCGAGCACTGAGCAAACAAAGATAGTGTCATTCGGAAAACCCAAAAAGGGAGTATCTCAATTTTTACAAGTATGTGGAATAAAATACCAAAGTTGTATGACCAGTAATTTGTACAAGTTAGTTTGTAACGCTTCAAGTTTGGATATGTTTTTTTAGATGAATACATGTTTTGGTAACTGTGTGCTTAACTTTCACCAACGGGACATAAACTCTTCACTTTAAAAAAATAATCAAACAAAGAAACAAGTAAGGATCAAGATAAAGGTCACGTTTCAACTGCACAAGTTCTTTATCACAAAATAGCTGGACTAGGCTATATCCAAACGTGATTTGATATTCTAAATTACTTAAGAACAGACTGCACAACCAATCTACACGAGTAATCTATACCTCATTTTCACTACATTGATCCCATAATATCATGATAAAGACTACACATACCATTCAACACATAATCATACCTCGCATATTCAGCAACGAAAAGGTGCGACTCGCTACTGTAACGGCGTTTGCGCTCTTCACTACATTTTTTGCCAAATGCTTAGCTAACCCCAGAAATATCTACATCACAAAAGATATTATGCATAATAAGGATCGTGTTAAAGTAGTATTGGAAATACACTTTATCAAACTTTCTGCATAATTCCGTTTGTTGTGGCATTACCAAGGTAGGCGAAAATTAGGAGTACTAAAATCAAGAACATTTATCACCATCAACAATGTTTCAGGACTACAATAGCAACTGTAAGCCCATGAGCATTGTGCAAATTAAAGTACAACCAAAGAGCTACATCACACTTCCGTAACCACAATCCATGTTGATGCTGGTAACCAAAGCCACATACCTCTATATGATTGTGTCACATGTGTTCCTCGATTCCACAAACTTTTCGATCCTGAAAGTAAAAAAGGAAAGAATGAGCCTAAGTAACTGGATGTATTAAGCCTCAGGTGCTGAAATCACAATTGTAGTAGTTTCACGAATTACGAAACAATATATACATATTTAACAATATGAGAGTGTCTGATAGGGGGTGTAAACTTAGAAACTTGTTACAAACCGGATCATAAAGCACTATTTGGTTGCGCCAGAATTCCAAGCGGGGCAGGAGCACCCTTCCTGGAAAAAATAAAAGCAGGCAGAGGCAGTGAGGTGGATTCAAGCAAAGCGTTTAATTCGGACAAAAAACTAAGGTTGTAGGCATCTAAACTTATTATATGGTGCTTTGTAGACTAGATCTTACCGGATCTAGATTTTTTTCCACCAAAAGACTCGGGAGACAAAATGATTACCTTGGAGCCCTATAATACAAAGCAATCATAGTTATCAGCAGTACTATAGGCATACAAAGTATCATCATACACTATAAAATACTTTCAAATATAAGTAAATTGCATTTATAGTGACATACTAGAAGCTATGCCTCGAAGCTTAACACCTTTTGCGATACAAATATATTTATATTTGATGGACACTAACCATGAGCTTGCAGTATCAACCAAGATTCAGAAGATCATTCTAATATAATCCAAATATCAGGATTTTAATTCTAAAACTGCTGCTAAGAAGATGATACCAAGGACGCTTGCTCGAAATAATCATCAGAACTGAGAACAAATTGCTTTTTGTATTCACACACATTTGATTTAAAAATTCTTCTATTTTAACGCAATACATCAATAAAATACCTAAACGCTAGTTGTTGTCATGTCATGAGCCTCATCCCCCCAAACAAACAATTATAACGATACCATCAGATCATTTACTTAATCTTATAAACTCTCTTACCACACAAACAAGTAAATACAATCTTTCATCACAATTGCAAAATATGTAGTCACAAAACATTTTATTGACAAAATAATTTATGGTGTATGATACCATACCTACAACAAAAATATGGATACTAAATAAACAAGATACAATCCAATTTTGTTGCTCGTAAATGTTCTAGTAATAGAGATAAATATACCTTCTTGACCTTTGAGATAGTTTCAGCTGATTCAGGACTTATTGCTATAAGTTTCCTTTCAGCCAAGCTTTCAGATGTCAAATTTCTCTTGGACATTCTCCGAGTCATAATTGCTTCTTGAGAATCCATTCCCTGCCTTACAGCAGCAGCAGCAGCAGCATTACAGGTACCTTCGCTGTACGGACTGCCAGATCTACCTTTCCTGTTTTTCTTCTATATGGATATATGGATTAAATTAACAAGATACCATCCAATAGAGTTGTTCGTAGATCCTTTTGCATCTAAACTCTAAAGATATAAAGTGATAAACATACCTTCTCGGCCTTTGAGATAGTTCTAGCTGATTTAGGACTTATTGCTATGAGTTGCCTTCTAGCCGAGCTTCCAGAAGTCAAAGTTCTTTTAGACTTGGTCCGAGTCCTAATTGTTTCTTGATAATCAACTCTGCGCCTTGCAGATGTCAGAGTTCTTTTAGACTTGGTCCGACTCATAATTGTTTCTTGATAATCAACTCTGCGCCTTGCAGCTGTATCAGAGGAGGCATTTACTATGAATCCATCACCCACACTCGCGCAACTTGACGGATCCGAAAACTTAGTTTTAGAAAATTTTGCGTTTCTATCACCTTTTCTTGTGGCAACCTGCAATTCACCGTGTACATCAGCATCCTCATTTTTTCCCCGGTTTGAAATACCAACTTCCAAAGTTAACTTTTTTCTTCGAACCTCAAGATCTTTGTCATTCTGTTTTCCTTTTATAGTGAACCTATTATTCATATCCTGAGAGCAATTTGCAGCTTCATTTGAATCTTGTTCACATGCAACAGAAAGATTAAAGGAAATGTTCTCTAAATTCTGCTCATCGAGATTTCCAGCCTTTGTATTTGATAAGACATCATTCTTATCCTTCCGAAATATGTCAGTATTTTCTAACTTCTCAGGGTCAATAGGAGTTACTTTGTCCAAATTGCCAATCTTTTTTAGTAAAGAACGACTTTTACTGCCAGAAGCACCTGAACACTTGGATATTGCAGCTAAGTCATTTCTTATGACGTTATGCTTCATGTCATGAACATCAATGTTCAAGGGACTCATTCTTAAACTTGGACCATCCTCGATATCTGACGTCAGGGGAGATCGTTCACAAAAAACTCCATGTCCAGCTTCAGTAATATCCTCCTGTTCAAAATGTTGGAATTATATATCAAGACATTCAAATAAATAATCACAAAACATCAAAGTAATCATGCGGAAGCGTATAGGATTTATTAATGAACAATTAATTAACATAAAAGAATATGCGTACCTTTTCTTGATTCTAGCCGAACAAGAATCAAATCCACAAACTAGCAACGGATGAACCCTAATTTGATTTAATTAGGATTATGTGAATTACCCCTTACCGTTTTGTAATTCAATCCAAGATAATAACAATAGTGTGTTATTACTATGTTCTTGTACACACGTACTAAACCGAATTAAAGTAATGCTAGTTTTTAGTAAACGAATAACTTGATGTGGAAAAGGTTATGGATCGACACCCACAAAGGTGTGGCCGATTGGTTTGGACAAAAACACACACAAAACAATTTTTAGGGTTTAGCTTATGAGCACAAGAGATGGAAAAATAAAACCCCTAGCCTTGTTTATATACCCAACTAAACTTGGTGAACAAGTTGGTTTTTCTTTCCTTGTTTTGTGTCCCTAGGCCGATCGGTTAAGGAGTCCCCAAAGGGATTCCGGAACCTTCCCAACTTTTGCAATTTAGTCCTTTTCCATAAACATTTAACGACCGTTAGTCCATTACATTAATTACATAACGTCCGTTAGTTATTTCGTTTAATAAATAAATAAATACAACATTTATATTTAATTATTAACTTTAAATTCTCATACGTAAAGTGTGCAATCCCATAGTCTCGAGTTCGATCCTAACTCACGTCTACTAATTTATATCCATAAAACCAACAGCTCCCACTTGGATATATCTTAATAGAGTGATCACATCCGGTTAGCGTCTAGCAACACTTCGATGCCTCTAGTACAACTCGAGCAAGGCTCCTGGAAAACCTTTTAATGATTTCTCATTATTATTATCTTTTTGTTTCTAATACCTTGTTTAATAAATATATGGAATTAAGTCATTCTTTATAAAACTATTCTGTTTCTCGTTTGTAAGTGATTGACCAAGATTACCGAATCATCTAAACATATTTAGGGGAGATTTGGGTGCGGCCGCACAAACATCTTGTCATCCCTACGAGGGGCCCAAGCAGATATTAAACTCCAAATAAATTTGAAGGAACAAATTCTATCTTGACTACAAAAATAACCCACAAACTTTGTAACATTTCAAAAACAACCCTTATGACTACCAATTACGTATAGCGTTAAGTTGCTTCACAGAAATGCACTACATTCATGACACTTATCTGGTATCTCAAGTCCGAGGATAACTATTCATAATTTACTTATAACAATATCCACAAAGTAAATTATGTAGTTGGGATAAGTCCTATATTCAATTCATTGAATATCATCTGAAATTGGTATGCATTCTCATCAATATACTTTCAAGTATATTCTACCACATCTCTCAGATTTGTCTTAATTTAATGATACTCCCATATCATTAATCGACAACGGACATTTAGAATAACTTAGTTACTCATGGATTAAACATGCAAATATAGGACAACAATATTATAAATGAAAATAAACATAATCCAAACTTTATTTCATTAAAATAATAAATGTTTTACAATATCCTTTATCCAAATACTAATCACAGTTATGCATGAAACTTTTAGCTAAACGAAGTCCAATTTCATTGGCAAGTCATACAAGCTTGTCTTTAGCTAAAGCCTTAGTGAACGGATCAGCTGAGTTATCATCTGTGTGAACTTTCAATAGATTTATTTCACCTTCCTGGACTTGTTCCCAAACATAGTGATACTTAGTAGAAAATGTCCGGTGCCCTTCATGACTCCGGGTTCATTGGCAAATATGATTGCAGCAGAATTGTCACAATACATATCAATAGGCAATTCAATTGAAGGCATAACACCAAGCCCTGAAATGAATTTCCTAATCCAAACTACCTCCATTGCAGCTTCCAAGCAGCTATGTATTCGCTTCGCCGCAGACATCGCAATCGTACTCGCTTCTTGCTCTTTCCAGTCAACTGCTCCTCCATTGATGACAAAGACATAACCCGTCTGAGACTTCGTATCATCTTTATCACACCGCCAGGACGCATCACAGTAACTGTAACACCAAGTTCTGTCCGGATTTCCTCCATACACTAAAAACATATCTTTCGTATTCCTAAGATACTTTAGAATATGTTTAACAACAATCCAGTGAAGTTCACCCGGATTCTGTTGATATCGACTGGTCATGTTTTGGCTTAACGCCACATCGGCCTTGTGCATCTCACAAAGCATACATAATAGATCCTACACCGAAGCATAAGGAACTTTCGCATGCGTGCCACCTCGGCAGTGTTGAAGCACACATATCGCTACATAAGCCATGCTTTACTTCCATCGGCAAATATCCTTTCTTGGAATTTTGCATATTGAATCTCTTCAATATTTTATCAATGTAAGCGCTTTGACTTAAACCAATTAACCGCTTTGACCTATCTCGGTAGATCTTGATTCCCAGAATATATGCAGCTTCTCCTAAATCCTTCATGGAAAAACACTTCCCAAGATATGCCTTAACATTTTGTAAACTCGGAATGTCTTTTCCCATAATTAATATGTCATCGACATAAAGAATTACGAAAATTACATTACTCCCACTAACTTTGTGATATACACATGGCTCATCAAGATTTTGAATAAATCCATACCTTTTGATTTCTTCATCAAATCTTTTATTCCATTGCCTTGATGCTTGCTTCAATCCATAAATGGACCTTTGAAGTTTGCATACACGGTTTGGAAATTGTGGATTCACGAACCCCTCAGGTTGTTTCATATAGATGTCTTCATCTAAGCGACCATTTAAGAAGGCGGTTTTGACATCCATTTGCCATATCTCATAGTCATAGTATGCCGCTATAGCTATGAGAATTCTAATAGCTCTAATGTCCGCTACAGGAGAAAATGTCTCCTCGTAATCAATGCCATAAGTTTAAGTAAAACCTTGCGCAACTAGACGAGCTTTATAGACGTGTACATTGCCATCCATGTCAGTCTTAATTTTATAGAGCCACTTACTTCCAACCACCGTGGCGTTTGGAGGTAAGTCAACCTCTACCCAGACTTCATTTTCTCTCATGGATTGCATTTCCCCATTCATTGCAACCTACCATTTTGCCTTGTCGACTTGCCATGGCAGCTTTATAACTAGTAGGCTCTCCAAGATCTCCTAACATAGTTTCCTCAACCTCTACGTTAAGACATAGACGTTCAGATGCACGCGTATTCCTTATGGATCTACGAACGGGAATCACTTCAACTTCGGTGGAGGACCCGGACTATCGTTCTACCGAAGTACGTTAGTGTTTTCGAAGGTAATGCATCTTCTTGATCATCTTCCAGATCATAAACTCTCCCACTGAATTCTTGAGATACAAGATCTCTTTCAAGAAAATCTCCATACCTAGCAACAATTACTTTATTTTCAGTTGGATAGTAAAAGTAGTAACCCATAGTTTCCTTAGGGTATCCTACGAAGATACACTTTACAGATCTTTGTTGGAGTTTATCTGCTGAGTCACGCCTAACATACTCGCAACCCCGGACCTTTCAAATAAGACAGGTTAGGAGCTTTACCATGCCATATTTCATATGGTGTCTTATCAACCTTCTTTGTGGGAACCATATTTAGAATGCGAACAGGTGATTCCAAAGCATAATCCCAAAAGGATAAAGGTAGAGTGGTAAGATTAAACATAGATCGTATCATGTCCAACAATGTACGATTTCTTCTCTCAGATACACCATTTTGTTGTGGATTATATGAAGAAGTGAGATTCGGACAATTCCATTCTCAGCTAAGTAATCTTTAAACTCTTGGCTTAGATACTCGCCTCCTTTATCGGATCGAAGAGCTTTAATCTTCTTTCCCAATTGCGTTCTACTTCACTTTGAAAACCTTAAATGTTTCAAACACCTCATGTTTATGCTTAAGTAAATAAACATAACCATAACGGCTGAAATCATCAGTAAAGGTTAAGAAGTAGCTAGCACCTCTCTTTGACACATGTCTAAGTGGTCCACACACATCCGTATGAATAAGACCAAGTAGATCAGAAGCCCTCTCCATATTGCTATGAAAAGGTTTCTTAGTCATCTTCCCCGATATGCATGACTCACATTTATCAAATGATTCATCATTGATATTTTGCAAAAGCCCTTCTTGTTGCAGCTTATGCATGCGAGCCTTGCCGATATGAGCAAGTCTACAATGCCAAAGATAAGAAGAATTCAAGTCTAACTTTATCTTCTTGTTAATGCTAAACATTGAATTATTATTATTGTTAGATTCATTTCCAATCACATCAATTTCAAACACACCATTCACAGTAATTGCTTTAAAATAAAATACACCATTTAAAGAAACATCAATTCCATTACTTGAAATAGTATGAGTAAAACCATCATCCAACAAAACTGAAAAGGAAACAACACCTCTAATTATAGAAGGTGCGTAATGACAATTGTTCAATAACAGTACTAAGCCCGAAGGCAATACTAAACTAAACGTTCCTATGGCTTCAACAGTTGCATGTGCGCCATTTCCCACGTCAGGATATTGCTCCCCATAGGCAAGCTTCCTTTCCACTCTAAATCCCCGCAGTGTATTACAAATGTGAATACCACGTACCGTATCATATACCCGGAATTATTATGATTTAGAGTAAACAATTCAATGACAAATAAATTACCGGTAAGAACCTACCAAGGACCCTTCATACTTCTTTTTATTTGCCCGCAATTCATCAAGATAGAGAGCACAGTTTCTCTTCCAATGCCCAACGCTCTTACAGTGGTGGCATGCTTGATCCTTTTTAGGATTTTCCTTCCTCGGAGTAGGGTTCTTCTTGGGTTGAGGTTGATAGGCCATCACCTGTTTGCCTTTGTCAACCTTTCCCTTACCCTTCCCCTTCCCCTTCTTGTTGTTCGCACGCTGCGGTTTTGGCTTATTAATCCTTCCACCCTGAATAGCAAGTACCTGGGCGGTAGGAACCTTTTGAGGTAACCCTTTCTCATAGTCAATAAGCAATGCGTGTAGGTCAAGAATCGTCTTCCCCACGCATTGCATATTGAAATTTCGACAAAACCATTGAAATCCTTGTTAAGGGATCGATTAATCGATTCACGCCATGTCATCATCATAAGTTTTGCCAAGTGCTTTTAGCTGGTCCATGTAACCTTTCATTTCCAGTACATGAGCACTCACGGGTTTACCCTCACCTTGCCTACAGCTGTGTAATGCGTCGGTCAAGTCATAAATCTCGACAGCAGTTGGTTTCTCAAACATAGTTCGAAGTTCATTGAGCATATTATATGGGAAATAATGTTCGAACCGCTTTTGAAGAGCGATTCCATTGTTCCCAACATAAGACAAGCCACATCATTATGACGCTTATACTCAAGTTGCCAAGCATCAATTTGAGCTTGAGTAGTTTCAGGACCAGTTGGTTGTTCAGGGCAAGGTTCATAAAGATATCAACCGGTCACAACTCTACAGACAATTCTCAAAGAGCGGTGCCAATCATTGAAATTCTTAGAGCGAGTCAACTTTTCTCGATCAAAAAAGCTTTTGAACGCAGAACTTAGTTATCGTTATTTTGAGCCATTTCTACAGAAAAAGTTCAAGTATTAGTATTTTCGATAATACAACTTTTTAAGAAAATAAAATATACCCAACGGTAATATAAACATATAACCATATAATTTTCTCGAAAACTAGGATCCAAATTATCATACGTTCATCACATCAGTTGATCGCTAGCAACGAACGCATATAATAAGGTAATCTGTCGAACATTAATTGGCAAACAATTTCCAACTCCTAGATCATTATGGGATTTATATTTTCCAACGCTATTGCAAATATAAACATGTTTCATCCCATCTTATGCCTTGAGTCCAGATCTCACTTACTACTCAATTTAAGTGTCTAACTTAAAGAACTGCAAATATGTCCATGTAAGGTCTGACTTTACATAGAGATTTACCTCTCCATTACAATCTCGCCAAGTACTGTCATGACGTAAATTGCAACTTCAAGTGTCCCTTTAATTAGATGGCATAAAACTTAATTTACAAGGGTACTAGTTTTGATTTTATGTGGTCAAATCAAATATGTACAAAGATGTCATGCATTCATCTTGTAGCATAATTTTAATAAAAAACTTTTATTACCAATTCATAAAGATCAAATTATCAAAGTTTTGATTGAGGTATTGGGTTCACCAATCAAGCAATTTAGTATTAATTATCATCCATTATACCGTACTTTTGCATAAGTGTAAACACTTAGTGTTTCGGGTAATTACCACCGAAGTGGCGCATGGAATTAAAACTAATTCGTCCTTAAGATGAGCTTGCACATTTTATGGCTTACTAAGTAGCTCCACTCGAACTTACAGAGGCCAGAGGACCAGGTAAGCGCGAAGCATAACCTAAGACATCCTTTCAGTGTGATTGTGCGCACTTCTTTATTAACCCCTTTATAGTTCATTCTAATGGGTGAGCCGTTCACACCATTTGTACCAAAGTCACCAATCAATTAAACTATGAAAACTTAACTCTTCCAAAACAAATCAAATTTCGCCATTGTTTAATCCGTATTATTTTTCTATTCAAAAATTACCCTTTGCTTAAACTGTCGCACATAATAAACAAACAAGTAATACCAATAAAAAATAAACTACTAAAAACAATGCGCACATAATAAACAATTTATACGTGTAAACAAGTAGCCACATGCAACTTATTCGATAAAACCCTATTAATAATTAATATCTAGGTTAAAATTAATGTATATATTAATTAGGGCTTTCACTCCATCGATAGAAAGTGAGCCACATACATCGACGAATCGATTGAGTAAACCCATAATTAATAATATACCAAATTGCACATAATTGATTCATTAATTATACATAATTGGAGTCTTCCCCAATTCAAGATTTATCGTAATTAAATATGTCTCAACAATTTAAACAATTATCAAAGCAACTTATCCATGACTAACATGCATGTATAATCATGGATATCATAACAATTATACACATAAGTCACAAGATCGCATATAAAAATTCCATGACACATAACAAATTATTCACGAATTAATCACGTAATCAATATTAATTCTAGGTTTTAATAAGGTTAGCAAACAATTTTCAAAACCCTAAAAATTTATACATGTGTCGAACTAAAAAAAATTAGGGAACGCCCCAATTAATAAAAAATCGACCAAACATAAATTAAACATAAACTCTAGATAAACATAGCAAACAACATATAAGTATTTGTTTTATTACGCGTTTATGTAATTAATTACTCATTAAAACCAATGACTCGTGATGCCACTGTTGGAATTATATATCAAGACATTCAAATAAATAATCACAAAACATCAAAGTAATCATGCGGAAGCGTATAGGATTTATTAATGAACAATTAATTAACATAAAAGAATATGCGTACATTTTCTTGATTCTAGCCGAACAAGAATCAAATCCACAAACTAGCAACGGATGAACCCTAATTTGATTTAATTAGGATTATGTGAATTACCCCTTACCGTTTTGTAATTCAATCCAAGATAATAACAATAGTGTGTTATTACTATGTTCTTGTACACACGTACTAAACCGAATTAAAGTAATGCTAGTTTTTAGTAAACGAATAACTTGATGTGGAAAAGGTTATGGATCGACACCCACAAAGGTGTGGCCGATCGGTTTGGACAAAAACACACACAAAACAATTTTAGGGTTTAGCTTATGAGCACAAGAGATGGAAAAATAAAACCCCTAGCCTTGTTTATATACCCAACTAAACTTGGTGAACAAGTTGGTTTTTCTTTCCTTGTTTTGTGTCCCTAGGCCGATCGGTTAAGGAGTCCCCAAAGGGATTCCGGAACCTTCCCAACTTTTGCAATTTAGTCCTTTTCCATAAACATTTAACGACCGTTAGTCCATTACATTAATTACATAACGTCCGTTAGTTATTTCGTTTAATAAATAAATAAATACAACATTTATATTTAATTATTAACTTTAAATTCTCATACGTAAAGTGTGCAATCCCATAGTCTCGAGTTCGATCCTAACTCACGTCTACTAATTTATATCCATAAAACCAACACAAAAGCCATAACGAGCGATCTTGATCAGAACAAACAAGATTCAGAGCTGACTTTGCCTAGAACTTTTTGAGATCAGATATTATAAAATTTAGAAGAATAAGTGACAGATATTTTGTCAAGAAAGAGTTTCGATGAATATTAATGCTCTGTTTGTTTTATGGAATATACTCGAGCAGAGTGAAAAAAAGGTACTGCACTGAAGATAATGAAAACACACTTTACGCTTTAAGAAAAATAGACTAAACGTAAAAACTGAATTTTGGGTTGTTGAACTTAGACACTGCGATGAAAGTTAGAAACAAGAACAGAAATATTTGACAAATGGAGATGCATAACAAGAAAACCTACATGTGCAACTTCAAGTGAGGATGCATCAGGAACAGTAATAGTTTCATTGCTAAAAACAGTGTGGTCAGGCTCACGCCCTTGAACTCCTATATCCACAGTGAAGATATCACTATCTTGCAAGGGTAAAGAAACACTTTGAAATCCTGTATCCACAGCAAATTCCTCCCAATGACAGGGAAAACCAATTTTAAAATGATCAAACACCTGTAAGGGTAAAGAAATATTACATTATTATGGATAATTAAACTAAAATGAGCAAAATGTTCCTAGTCTTTTTGGCTACAATAATCAAACATCATAATTCTTAAAGATGGATATGAGCTGCACTTATTCTCAATTGCGCAGCTATCTTGCTATCCTCGTCTTGTAGATCAACTATCTGTTGAGCTTACAAGGTGATATATGATATATGATTTAACACAATGTATTAGCAACAGTCAACAGATGGCTACAGATACTAATTCAGATTTCAGATAGCTAGTGCTCACTTGAATAAACAGCAAGTTTTTTTTTGTATTTCTATCCAAGTTTCTAATATGAATGGCTTTTTTCCTCGCCAAATTCGAATTGTGAAGCCTATGAATCTTTCCTTAGTTTTATGAAGTACGAAACATGTATTCTTTACTCGGTATTCAATCAGTCACTCTGCATGTTAAACCTCTAGTACAATTAAAAGTCTAGAATGCAGCTAACAGCATGTCTTTCTTGATAGATATCTAACATAAAATGCAATTGAACCCAACAGTTGCGTAAGGCGGTGGGTTCAAACCCCGTGAATTATTCGGCCAAAAGGTCGGAAATCATGGTTACCAAAAAAAAAAAAAAAAGTACTCGTACATACAGTTCGTTGATCGAGGCAACTAAACTTACTTCTCAAAACAGTGAAAGCTAGCAAACATTTGTGGTTCTTTCACTTCTTTGTGAACAGAATCGCCTTAAAAAAGAACCTCATTAAGGATAACGGAACAAGAAAAAAATGTTGAATTAGCACAGTTAAAAAGACCCTCGTAAGTCTCAGTTGAATACCAGTTAAAAAAAAAAAAAAACCATTCTTCTTGAATTAGAAGATGTATCACAAAACAAAAGTCTATGACTTAGATATAATTATGACCCAAAAATAACGATGCTATTCAAGAGACAAAAGAGATGGTTAAAAAGGTAATACAGCTACCAACACTGCTAACAATTTAAGTGCAAATAAAACACAACACATTATATCAGATAGTCAAGATTCGTCTGAATACCTTATCTGGGAATCCATTTTCAAGCGTTTGATTCTTGTTAATGTCGCCATCCAAAATGATATGTATTCCGTCAACAGTCTCTAACCCATGGTAATCAAACGCCTTAAGTATAGGGGCAGAAGTGAAGCACTGCTCAGCCTGATTCCTATAATTTCATCCACAACCAAATGGATACATTAATTACATGTCAATTTGACAATAAATATAGAAACAAGTATGTGTAGAAAACAGTTGACTCAATAACACAGACAGCAAAGAATATAAAAAATTTACGTTCAAATCATATCATCCTATGGTTCTATCAGTTAGGAAACGTAAATCTTCAGTCCAAAAGAATAGAGTTATCGAAAAATACCAATCTAACTTAGCTTCCAAATATAACTAACTTATTTGTTATTGATTAGGTGTTATGTTCTAACATATTTGGGATCTGTTTTATGGGGAAGGCGCTACGATGGAATTTACATAAGGCGGTATTTGGATGTTTTGTTTTAATGAGATAGTCTGATTAAAGTAAATATCTTTTGTCTTATCACCAAAACAAAATAACCAAAGATACAAAAGGATGCAAACATCAAAGCAACTAAACCAAATGTAATCCACAACACACTCCTAAACTTATCCTTCTTTTCCATCTCAAACTCCAATGGAACGCCATACGCCCATACTAATCCCTTTAAATACGTAAAGCCCCACGGTACCAATGCCATAAAAGAAAACCGAAAGCCCACCAAGCACTACTAAAACCGTTGTAGTATTCAAATATATCATCACTTTTCAGCCATAAACACACCCATAGCCTCAATATCTTATTAATGACTAGTTGGATACCCGCGCATAGCGGCGGTGATAAATATAGTTATATTATAAGGGTTTTGCTAACCTATGCCCAGTGGGTACGTATTAACGGGTTAATAAAAGGAATGTATTCGTTCATTTAAGTGTAAATTATGTTCAAATATAGTAATTTATCAGTTTATTTAATGTATATTAAATGCATTTATTTAGTTAAAACCACTTAATTTGGTAAACACGCCCTTACTATCTCACATTACACATGTCCAAGACGAGACTTGAACCCACAACTACATGGTTGGGGAGCATTCTACACCACATGAGGTACCGCTAGGCTACAACCCTTTGGTTTATTTTCCGAGTTTATGGGATTATTTAGGGGGTGCTTGTTTATGTTTTTTGGGCTTATGTTTCCGAAGCCCAATTTTTTCGGCTTATGTTGAAACATGTGTAAGTTTATTATGTCATTAAAATTTATATAAGCCCATAAGGGGTGTTTGTTTAAGCTTATATGTGGCTTATGAGCCCTTTTGTTTTTCAGCTTATATTTCATAAGCCCCAATTTTTCGGCTTATTTTATATAATTTTATTAGTTAATAGTTTATTATGATATAGTACTCCGTAATAAACTTATATAAGCCCATAAGTCTGAAAATAAGTCGGAAAATTGTGGCTTATGAAATATAAGCCGAAATCAAATAAGCTAATAAGCCCACATATAAGCTTAAACAAACACCCTTTAAGTAGTATTTTTTTTTTTTTTAAAGCCGGAAAAATTGGGTTTATTAAACATAAGCGAAAAACAGGGTTGTAGCCCATAAATAAGCTTAAACAAACACCCCTTTAGATGTTAGATCACCACTAAGCTAGCTGAAAAAAATGAGCTTACTAGATTTTCCAAATTTAGCCCGAAAATTAAGCTAATTTTTATTTTAAAAAAAAAACCCAAAACATCTTTTTAGGACTTAAAAAAAAAAAAAAAAAAAAAAAGTGAAGAAAGTACTGATAAATAGGGGCAGTGATGCCTTGAACACCAATGGCACTTCTACCATCGTCAGTCTTGAGACTAGTGAGCCACCAATCTTGCAAAGTTACCTGTTGTTTTTCAAAAAGAAAAAAAAAATGTGACAACAATTTATAAACTGTAAACAAACTTATTTAAGAAAAGTAAAAGTTACATTTGGAGGGAAGTAAGAAGAAGAAGAAGAAGGTGTGCAGAAGTTGTCAGCAGTAGTTATGTCATTAGACACCATTGAAGGGTGAAATAATCTTTTGACTGAATCCCAAACTTTCATTTTTTGTGTTTTGTTTTGTTTTGTTCAGATTTTGAGGTTCTTATCCAACGGTCTTTTAACATTTTTGCATTTATTTTAAAATATTTGGTCAATCTTTTTTGTATCATGTACGGTCTTTGTTTATAGTTTTTAGAGTAAAACAAGTTTTTAATGCATGATGTACAATGCTATTAAATCATTATTTGGGAAAATATGTAATTATTAAAGTTTGAGTGGGGATGTATGTAAATGTCTTTTTTTTTTAAAGAATATCTCACATAATAAGAGGTATTATTGGGATACAAGCTCATTTTTTAGTTTTTTATGAAACTTGTTGAAGATATTAAAAACATTGCAGTTAACTTTTAGTTAGCTAGTTTGTCAATTTGTATTTGGCTTAACTATGTACGAATGTGACATTGCGACATGTCTTTCAATTAGGTGGTAACGAGTTGGATAACCCGCGCGATGCTGCGGGATTTTTTTTGTAAACGTGTTGTTGAAGATAATACGTGATTTGTGAATTTATTAATGTACTTATTTGGTTTGAATATTTAGGTTGTTTGTTTTCGTAGAGTCGGTAGTAGGTTGTGAATGTGTTATAAATGTATTTGACGTTTTTTTTTTTTCTGATGGTAGTTTATTGTCGGGTTGGGGTAGTTTATTGTCGGGTTGTTTTGTATGTATAATAATTTATAAGAAAATGTAATACTTTTATGCAAAAACATAAGTTTTTATATACTTATTTTGTTATATGTAAAGTTTTTGGGCTTGCCTAAAAGATGTGGGCCTTTTCCAACAGCCCAGTTGTATATCCTTCTGTGTTAGAGTTATATGTAGTTTTAGGGTTTTTAGTATTGTTTGTAGAAATTTGGGCGTCTCTCTTAGACGTGCTAAGTTTTTTCGTTTGGATTAGAATAAAGTGTGTCAAGCGTTGCTGTTGTTAAAGGTAATTGATTATTTGTATATGTTGTCTTATGATTAATGGAAGGTATACGCCGTTCTTATTTGTTCATTGGTAATGGTTTTTTTTTCTTTTTCTTGAATGTTATATGAAATACGTGTTCAATTTATATGTTATCAGAATTATTTTAGTCAAGAAAAATGTTGATATAAGCATGTGTTGGTTTTGTAGTTGTGGTTTGTTTGGATTTGTGTATGCTATGTACTTTCTCTGTTTTCAAGGTGCTTTTAGGTCAGTGTAGGTATTTGTTTTACTTTGGTTCGAGAATCTTTTGTTGCAGCAATAATTGGCGAATTACTATTTCAATTTGGTTAGAATAACTTGTTGGTACAGTAAATTTAGGGTCTATATAAGTTTGCCTTTTATTTGGGTGTATATAGTTATGATCAGTATTTAACAAATTCTCTGGGAAAAATGGTGTTAACCCCTATCATTGATGAACTTAAGTATGCATGTGGTTCGGATGAACTACACCATGCTTTCAAGTTCCTTTTTGCAAAGGAGAAGGGTGAGAATGAGGTCTTTCTTATGTTCATTGGACAGAAATGTGATGATATACGTCATAGGATTGAAAACAGGATTGAATTATTGGAGGAGGGTCGTAGGTTGAGTGAATTTAGTGATGTTGCAAGTGATGCTGTTGAATGCCTAGAGGAGGCGCATAATAGGGATCATGAAATCCTTGTTGCACTGATCGGTGTACTGGATTTGGGTAGGGAAGCACGGATTGAGAAAGGTCGTCATGTTTTTACTATGGAGTTGTATGATTAGGGTTCTTTGTTGCATGGTTGTTTGCTTGTTGGTCTGCCGTTTTTTATGTTTCGTGTCGACGTTCTATGTGTTAGGGTAACAGTTTAGTGTTAATCTGTTATGGTATCTTTGTAACTTATGTTTTATATGAATAAAAGTTACATTTGTTTGTGTTCAAGAATGTATTTGTTTTGTGTTTTGTTGTGTAAAAACTGTTTGAAGTTGTTATTCTAAATTGATTGAGGCTAAAGCCTGTGTATTTTTTCTTTTATAGGTTTTCTTCTGTTTTTTTTATTATTATTATTATTATTATTATTTTATTGTAGATGTTGTGTATATTGTACTGACTCTGCGCATGGTCATGTATGTTTTTGTATGTGTAGTTGATGGCTCCTCGTTTTCCTAAGTTGAAAAAAAATTTCACAACAGATAGGTGATGATCATATTGACAGTATTTTTCGTGCTGTGTTTTCTTGTGAAAAGAGGGCTTATAAGTGTGATCATAAGAATTACTGTGAAATGATTGAAGAAGTTGAAAGTCGTATTGATTATAGGCATGGTATAATTATGGAATTGAAGAATCTTGAGAGAGATACTGATGTTGATGAATATGTGGCTGCTTTAAAGGCTGTAGAGCATGAAGATCTCGGTGAAGTGTCGTGGTTACTTCACAGGAGTTATGTTGTTGCATTGCGTGTGGGTGAAAAATCCAGACTTAAGAAGAAGCTTAAGAAATGAATATAATGTCGCTGGTTTAACTGTAGTTGATCTTTTGTATGATGAAGTGGTCTTATGTTAGGTAGTCTTTTGTTTAGGCTAACTGTGTAGATGGATTAGATGTGGGTGTTATTTTAATGGTAGAATGGTGTCATTATGGAGGTTGTCTTTTGTTGATAGGTAGGTTGAATTTTCAATGGTGTTGTGGTATGAAGGGCGGTGTATGTATGTTTACATTAGGTGTGTTAGTATTGTCTTTTGTTGTATGGATGTTTATGCTTATATGAATGTAAATATAAGGTTTTATGCTAGTATGGTGACACTCTTGTTTTGGTTATTGTTTATGAAGTTTAGCAGTTTTGTGTATTGTATGTGTTGGTGGATCAAAATGATTATTTAGTGGTAATTATTGTTATATTTTGTAGATGAGTTTCATACATTGGTTATATATAAATATGGTTACTAATACTGTTGGTGTAGACATATTACAAAAGCCATAAATACATTGTCCATAGGTTAAAAAGGTATTGTTCCAACATTATTGTTACATAAGATATATATTTACAGCAGTATGTTTCTTATAGGGTTGGTGCGATATCGAGTGGATGATCAAAAGTATGGGTGTGAGATGAAACCTGCAATTAAACATATAAACTTTTGGAACATTAGTAATGATGTTGTTAATTTTCCTGCATGAATGCTGGATTATATGGTAACTTACCTTTGTAGGAGGAGCTATTCTTTTTTGTTTTTTTTTGCTGTCACCTGCTTTAGCTTCAAAAAGTGGTCGTTTAGCAGTCATGTGTTCACTTGGTTGGCCACCACTTTTAGTAGCTAATATGTTTGGTGTGATGACAGATGGTGGTGGTGTTTTAGTGCCTACCATAAAACAAATTCTTGCATATCAGTTGATGTTAATACATTTTAAATTTTATTATTATTATTATTATTTATTTATTTATTTATTTTTATTATTATTTTTTTCTTTGTTTACCTGAGGAAGACGTGTCTGCATTGTCAGACGGGTTGGCGCTCTCTATATTTTTGATAGATTCTTGTTGAGGTTGTTCTGCTGCCATTCCTGTTTAGTAAAAATAGTATGTTAATATAGTAAATATAATAATGTTGTTTTTTTGCTGATTATTAAATGTTTACCTGAGGATGTTGTTGCAATTTGGTGCGCTACATCTGGTTTGTCCAAAATTCTGTTCAGAACAAAATTTGGGGGCTCTTGTTTGGAAGTAGTATTGTAGTGAAACTGAAAAATATGTGTTTTGCCGATGATCGATGTTATTTTTTCTGGAAACACTTTTGGGTCAGGGTCTTTGATTGATGCGAGGAGTGTGTTGCAATCTTGTCCAATTATATCATCTGCTCCTGGTGTAAAGAATGTCATCATGGCTGTTTCTGATCCATCTGTTATGTATCCCTTGAAGTTGTATCTATTTGTATGAATTGCAGTTGTTAGATACAGTTATTTAAGTATTTTTTTTTTCGTTTTCAGTAGACTGGTTACCTGTTTGTCGGACATGCAATGGGCCCATGGACTCTGCAGTTATAGATATTGTCGTGATATGTAAACTTGATAGAACAGCTGCTGCAGGATTTGTAGTACCATTCAAGTGATGTGTTGAGGCCAGTTATAGTTCCTTCGCAGGTAAATCGAACCCCCTGCATATTTTTTGATTGGATTGTTTAGCTTATAAATAATGATTTAAAATTAGATTTTTGGGTATAATGTTTGTTGCTGTTACTTACTGCATAAGTGTGCCGACTTTGTTTGAGCAGTATGGCAAAAGGAATCCTGTTTCTAAATTTTTCTTTTTCCTTGTCTTGAAATGGTTGCCTTACAATTTGTAGTGGCGGCATTAGGTTAAACAGTGCTCTATACCTGTTATGAATGTACATAGTTGTAAAAACATAAATTGTTATATGATTTTGAGTTAATAGTAAATATGGTAAGCAACTTACTCTGCCTTATACTGCTCCAGCTCTGGAATTTTTGGGTTGACATAGTAGTATGTTCTTGGGTGTGCTGAAAGTTGTAAGTTATTTAAAAAACGTGAAACTCTGCAAGATGTGACGGCTATTATGATAGGTTTTTCCAGTGCATCAATAGCTTCCTTGTTGAATGTTTCGGCAAGAGTGCCCCATAGTGTTACTTCAATAGAGTTGCGGCTGGTTTAAGAAAAAAAATTGTTAGAGCTAAAGTATTGTTATGCATTTATTGTGCACTATTAATGGTGGATTTAGTATGTAAACTTACTTTAGATTTTGTATCTCGATTTTACGATGCATGACCCGGTTTCGATTTGGGTTGCCGATTTTTTCTTTCTCAGTAGATTTTATGTAGCAACCAATGTAGTCTGCGTACAGGATCATAAGAAGAAAGGTTTATATAAGAAAAAGATAGTATTATTGATATTAAAATTGCAGTAGCTATTACCTGTAAGGACTGGATGTGGTTTTTTTGTTTTGTCGTTTGTATCAATGACTCTAGCAGGCAGTTGATTATAAGAAATGAAGTCAAAATAATGTTCAGGGAATTCATTATCTTGAATTTCATAAAGCTTGGTAAATCTAGTAAACGAAAGTGATGTGTTGTTTGCAGGGTTTGTTGCCAATTTTCTGTTGGAATACATGTGAAGTCGGAAATGCGGTAGATTTTCCCAACTGTCAGAATTGGGGTGAAGTGTTGAATCTCGCTTGCTTCCATGTTTGCTTGTATTGCATCACCCTATTGACATATTAGAAATGGTTAGTTTTCGTTTGTTTTTACAATTTTTTTTTGTTTGTTTAAATACTAATATGGTAAGTACCTATTTATCTAACAAAATTGCTCGGAAGCCTTTATCCTTTGTGTCTGGTGGGTCTCGATGTATCCATGCTCGATATACTTTCGCTGTTAATATCTTGTTTCTGTCACCTGGTTTTAGATCTCTGATATTTGCTTCAGTCATCCTGTAGATAATAATGTAAGAAAGATAACAGGGTTTATGTTATAAGAATGAATATAGCATCTGTTTATGTTATGTTGTTTAAAGTCAAAGTATAGTAAAGAAAGAGAAGAGATAAAATAGCTTTTTATAAGTAAGTGTTTTTTAAAAACCTTTTGTCTCTGAAATTTTCTTTAAAAAGTCTTTATAAACTATATTTAGAGTTGTATTTTCAGGCCGTTCTGGATAGGGTGGCATAAGAATTTTTAAACCATAGGGTGATGTAGCCCGGGATAGAGCAACATATAGTTGTCCATGACCGAAAACTGGTTGTGGAAGGTAGATGCCAATCTTGTTAAGAGATTGTCCCTGGCTTTTGTTTATCGTCATAGCATAACAAAGTTTTATTGGGAACTGTTTCCTTTTGAAGACAAATGGGTAGTTTGGATCTTTATGGGTTAAAGGGATTCTTGGGATGTATACTTTGTCTCTAATTCTTGTGTCTGTAATTATTTCTGCTTCAATGAGTTTTGACATTAGATTTTTGACAATCATTCGTGTTCCATTGCAGAGTCCTCCGCCTAGATTAATGTTTCTCAACAACATGATTGGAGCACCAATTTTTAAATGGAGAGTGTTTGGTGGTAAGCCTGGGAATTTCAAAGTGTTCAAGTATTCTGGTGGATATAACATTTCTGTTGCAGCACTTTCTCTTCCAACAGGAATTGCTTCATCACTACTTATGTATGTTGTAGTGTCCCCTTTCATAAGAGATAATACCTTTTCGTTTATAGCGTCAGCTGTTTCATTTTTGGCGCAAACAATAGCTTTTTGTTGCAATAGCTGTGGTGTCGGGTTTTCCAACGTTTGTTTGTCGTAGATGAAATCAATGAGTCTTTGCATTCCATCCTCGTCATTTGGGATTAGATATTCAGGGGGAATCGTAACCCATGAAGCATCTCTTGGATCACTTTCATCAGGTTCTCCAATTTTGCCGTCACCTATTTCAAGTAACCATGATGAGAACTCATGTGCCTTTATTTTCTGATTCTGATCCAGATGATTTTGGAGCACCCGCATGTTTTGATTAAGCTGGAAAACTTTGAAATATGGCCATAGGTACGATTGAGATATTGATGAATTTATGATCTCTGTTCTTGACCCCTTTTTTTTAACCGGTAATGTTTGCCTGAAGTTACCACCTAACATAATTGTTTTGCCACCAAATATTTTTTCTGAATTGTTAAGTATATCTCTGAGTGTTCTGTCTAGTGCCTCGAAACAGCGACGGTCATTCATTGGTGCCTCATCCCATACTATCAATTGAGTTTCGGTTAGGAGTTTAGCCATCATCGTATTTTTTTTAATATTGCAGGTTGATTCATCAGATAATTCTATTGGCAGTTTAAATCTTGAATGAGCTGTTCTTCCGAAGGCGTAGCAAGCAATACACTGAAGATGCAACAGCCGGAGACAATTTTGCCTTCGAACGTAAGCTGTTGATTATTGTTCTCCATAAAAAGTTTTTCTGTTCCGCCATGTCCATAAACAAACACCAATTCTTGTTGGTTGTTCCTTAATGCAGAAAGAATGAGATCGTAGATCCTCTTTTGTTCTTGATTTAATTTGTCTACAGATATAGCAACTTCATCTTTTAATTCTTGGCGGTTGTAGTTTTTTTCTTCCATCAAAAGCCTGTTTTCAAGTTGAGTGAGTAAATGTGGTGGAGGCAATGAAAAACCAAAATCCTTAACTGATTTTGAGCAACTATTTAGTATGCACTCTATTTCGTACATAATATAATCTTTCACCTCTGCTTCATTAACGTAAAGGTTTGTAACATGAGACATTTGTGCAGCTTTTCTTGGAATATCATCTGCCATGGCGCGCCAATGTTTTTCCCACAAATGTATTGGATCTGCAACTTCACAATATATTAGAATATGGGCAAACAATGTGCGGATTGCTGCTGCAGATGCTGATAAAGATGCCTCTTGGAGTGCTATATCCCATTGATGCGTGCCAAACAGTCAAGCTAAATCACTCAAGCCTGCCACTTGTGAATGGCAGACCGTAATAAGCTTAAAACCGCCTAAGCACGAATGCAATGAAGATCAGGAGAGTATAGGGTTTCCGGGTTATTATGTCAATGATATGCAATGGATTATCGAACGTATAGTGATCGGGAGATTTGAACGGAAAAGAAGTTTGAATAGATTATAACTACAGAAAAGGTCAACAAATTACAACGGCTTAAATGCAAATTAAAGGAAATTAAAAAGATAAAAACTATTAAATAAACGCTATCACTATATTTAAAATGATGAACGTTTAAAACTTAAAACTTACGTTTAAAAATAAAATTACGTAAACGTACAAAATAAAAAGTGAAACTTATACAATATAAATCCTAAAAATATGAAAATGACATTTTTACAATCCTAATGATAAAAGAAAATTTATAGAAAAAGAAGATTATTTTTATAACTAATTACCTAATTATTATTAATTAAAAACTATTTTTAACTAATTAATAATAACCTAAAATGAAAGAAAAGATGAAATAAAGCTTGAAAAATAAAATTAAGACTTAGAAAAATCTAAAATAACAAAATAGAATTTTCAAAACTATTTTTGTATTTTTCTGATTATTTTTGGATTTTCTAGGAATTAAATACTATTAAAAACTAATTAAATTATTTAAAAATACAATTTTAACTAAGAAAAATATGGAAAAATACTTTTTTGGCTTTTTATATTTATCTAAACTTAATAAAAATGAAAAATTATTTTTTTGAACCTTTTCTTAATTTTTTGTATTAAATGCTATTTAAAAAGGCTTAAAAACTAATTAAAATCAAGAAAAATAGCTAACCAACTTGGAAAAATCTGAAAATTTCAGGAAAAGTCTAAAATAACATTAGGAAGCTAGGAAAATTGGAAAAACAGGAGCTTATGTGGAGTATTTTGAAACTGATGACCAAGTGCTTATTGAAATAAGCACTAGAATAAGCAAATGGCTACCAAAGGGCACCAAACTGATAATGAAGCTATAATAAGCTAAAATAACCAAAATGCAATGAGAATCAACAAGCTAATACCACAGAATTACAATCAAGCACAGATTTGATGTTGAGCTTATGTACTAAAAAGCAGTTAAAGGGTACCAACTTTGGACACAAGCACAATCTTCAAAATAAGCTAAATGTGAAAACTATCAATTGGAACCTAGACTAGACCTGGGTGAGACCAAGTGCACCAAAAATCAGACCATGACTAGCTCTTATGAGCCTTGTGCAACCTTGCACAAGATCCGAGAAAACTCTGTCTGAGACCAGTGAGCAGGGCACTTATGACCTAAAAGAGGAGCTTGTTTGAGACCTTTAACAAAATTGCAAAATTCCACAAAAATTCTTATAAGTAAAAAGACCAGGTGAAGTTTCTAAAATGCCAAGGTTCACTGATATTGGCTCAAAGATGAGCTCATAAAAATCCATGCAGATGAGCCCAAAACAGATTTTACCAATTTTGACTTTTGATAATCTTGGTGAACTTTGACCAAAATGGATTTTGAATCCAATTTTATGACTGATGTTGATGTTATATGATGTAATGAACCTAATGCAATCAATGTTATAGACTTCTAAACACAAAACAATGATTTGCAATTCCTAAATCACAAATGATGAAGCATAGAGACAGATTTTAATGATTTTTGACTTTTTGAACTAGCAGGCACAAAGTGAGACAGATACTAACACAAATGAGCTAACAAAACACTATCCAACAGATTTCAACTCATGAACATACCTTAAGATCAGCTTATTACAAAGAAACCAAACACACCCTTATAATCGATTTGAGCTCAAAACTAATCCAAACTCTGAACCAACTTGTAATTATGATCAAATTAACTCTAATTAACCTAAACACTACTATTAAGACAGGTTTTAATGATTAAAACTACAAACACTGATTATGCTAAGAAACTTTGAAATGACTTACAACTTGTCCAAAGCCACAATGGCTTGCAAACCAATGAACCCAAGGATCTCTAACCTATTTTATTCAACCCATTGCTTCCAAATCAACCCACATTCATGTCCAATCACCCATTTCCTGCTCTCAGCGTTACTTTTGCTCCAAGGTTGACTTATGTTGACCAATGTTCAATATTGTTTAAAACTTAAACACAAGCTCATAAAAAGCTATTATAAGCTAGTATAAACTTGTTTAAACTTGGAAAGAAGCTAATTGAAGCTTAACATTTAGAGTTTGAAATTAAAAATCCCAACAAAGGAACATAGATTATGAAAATTGAACAATAACTGGAATTGATAATGGAAATAAGTTACAATACACCTTAATACCCTTGTTTGATACAATTAAGTTTAAAAACACAACTGAAAACAATTTAAGACCTAACAAGCTAAGAAACGACATACATTTTATGAAAAATAAACTAACTACTCTTTCTAACTCTGTCTTCCTTCTCTTTTATACACCCAAAGTCTTTCTCTCACCTCTCTATTCAAATCCCACTAACAATTCTGACCCTTGGATTAGTTGAAGCAATCTTAGCCATAGGATGAATTTTGGCGCCAATTTTGGTTTTTAACAGCTGGGTTGAGTGTTAGGTACAAAGGGTGCATTAAATGCATCTCTTGGAGTTATGTGTTTGGAGGAGGGGTAGAGTAGGGATATGATGAAGGAGATGGAGTGTTAGCAGGTGGTGGTGCAGGCAATGGTGATGATGGGTAATGGGTAACCCGTGAGGAGAGGAAGAAAAAGGCACCAAATGGGTTTGACTGGGTATTAAATATTGGAGGGGTCCAAATGGCAGGGTCCAAAAGGGTAACATGGCAGGGGTCCAAAGTATTTGTGACAAGGGTCTAAGGTGCAAAAGGTTAATAATCATAAGGACCAATTGTGTCAATTCTGAAAATTGAGGGACCCAATCTGCCAAATTGCAAAGTTGATCCAAGGGCTGAAATTGACAAGTATCAATAGTTCAAGGACCAAAGCTGACATTTTCACATTTTCCAGGGACCATTTTTGCCAATTTTCAAAGTTGGAGGACCAAACTTGTAATTTTCTCAAACTTTTTATATTTTTCACCAAAGGACTAATTTTGACAAGTTATGATATTAAAAGGACCTTTGGTGATTTTACTTTTGAAATTAAGGCTCGTGGACTATTTTTGACAATTTTAGAAACTTGGGGACTGAAACGCTCAATTATGCAAACTTTGCTCATTTTTCATCTCGATTTTAAACATTTTGCATCCAAACATATAAAATGCAATTTTGAGATATTTTTGATTTTGATGCATTCGAAAGCATTTTTAGACGTTTTGCAGTTCAGATTTGACTAAAAATGATGAGTATTTACACACTCATCACCCATTCCTTGTCATCTTCTAGGAGGCCTAAAGCTTGATGATGAGTGTCTAAATACTCATCATTTTTGTACCATTTAAACTGCAAAAATATCTGAAAACACTCAGAAATGTATCAAAATGATGAAAATATCACAAATAAGTGTTTTATGTGTTGTAAATGCAAAAATATCAAAATCAGATGAAAAATAAATCAAGTTTGCATAATTGGCAGTTTTAGTCCCCCAATTTTCAAAAGTTGTCAAATCTAGTCCCTGGAATCCAAAAATTTGGAGTTTTATCATTCAAGGTCCCTTAAATATTCTAAGTTGTCAAAAATGGTCCTTGAATGAATCTTTGGTCAAATGGCGAAAAGGTCCTCAACTTTACAAAAGTGTTAAAAATAGTCCTTGGATATTTAAAAATGTAAAATAATCAAATATGGTCCTTGTACTATTAAAGTTTGTCAAGTTTGGTCCTTGTGATAACTTTGGATTGTTGACAGGTTTGGTCCCTCAAGTTTGCAGAATTTACATCTTTGGTCCTTGTATTAATAACAAACCAAACGGACCCTTTCTTTGTTATTAACCCAGCCAAAACAAAAGAACCCCTGTCAACACCTGTGACCCCCCCATTTTTGAACCCCTACTTATTATATCATTCGGTCAAATTTGGTCAAAACCCCCAAACCATAAATACTGTACATCCTCCTCTCATCCAATCTCAGAAACCCAAAACCGGTGGTTTGTCCACCACCTCACCACTTTCCACCTTCCACCTTATCCCCGGTTGGTTAACAACTCCCTCCACCTCCACATCCACCAAAAATCATTAAATGCAAAAACCTGCTAAAGAGATATTTGGCGCCAAAATTCCACATGGAAGATTTTGATGAATTCAAGAAGTCAAGTGGAAAGTCTCGAGGTTGACACCAAGTCAAAAAGATCTTTATAAAGAGGATAAAAGGCAATGTGGAAACATATCTAGAGTAATTTTAGTTTACTAATGTCGTTTTAATTAAATTTCAATTTCCAATGTTATTTAAAGCTTTCAAGTACTCTTTTAAGTATTCTCAGTGTAATTTAAATCTTTTTCAATAAGTAATTTCAGTGTTAAGCTTCATTTTCAAGTTTGTGCAATTTTCAAATTCAAAAAATCTCAACAGGTTCGAATGTGATTTTTGGTTGTTGTCTTGGATTTATAAGCTTATATAAGCTCATTATATAGCCTTTGAGAGCTATTAGAACCTTAATAACTCAGTTTAGATTCAAAACTCAAAAATTCCCAAAAATACCAATAAATTAGTGAAAAAATAAAAAAATCTAGGGAAATGAAGATCAAAAGCTGAAGCATGTTGGTTATTGGATGAAAATGGTTTAGAGGCTTTGTGGAAAGCTATAGGAAGTGGTATTGATCCTCGCCTCGCTTTGAGCTTGGAAATAACTTGTAAGCTATTTTCTCAAAATTTGTATATTCTAGTATAAGTGTTTTAATCCTGTTAATTTTGGCTTAATCCTGTTTAAATATAGTTATTACAAGTTAATAAGTAGATTTATTAGTTTAAAAACTTGTTTTAGTGCTTAATGCTTCACAACAGTTTACTTAAAGGGTGTTTGGATTTGTTGTTAAAACTGTGTTTAAGGTTGTTAATGTCATTGTTTTTGCTTGTTATATGTTACCTTATGTCTAAATAGCTCGGATAAACCGAAAACATAGTCCTTATTTGTCAAAAAGTCAAAATAGCTCTAATCCTAATTTGCGGTTTCATCTGTTAAGATTTTGAATTACAAATGTCATCATAGTAGTAGATAACTTGATAATATAGCTTAAAATCATCTTATTATAGCTTATTACAACTTAATCAGTCCATAGAATTGATTCAAAGTTCATAATAGTCAACTTAGTTCATTTATTTTAAAAGTCAAAATTTCTCAATACCAGTTTTTGAATTAACTTAAGAATTTTAGTGTGAGTTTAATACTAATTTTTAGCTTATAATCTCCTAGGATATTAAAATTTAGCTGCTTAACTTAATTAGAAAAATATTAGATTATATCTAATTGGCTTATAAAGTGCTTATTACTTAGCTTCTTTTGAATACCTTTTCGAAAAGTGCCTCGTTACGCTTCATAAGCCTATTTCACAATCTTTCACAAAGCTTATTAATGAACCTTATCTTGTGTATTTTGTCTTTTTAGAAAGCCAACCTAATGTCTCTAATCCAAAGGCTTAATTTCACATTTCTAGCTTATTTATTAGGTCTGCTCATTGATTTTTGTTTGTTCCATTTCATATAGTACCCTGTGCAAACAGATAGACTTGTGCTTATTTAAAAGTTGTTTAAATGCTTATTTCTTAGTAATCTTGCTTATTCAGTTTTTATACTAGCTTATTAACAACCACTTAGCTTATTTTCAGTTAGCTTGTGCTTATTCACTAGCTTAATAGCATTTTAGCTTAATCCTTGTGCTTATTCAATTTTCTTGTTCAACTGTTAAGAAAACATAAGCTAAATCTGAGCTTATTGGTGATTTTGTAAAAAGTTGTAGTTATAAAATTACTTATCTTACTATGCTTAATAAGTTTGTAAAAGAAAATAAAAAATAAATATCTTGCAAAAAGCCATTGCTGGGATTCGAACCCTGGCCACACAGCTCACCACACACACACCATACCAACGCCTTTGGTCTTTGACCTGTATACCTTTGCATCATTTAATACATAACCTCGCTTTTGTTCTTTTAGCTTATTCGAATAACTTAGCTTATTTACAGCTTATTTAAACAAGCTTTTACATCTTTTGTAATTTTCCTAGCTTTGTATTGTTAATAAGTATTTTATAAAAAAGTTTCAGATTTTTCCGAATAGTTTTAGTATTTTTAATCATTTAATTAGTGTAAAATAGTATTTAATTCATAATAAAAAATATAAAAGTCAAAAAATATAATTCTTTTTTCTAAAATTTTCTTTTGTTATATAGTAAGTAAGAAAATTGTTTTTACACTTGTAGGACTTTTATTTCAAAAATTTTACGTTTTTACTTGCGACTCAATTTTTTATACATAACGACGCTTTCATTTTAGGTCACATTTTTAGATAATTTAAGTTTACGTTTTAGTTAAAATAGTTTATTTAAGTTATTTTGTTTTATAAATCAAGAAAAACATCATTTTAAAAATAGTGATAGCGCTTATTTAATATATTTTAGCTTTTTAATTTTCTTTAATTTGCATTTAAGCCCTGTAATTTACAAACTTTCTTTTTAGGTGTAATTATCATTCACAATCCTTAATGATCACTATCCTTAGTGATTATTCGACATCTGAAAGTGTTAAACACCATTAATCCTCCGTGGGACTTAACGACTTGTGGAAACACTATACCTCCGATCATAATTGCATTGGTTTTCGAAAGCTGTTTTGAAGGTTATTACTTGACCATTCACAAGTGGTTAGCTTGTGTGAAAACTTGACTGGCTCGTGAACCGATCAAATTTTACGCCATGCGGGGATTAATAAGTTTCAACAAAAGATTTAAAACTTGCCTTTGTGTCCTTGTGATCCGGTGTACCTTTTTCAAAGAAGCCATTT
Source organism: Chrysanthemum makinoi (assembly GCA_910596185.1). Classification (NCBI taxonomy): domain Eukaryota; kingdom Viridiplantae; phylum Streptophyta; class Magnoliopsida; order Asterales; family Asteraceae; genus Chrysanthemum; species Chrysanthemum makinoi. The sequence goes on from OU343222.1 coordinate 125,622,939, forward strand.
CATTTGTGATTATTGGTTAAGTTCACTTGTCGCTTGCCTCGCATTTGTTTTGAAAATTGATTTTTAAACTTAGTGCATGCGCGCACTCGCTCTTCCACTCTACAAGTCCACTTTCTGAGCTTGCAAATATTCCTCGTAGGTGTAGAGGACGTTCTGCTCCTTCGGCCGCGGATCGAACATCTAACACCACCACCCCTGTCATAATGGCGGAAGATAAGCCGATGAATGAGCTTCTCCAAGCACCCATCGAGGGTTACGGCGATGCCATTATTGTCCCGTATGCATCGTGGTGATACCTTTGAGCTCAAAACCGGGTTGCTTAATCTTGTAACCCAAAGCCAATTTTATGGTTTTGAGCCGGATGATCCTCATGCACATATTCGATGGTTTAACAAGATTGCATCTACCATCAAATACAAGAATGTCCCACATGAAGCAATAAAGCCTCTTCTGTTCCCATTCTCTCTAGAGGGACAAGCCCGGAATTGGCTTGAGAAACAACCCCCTCGTTCCATAGAGACATGGGAAGATCTAGTCACCAAATTTGTTAACAAATTCTATCCTCCATCCCGAACTACAAGTCTTAAGAATGAGATAATGAAGTTCTCTCAAAGATTTGAGGAATCATTCGGTGAGGCATGGGATCGTTACAAAGAGTTGCTCCGCAAGTGTCCACATCATGGTTTTACCGAATTAATGCAAATGGATACTTTCTACAATGGTCCGAGCAAAGCCGACCAAGACTCTTTAAATGCCTCCGCAGGAGGTAATTTCCTGAGCAAGACCACAAAAGAAGCCTTACAAATCATAGAAAACAAGTCCCAGATCCGCCCTTTCCGAAAGCAAAGACATATCAGTCTCAGCCTAATGCCGACCTTCTACTTCATCTCACGTGAGTACATCTAGCACCGATGCTAAGATTGACAAACTCACGGATATTGTTCAAGCTATGGTTCTTGCTAACCAAAAGAAAGTCACTTTCACACAGACACCATCACATGGTGAAGTGAAGAAAGTTGAGGTCTCAGGTTACTTGTGGTGGCCCTCATGCATACTACAACTGCATCTTTGCCACCGATGGTAGTCCGCTTGAAGCCAATGCTATAGCCGGTACTTCACATCAAGGAGGTAATCAATATCGTCCTCAAATGAACCAAACCCCTACCGTGCTAGTACTTATCAGGGGACCACCGGTTTTAACCGTAATCCTAACATACAAAACCGACTCGGAACCAACCTAGAATGAACCAAGGTTATCAAAACCAAGGTAATTTCTATCCCTGACCAAATCAAGGTTTCCAACATCAAGGAAATCTTAGTCAAAACAATTTCAATCGAGGGAATCAATTTCATGGGAATATGAATCCTAATCAAGGAAATTTTTAAAATCAAGGCCCTAATCAATAATATAGGCCGAATTTTCCTAATCAAACTCAAGCCATTGTTCCAACCGACCATCATCCGATGAGTTATTGAAGCAATTCATGAAATCCCAAGATGAAATGAACGGGTTGTTGGTTAGCAGTTTCGACGTTAAGAAGTCTTTAAATGATCGACCCTCGAGCTCAGGTACTTTACCGAGCAACACAATCGCTAACCCGAGGGCGTCTGCAAAGGCGATCACAACCGAAGTGGTAAGACGACAATGGACCTTCGACTCCAATGCCTCCTCCACCAAGAGCAATGAGTCAAGTTACCAAGGATACAACGGACAAGGTGCATTTCTCAAGCCCAAGTACGCGACACGTCCCCACCTTCGGTAGTCCAAGCTTTAAGTCCGAACCCGAAATTCGAAGACTAATTCGAGCGAAATGACTTCCATCCCTCCAAAAGTCTAGTCAACTTCCTTACCCATCAAGATTGCATGATGAGAAGCTCAAAGACAAAACCAAAGAGCAAATGGAAAATTTTTTCCAAATTTTCAATGAACTGGACTTTGATATAAGCTTCGTTGATGCTCTCGTTCTAATGCCCAAATTTGCATCCACGCTTAAAGGCTTACTAAGCAACAAAGATAAGTTATCTGAAATGGCTAAAACCCCTCTCAATGAGCAATGCTCTGCGGTCCTTCTCAAGAAGCTTCCTAAAAAGCTTGAAGACCCAGGCAGTTTTTAATCCCATGTGATTTCTTGGGATGGTTCAATGCTCCGCCTTGGCCGATCTTGGCGCAAGCATTAACCTCATGCCACTCTCAGTATGGAAGAAACTGTCTCTTCCTAAACTTACATCTACTTGTATGACACTCGAGCTAGCGGTCTGTACCATAACTCGTCCACTTGGGATAGCCGAGGATGTCGTGGTAAAAGTAGGAAAGTTTCATTTTCCTACTGATTTTGTTGTAGTAGACTTTGATGCAGATCCTAGAGTTCCCCTCATCTTAGGGAGAGCTTTCTTAAGAACAAGTCGTGCTCTAATTGATGTATTTGCTGAAGAATTGACCATACGGGTTGACAATGAAGAACTCACGCTTAAGATCAACCGTAACTCCAAACCTCTATCTAAACATAGTGTTGCCACAATTGATCAAAAATCCGAAAAAATCAATGCAACACTCTCAAATTTCACGGTTAAGAGGAGTCACCAAAAACGTGCCGAGCTAAAAGCTTTGAAAATCAACCCTTGTTCAAACAAATGGTTTGAAAGTTGTACCAAGGAAGTCAAGAGTGTTCTTGATGATGATGATCTAGAATCAGAGACTTTATCGGAAGTAGTGGAAATTGCTAGCTCTAGTAGCACACCACTTGTCCCACCTCCGAATCGATTTTATCGATCGAGTTTGTTAACTCTGTGGATGAAACCAAACTCTCTTCGGTTTCATCCGATTGATGATGATGTTTGTGATCCAATGGAAGACATTCTTCCCGTTGAAGAATTGCTCAAAATGATCCATCATCTCCGAAGTCTTATCGTGTCGACTTTTCCATTCCTTCTCTCACTTCGGATGAGGAAGATGACAACTTTTGGAAGGAAGTCGATGCTTTTCTAAGTGATGAGTCAAATCCAACAGGGGTTGATGATAATTACTTGGATTCAGAGGGGACATCCTTTTCTTGAAACTTTAGTAAACGAAGAATCGTCTCCAACCCTCCCTCCGGGACATCTTATTGACAATCACCATACAAGCTTCAAGTTTAAGCTTAAAAATGTCAAAAATGGTGATTTGCTTCATCGATGAGGAATGGACATGCATTGTGATGCACATCTTTATTCCACTCTTCACGGATGACGGTTGCTCTTTCCTTTTCTCTTCGGAATGAGGACACCATCTTTGACCCCGGTATTATCCTTTATAGTTTTTACTATTAAAAATACCGGTTGTATCTCGTCGGTGGAACTTTCGATGATCATATGTTTATTAACACTATGAATGAAAGTCCGATCGAGATTGGTTTTCCACGTTACTTTCCCCATGAACCAATGAATGCGGGAATCGAGTCAAGTTAGTGACTCGGTAATCAAAAACAGTAGCACACACAATATGGGTTTTCACCCATATTTCTGACTTCTTTCTACTTTCTACCACCCTAGTGTGGGGGAGTTGCCCCCTGCTATTGTATATAAGCTCTCCAAAAAAAAAATGTGTATATATCACAAAAACAAAATAATGGCCGTAGTATTTCCCTTTTACGTTCTATGTTTCGCATAACCGCAGTACTTTGAATATTGAGGGCAATATTCATTTCTAAGTGTGGGGGGTAATTCTCACGAATTTTATCATGTAATTATACCACCCAATTCCCGCTTTTTGGCCAAAATTTTTGGAGTAAGTGTTTTCACTTACTCGGCAAGAAATGGTAATCAATCCGCCATGTCTAACCCACATAAGGATTGGCTAATCCAAGAGCAAACGGCTCTTGGTAAAGATTTATCAAATCCGTTGATGGCTTGCAATTTGCCCAAAATTGTATGGTGTTCAGTTCACCATATCTTTAATTAGTGAAGAGTTGGCTAGCCCGCAAGTTTATGGCTTGTGGTAAAGGCACTTGGAAAGCCATAATTGGTAATCGACTCACCAAAGATAATATTGATAATTTATCTAAAGAGTTGGCTAGTCCGAAGAAAACTTTTTCGGTAAAGACAAATCAAACCGCTTACGTACTTATGATTTGCTCAAAATCATTTGGTTATCATTGTGCCAAAGTTCTTACTTGAACTGAAACAATTGGTTACTCCAGAAGTAATGGCTTTTGGTAAAGAGATAAAATCCATTAAGTTTTCTCAAAAGATTGCTAGGGACTAGCAATATCTTAGTGTGGGGGATTGATGAGTGTCTAAATACTTATCATTTTGTACCATTTAAATCGCAAAAATATCCGAAAACACTCGAATGTATCAAAATGATGAAAATATCACAAACAAGTGTTTTATGTGTTGTAAATGCAAAAATATCAAAATCAGATGAAAAACATATCAAGTTTGATAATTGGCGCTTTAGTCCCCAAGTTTCAAAAGTTGTCAAATCTAGTCCCTAGAATCCAAAAATATGGAGTTTTATCATTCAAGGTCCCTGAAATATTCTAAGTTGTCAAAAATGGTCCTTGAATGAATCTTTGGTCAAATGGCAGAAAAGGTCCCTCAACTTTACAAAAGTGTTAAAAATAGTCCTTGGATATTTAAAAAATGTAAAATAATCAAATATGGTCCTTGTACTATTAAAGTTTGTCAAGTTTGGTCCTTGTGATAACTTTGGATTGTTGACAGGTTTGGTCCCTCAAGTTTGCAGAATTTACATCTTTGGTCCTTGTATTAATAACAAACCAAACGGACCCTGTAACAACCCGCATTTTTTGAGTTACTTTTCATATTTTTGAAAAGTTACTATTCACATTTACTATTCACTTTCACTATTCATCCGTAAAACTTTTATTTCATATTGTCGTAAGATAAATTATTCTAGTAATATCCTGCGATTTCGACCGTCGTTAGATCATTTTCGTAAAAGTTATTAAGAAAACATCGTTATAAAGTTTCGCTTAGACGGTCCACCGCTTAAACATCACACACATAACGAAAATCAACCCCTGACAATTTTCCTCGCATCAGATAAATTTTTAGATCACTCATGATTAATTTGAGAATTTTTAAGATTCATTATTTTCAATATTACCAAATAAGCCCGACGAGAACAAAACTAAACTTACGCTTTTAAACAATTCTACCACATACGACTTAACGATTCCTCGCAAGACCGTGTTTCTAATATGTTTTTGACACTTTTACATTTTTGGAAAAGTCAAACATATTTCCCTCCTCCTTTGACCATAAAGAAATTAAGCTTGTACGCTCTACGTTTTTGCTTAAATCGCGTAACTTTTAAACTTCACGAATAATCAGAAAGTTATCCCGCGTATGACGAAAACCAAAGTTTGACATCTCATATCACTTTTGGACTAATTTTAGTCTACTCTAAATAAATTCACGATCATTTCCCTAATTTTTCATTCTTTCTCGATAAACGAATTACGCGCTTTTGACCCGTATTTTCAGCTTTTAAGCAAAGATTTTTGCACCCAATGAGACTTATCACCCATTTTATATTTTTATATGGAATATAATGGTGAGTTTCATCATTCCTACAAGTTTCAGATTTTTACGATACCCGGTTTTACGCTTTATGGCTTCGGTTAGCATTTAACTAACCAAAACTCACCGTAACCAAGATAATACCAAAACTAACCACATAAGTCATCCTACCTTATCATGAACGAAATTTAGGGGGGGAGTCATCACCTTGGTGTCAAAATCCTAAGCATACTTCCTTTAGATCATTTACATGTGTAATTTTAACCATGGTTAGTTTTTAACCCAATATATAGTTAACTATTTTTCTCATCCTATAAATACCAAGCTAAAACCTTCATTTTATCTTGCACCACCCCTTCTTAACACCTAAAGTCCTAAACCTAAAGGCATTTCTTATAGATCTTGTAAGAACATTCATGTGTTCTTCAAGAAAACTAGCTTTTGATCTTCGTTCTTGGAAGTTTTCAAGAAAGAGTCGTTATAATCTTCAAATAACTTCAAGTCTCCAAAAAGACGTTGTTATAATCTTCTATTATCCTTGGAGCTTTCAAGAAGGCGTTGTTATAATCTTCTAATAGCCTTGGGTTTTTGAAGATTGCAAATTCTACGTCGAAGCTTCGCTTATATTTCCTTTTTCCATAATACTCAAGCATTCTATATTAAGGTAAGTATTTATAAGACTCAAACTTATTTAAATACTTATAAACTTTGTTAGTTTATTTATTGTATTTATAAACTCTTAATATATAATGTAATCAAGTAATCAAAATACATATTTTACGTATTGAGCACTACAACACTAGGGAACTTCATGTGAGGGGTTTCATTTGAGTAAAACGTATCGACGAGTTTGGATTTGATTTAAAGTGTCCTAGCTCCCTAACGTTATCTTGCATGACCTCTGAATTATGATGGCCCGAACGGTAGTACGATATATATAAACTAAATATGTTTTCACATATTAAAGATCTTACTATAAACATTGAGACGTATATAGGATGGTTTATGTTTTCCTAAACATTGTTCCAAACCTAAGTCACAACATCCTATTCTAGGTTGCTCGTGAGAAGTTCTCACGCATATCCATCATCCTCATTATACACTTGATATCATTTACTCTAAGGTGAGTTCATAGCCCCTACTTTTATACATTTTGAAATTACTTTTGGGGAGATACATGCTCAACTATTTTCATTTACTTTCATAAGTACTCTAAACTTTTAAGAATTACGTGAGTTCATAGCCCCACTTTCTATTACTTAAATTGTTTTACAAACCCTTGGGGAGATACATGCTTTATTTTAAACCCAAACACATTGCTTTGAAACAGATGCTTATCCAATGTATTATGTGCACTAAGTACCACTATTGCCAACTTAAGTCCCTATTATCATGAACCATTAATCACTTGCGGTGAACGCGAATAATGTGGATAGATCTATCGGGATTTTAATCCCGCTTGTTTGGCCAAGTCCGTAAACAAACGCGACTCTATTTGAAGAACCATAGGTTAATTGGCAAATTACCTATTAGGGCAACTGTTTGACCAATGACCTGGCAAACTATTATATCAATTTCTATTGACAAGCCGTTAACGTTTTCGGTATCATGAGCTTAGTGCAATAATATCTGTTTTGTTTTCAAACCATTGGTGTGAGTCTAATTAACTCACACTACCAACATAATGTGTTCAACCATTCAACAAACTCTATGAATTTCACTCAACCTTTGTGTTGACAGTTTTAAGCATGTATTTCAGTTCCATATTGTACGAGGTCAGCTGAGGAGCACCGGATACTCAAGAAGGCTATAAATTCTATTATCATTCGAAAACTCATTTAATGTATTTTGTAAACAATGGAACCAACTGGGACCTCATTTTTGTAAACTTCGATATTTATATAAATCGAATGATAAATCTTTTAAAACGACTCCATTAGAGTTCCTTTTCTATTGTTATGACTGTTGTGCCATGAAGTAACACCCAGTTTGAATTCCGCTGCGTATCACGAAATTGGGGTGTTACAGATTGGTATCAGAGCCACAGTTATAGAGAAACGGGTCTAATTGAGACTTAAACTATAACTACTTTTACAAACAAAAACATTTTATAGCCTTCCGTTCTCCGTGCCTTCCATCCTCCAGACGATTATGTGACTTTTTGGCATTTTAAGCTATACAAACATACTAGTATATTGATATATACACTTGACTTATTTTCAATCATTTTAGCTAAACGATAGACTAAACATATCTGCGTATGCCTATTCTAAGGCATTACGGCACAATCATATTTTTCCAATCTCCCAATCATGCATCTACTCGTGCATTTTAGGATTACGAAACTTTATCCAAGACATTGTAACTCATTACAATGGTCTTTCCTACTTTCAAGACATTGTGAGATACAATGGTCTCATTCATTTTTCAAGACAACGTGAGTGAAACAAGTGGTCTCAACTATTTCTCAGACCTTGTGTGTTGCACAATGGTCTTTATTATTTCCTAGACATTGTGAGTTTCACAATGGTCTCAACTACTTCTCAGATATTGTAAGTTATACAATAGACTCTAGGAATTATCTTATAAAACCTTATTTGATATTCGTTTACATGAAACCCGTCACAGTCTATCAATTTCCCTAATGGAAATACAAGAAATTAGATTTCTAAAAGATAAACTGACTCATCTACAAAAGCGGTTCAAAGAACACTCTACATTCATCAAAATTCTCTTCTAAACCTTCATTGTTAAAGGTCTGTAATGCTAGCCAAGTATGGACTATTTTAGGATTACTTAAGATTTCCTTTCCACACGTATCTACCCATACTATCTGCTATGCAATGGAATGTGAAAACATAGGTTACAAGTCTTTTATGGCCAGGACTTGCAACTGGATGGTTTGATATCACCTTTGCTTAGTGGACAATTTCTCAAAAGCTATGGACATATCACAAGTATACCTAATTTAGGTATTTGAAAAATTTATCGAACCTCGGCTAAATATAGTCTAGTCACCTATATCTAACCTAGGGATAGTGGAACATAGTCCGACTAACTATGTTCGACTTAAATTTTTCAAACACTGAGAATAGTTATACAAGGGTTATATTCTGGTTAATTTCCTACTTAAACTCGATAAACCACCGTAACTCATTAAAAGATCTAGAGACACGATAGTGTCTTACCACTCAGCAAAATCTTAACATCTTATTTAAACTACCTAATTTCATTCTTGAAATTTTCATACATGAGATAATCCGAACTACTATCTTGGGATAGTCATAAAATCTTCTCGTCATTCCTTAGAAGTACTAGCCTGATTAGATTTCAAGGATATCATTCCGCCATATTCCTTTAAAATTCACTTTTGATTTTAAAACAAACTTGACATCTCTACCTAAGAATAATGGTAAACTTACGCTACACTCTTCTAATCGTCAACATATCACATCATTATCTGAACCCCATTGAAATTCGGTATGTAAAACTTCACAATATCACGTTTCTTTGAAACACTAGTAGACATAAACACTATACGATATAACCTTCATCTCGAAACCACCTAAGACAATAATCAACTTTGGAAATGGTTTGGATAACCACTTGCCACTAGCAAGACTTTCCTACAACGACAATTGTCACATTATTATAAACCATTTCACATCAACAATATCTTACACCTTTGATTAACAACAGTTACCCTAACAAACAACAAAACTATTCCATTTTGAGGACTATATAGACGAAAGTGTTAGTTAACCATTTGCTGAACTAAGGTGTTTAGAGATTACCCGCGAAACAACTAAGGAAACTATACAAATATAAATTAGGCTCCATGCCGCACACTATCACCAAAAAAAAAAAAAAAAAAACTCCATGTTAGAAATTAAGGTTTTATTGATAGCCTCGATACAATAAGATATGATTCGTTTTGAGAATCAGGAAAAGCCAAACTTGAGGTATATTGGACTCTATAAGATTTTAACAAAACCCTTTAAGTGATTAACTTAAGCCACATAGTACATAATACATTCTATGACCAGAAACTTGAAAACGCAAAGGCTAGGATTCGGCGTATACACCCTCATGTTCCTAGACACTTCAACATCGAGTAACACACATTGAATTCCGGGACGGAATTCCCATTAAGGGGGTGAGACTGTAACAACCCGCATTTTTTGAGTTACTTTTCATATTTTTGAAAAGTTACTATTCACATTTACTATTCACTTTCACTATTCATCCGTAAAACTTTTATTTCATATTGTCGTAAGATAAATTATTCTAGTAATATCCTGCGATTTCGACCGTCGTTAGATCATTTTCGTAAAAGTTATTAAGAAAACATCGTTATAAAGTTTCGTTTTAGACGGTCCACCGTTTAAACATCACACACATAACGAAAATCAACCCTGACAATTTTCCTCGCATCAGATAAATTTTTAGATCACTCATGATTAATTTGAGAATTTTTAAGATTCATTATTTTTAATATTACCAAATAAGCCCGACGCAGGAACAAAACTAAACTTACGCTTTTCAAACAATTTCTCTTGACATACGACTTAACCGCGATTCTCGCACCGTGTTTCTAATATGTTTTTGACACTTTTACATTTTTGGAAAAGTCAAACATATTTCCCTCCTCCTTTGACCATAAATAAATTAAGCTTGTACGCTCTCACGCTTTTGCTTAAATCGCTGTAACTTTTAAACTTCACGAATAACTCAGAAGTTATCCCGCGTATGACGAAAACCAAAGTTTGACATCTCATATCACTTTTGGACTAATTTTAGTCTACTCTAAATAAATTCACGATCATTTCCCTAATTTTTCATTCTTTTCTCGATAAAGCGAATTACGCCTTTTGACCAGATTTTTCAGCTTTTAAGCAGATTTTTGCACCCAATGAGACTTATCACCCATTTTATATTTTTATATGGAATATAATGGTGAGTTTCATCATTCCTACAAGTTTCATATTTTACGATACCCGGTTTTACGCTTTATGGCTTCTTCGTTAGCATTTAACGGAACCAAAACTCACTCCGTAACCAAGATAATACCAAAACTAACCACCTAAGTCATCCTACCTTATCATGAACGAAATTAGGAGGGGAGTCATCACCTTGGTGTCAAAATCCTAAGCATACTTCCTTTAGATCATTTACATGTGTAATTTTAACCATGGTTAGTTTTTAACCCAATATATAGTTAACTATTTTTCTCATCCTATAAATACCAAGCTAAAACCTTCATTTTATCTTGCACCACCCCTTCTTAACACCTAAAGTCCTAAACCTAAAGGCATTTCTTATAGATCTTGTAAGAACATTCATGTGTTCTTGAAGAAAACTAGCGTTTGATCTTCGTTCTTGGAAGTTTTCAAGAAAGAGTCGTTATAATCTTCAAATAAATTCAAGTCTCCAAAAGACGCTTGTTATAATCTTCTATTATCCTTGGAGCTTTCAAGAAGGCGTTGTTATAATCTTCTAATAGCCTTGGGTTTTTGAAGATTGCAAATTCTACGCCGAAGCTCTTATATTTCCTTTTTCCATAATACTCAAGCATTCTATATTAAGGTAAGTATTTATAAGACTCAAACTTATTTAAATACTTATAAACTTTGTTAGTTTATTTATTGTATTTATAAACTCTTAATATATAATGTAATCAAGTAATCAAAATACATATTTTACTTATTGAGCACTACAACACTAGGGAACTTCATGTGAGGGGTTTCATTTGAGTAAAACGTGATCGACGAAGTTGTCGGATTTTATTTAAAGTGTCCTAGCTCCTCTAACGCTAACTGCATGACCTCTGAATTATGATGGCCCGAACGGTAGTACGATATATATAAACTAAATATGTTTTCACATATTAAAGATCTTACTATAAACATTGAGACGTATATAGGATGGTTTATGTTTTCCTAAACATTGTTCCAAACCTAAGTCGCAACATTCTATTCTAGGTTGCTCGTAGAAGTTCTCACGGCATATCCATCATCCTCATTATACACTTGATATCATTTACTCTAAGGTGAGTTCATAGCCCCTACTTTTATACATTTTGAAATTACTTTTGGGGGAGATACATGCTCAACTATTTTCATTTACTTTCATAAGTACTCTAAACTTTTAAGAATTACCGTGAGTTCATAGCCCCACTTTCTATTACTTCAATTGTTTTACAAACCCTTGGGGGAGATACATGCTTTATTTTAAACCGAACACATTGCTTTGAAACTGTATGCTTATCTGAATGTATTATGTGCACTAAGTACCACTATTGCCAACTTAAGTCCCTATTATCATGAACCATTAATCACTGAACGCGAATAATGTGGATAGATCTATCGGGATTGACGAATCCCGTTTGTTTGACCAAGTCCGTAAACAAACGCACTCTATTTGAAGAACCATAGGTTAATTGGCAAATTACCTATTAGGGCAACTGTTTGACCAATGACCTGGCAAACTATTATATTAATTTCTATTGACAAGTCAGTTAACGCTTTTCGGTATCATGAGCTTAGTGCAATAATATCTCTGCTTTGTTTTCAAACCATTGGTGTGAGTCTAATTAACTCACACTACCAACATAATGTGTTCAACCATTCAACAAACTCTATGAATTTCACTCAACCTTTGTGTTGACAGCTTAAGCATGTATTTCAGTCCATATTGTACGAGGTCGGTACGCAGGAGCACCTGATACTCAAGAAGGCTATAATTCTATTATCATTCAAAACTCATTTAATGTATTTTGTAAACAATGGAACCAACTGGGACCTCATTTTGTAAACTCTGATATTTATATAAATCGAATGATAAATCTTTTAAACGACTCCATTAGAGTTCGTTTTCTATTGTTATGACTGTTGTGCCATGAAGTAAAACCCAGTTTGAATTCGCCGCTGCATACGAAATTGGGGTGTTACGCACTTTCTTTGTTATTAACCCAACCAAAACAAAGAACCCCTGTCAACACTGCGGGACCCCCATTTTTGAACCCCCACTTATTATATCACTGGTCAAATTTGGTCAAAACCGCCCAAACCATAAATACCGTACATCCTCCTCTCCAATCTCTGAAACCCAAAACGGTGGTGGTTTGTCCACCACTCACCACTTTCCACCTTCCACCTTATCCCCCAAATGGTTAACAACCTCCACCTCCACATCCACCAAAAATCATTAAATGCAAAACCCGCTAAAGAGATATTTGCCAAAATTCCACATGGAAGATTTTGATGAATTCAAGGGTCAAGTCAAGTGGGAAAGTCTCAGAGGTTGACACCAAGTCAAAAAGATCTTTATAAAGAGGATAAGAGGCAATGTGGAAACATATCTAGAGTAATTTTAGTTTACTAATGTCGTTTTAATTAAATTTCAATTTCCAATGTTATTTAAAGCTTTCAAGTACTCTTTTAAGTATTCTCAGTGTAATTTAAATCTTTTTCAATAAGTAATTTCAGTGTTAAGCTTCATTTTCAAGTTTGTGCAATTTTCAAATTCAAAAAATCTCAACAGGTTCGAATGTGATTTTTGGTTGTTGTCTTGGATTTATAAGCTTATATAAGCTCATTATATAGCCTTTGAGAGCTATTAGAACCTTAATAACTCAGTTTAGATTCAAAACTCAAAAATTCCCAAAAATACCAATAAATTAGTGAAAAATAAAAAATCTAGGGAAATGAAGATCAAAAGCTGAAGCATGTTGGTTATTGGATGAAAATGGTTTAGAGGCTTTGTGGAAAGCTATAGGAAGTGGTATTGATCCTCGCTCAGTTTTGAGCTTGGAAATAACTTGTAAGCTATTTTCTCAAAATTTGTATATTCTAGTATAAGTGTTTTAATCCTGTTAATTTTGGCTTAACTCGTTTAAATATAGTTATTACAAGTTAATAAGTAGATTTATTAGTTTAAAAACTTGTTTTAGTACTTAATGCTTCACAAATGTTTACTTAAAGGGTGTTTGGATTTGTTGTTAAACTGTGTTTAAGGTTGTTAATGTTATTGTTTTTGCTTGTTACGTGTTACCTTATGTCTAAATAGCTCGATAAAACAGAAAACACATAGTCCTTATTTGTTAAAAAGTCAAAATAGCTCTAATCCTAATTTGCAGTTTCATCGTTAAGATTTTGAATTACAAATGTCATCACAAAGAGTAGATAACTTGATAATATAGCTTAAAATCATCTTATTATAGCTTATCACAACTTAATCACCCATAGAATTGATTCAAAGTTCATAATAGTCAACTTAGTTCATTTATTTTAAAAGTCAAAATTTCTCAATACCGCTTTTGAATTAACTTAAGAATTTTAGTGTGAGTTTAATACTAATTTTTAGCTTATAATCTCCTAGGATATTAAAATTTAGCTGCTTAACTTAATTAGAAAAATATTAGATTATATCTAATTAGCTTATAAAGTGCTTATTACTTAGCTTCTTTTGAATACCTTTTCTCAAAAGTGCCCCGTACGCTTTCATAAGCCTATTTCACAATCTTTCACAAAGCTTATTAATGAACCTTATCTTGTGTATTTTGTCTTTTTAGAAAGCCAACCTAACTGTGTCTCTAATCCAGTGCTTAATTTCACATTTCTAGCTTATTTATTAGGTCTGCTCATTGATTTTTGTTTGTTCCATTTCATATAGTACCCTGTGCAAACAGATAGACTTGTGCTTATTTAAAAGTTGTTTAAATGCTTATTTCTTAGTAATCTTGCTTATTCAGTTGTTATACTAGCTTATTAACAATCACTTAGCTTATTTTCAGTTAGCTTGTGCTTATTCACTAGCTTAATAGCATTTTAGCTTAATCCTTGTGCTTATTCAATTTTCTTGTTCAATCTGTAAGAAAACATAAGCTAAATCTGAGCTTATTGGTGATTTTGTAAAAGTTGTAGTTATAAAATTACTTATCTTATCGTGCTTAATAAGTTTGTAAAAGAAAAATCAAAAAATAAATATTTTGCAAAAAGCCATTGCGGGATTCAACCTCGCCACACACTCACCACACACACACCATACCAACTCCTTTGGGTCTTTGACCTGTATACCTTTGCATCATTTAATACATAACCCGTTTTTTTTCTTTTAGCTTATTCGAATAACTTAGCTTATTTACAGCTTATTTAAACAAGATTTTACATCTTTTGTAATTTTCCTAGCTTTGTATTGTTAATAAGTATTTTATAAAAAAGTTTCAGATTTTTCCGAATAGTTTTAGTATTTTTAATCATTTAATTAGTGTAAAATAGTATTTAATTCATAATAAAAAATATAAAAGTCAAAAAATATAATTCTTTTTCTAAAATTTTATTTTGTCATATAGTAAGTAAGAAAATTGTTTTTACACTTGTAGGACTTTTATTTCATAAATTTTACGTTTTTACTTTCATGACTCGCGTAATTTTTATACATAACGACGCCATTTTAGGTCACATTTTTAGATAATTTAAGTTTACGCTTTAGTTAAAATAGTTTATTTAAGTTATTTTGTTTTATAAATCAAGAAAACGCCATTTTAAAAATAGTGATAGCGTTTATTTAATATATTTTAGCTTTTAATTTTCTTTAATTTGCATTTAAGCCCTCGTAATTTACAAACCTTTTTAGGTGTAATTATCATTCACAATCCTTACTGATCACTATCCTTAGTGATTATTCGACATCTTAAAGTGTTAAACACCATTAATCCTCCTCGTGGGACTTAACGAACTGCGGGAAACACTATACCTGCATCATAATTGCATTGGTTTCTGAGCTGTTTGAAGGTTATTACGGTTGACCATTCACAAGTGGTTAGCTTGTGTGAAAAACTTGACGGTTAGGAATCAACCACTTGACATGCTGCACGATAAGTTGGAAAAGTGTGCTTATTAATGGTACGGACATCAGCAAATGAGGTGCAGCCTTTTTGGTGTGCCAACAAAGATCCAAAAATAAAAGAGTTATCCTGCAGCCGGGTGTACGTATGCAAGACGGCCAATGGAATACTTGGTTTTATACTTTCTTCGTCTCCATACTTTCAAGTTTTCATACCATACATATTCAGAAGGGAAAACTAAATATGTAAGGTGTTTGCCGTCATTGTGAAGCTCGTTGTATTTAAACCATTCTGTCAACATTGTTAGTCTTCTACCTTCATCTGCTATTACATTTGTTAAAGTCTCTTTGTCACGAAAACTGAGTGTTTGCATATCTTGTAGGTGCACGACCAAAATCTGCACAGGTGGTTCTCTATGGTGTATAGGAAATTTAAATATTCCCCAGCAAGCTTCATATGGGCAGATAAAACGGCCATCAATAAAATTTTTTATTTCATCAATGTGTATTTTAGGTGCTGAAGATGCCACACCTGGATCACCAATTGGCCTTGTAATTCGAGTTGCGATACGATCTGTGCCTTTAGAAATATATTTGAAAAGATATTTTATTAGCATGCTCCATCCACAATACTCAACATTTATATGAGCATGAAATAGCAGACAAAGAAGACGATTATAAGGAACCACGTACGTATTATCTAATCTGAATTCACCTTTTGGCACATAAGTTGACGTGTTTCTTCTTTTGTAGTGTACATGACCATCTTTATCAAAGTAGGTAGCCTCATTTTTTTTTTGGGAATTTTTTTTTGCAAGAACCATTTTCCATACACGGGGCGGACGGTTTAGCATTTCCACATGGGCCATGCATCATTAGTTCTCAACAACTCAGAACCTTCGTGATCGACAACTTATCGTGTAATTCACGAAATAAATTTATCAACATCTTCAGGAGTTTTTACTCTGTCTTTAGAATCTATCCATAGGAGAGTGTGACAATGCGGAAGACCACATTTTTGAAATTCAATGGTGTAAAGAACTGTGAAAAAAAAAGACAAACTTTAGTAATTGTATAGTAATGTATGAATCTTTATATGCAAAAAAATTTAGAAAATTATAACATACCTCCTGTGCAACGGCCAAATATGTTTTTTTCTTTGAGTGTTTGTATAAAGATTCTGACTTTTTGTTCAAACACACGAACCACTACATCAGCTCTATCCGAGGGAGTTAGCCCTGCATATCTCTTCATGTGTCTTTTGATTTCTGGCCAGTTAATATTACATGTAAATGTAATGAAAAATTGCGGGTTTCCTAGAACACCGACATATGGCAAGAGCATCAAGGTAATGACTATACATATATCTTGGTCCACCTGTGAAGCTTGATGGCAGAATAATTTTCTTCCTATCTCAAAGACCGATGTGGTCTCCTTGTGATATCGCATCATATATTCCTGCTAAACATTCGCTTCGTATGTTATTTTGCTTGGATCGTATGAAATCGAAGTCCGTCTTGTTCTAGTGTGCGAAAACTAAAACAACATATCGTTGAAATAACCGACTGCTCAATATATGGCCATATTCGTCAGACCGTTCATGTAATTGGTATGTGTAGTACTCATTCATAGATAGTTTCCTCCTTGTCCTTTTCCCAACGGCTGCCACTTTCATTTTTGTGTTGTAACCCGTTGGCCGATACAAATAGAAGAGGAAATTGAAGAGACATGTATGAGCTATGAAGCTTGTTGATTCTTTTAGGTGCTTGTCTTCTATATTCTATAATTACATCAGAATGTGCTTTTTGTATTTGAACCATTTTCAAATACTATAGCCGTGAGTCCCACCGAAGGAAGAGCGTATTCTTTTGCACCCACGACGTTGTAGAGCTGAATTTTTAGATCTTGTACGTTCCCTTCATTGCACCTGTCTCTGGCTGTTCTAAATAATCGAACCAACTCATTGTGCTCATCTAGCATTTCTATTAACCTTTGAACAATTTCTGGTTTTAGACCACTCTGATTGTCACCACCAAATGGTTTCATTCTGTTTGAGACTTCATTATCTGTGTCATAAATATAGAGCTGCAAGAACCTAGGGTCATCATTATTGCTAGGCAATAATGTCCCTATCCAATGATGTATTTGGCCTGAAATCTTGAACACATATGGTCCTCTCCCATCGTTTATTGTTTCATCAATTTGTGCACCAAAAGATGTCATGCTATACATCTGATTGTATGCACGAATGTTATCCAAAAAGTGTTTGTCATGTAGTAGCTGTTTCAGATATTCTGGTGGTTCTAATTCTCTTGGAAGATATACTTGCCCTCCTCCACAACAGCGATGATATGTCACCTTCGACTGTGAACAATTGCCTTTTAAACTTTCTCCGAGCCAAAATACGGCGTTACAGTAGTCACAATGTTGATCACAGTCGCCTACATCAATATATAGACTGGATACATCTGTGGTGATAAAATTAGTAAAGTATTAATATTTCGTGTGTATTAATTTACTAATATTAGAAGTATACACAGATATTTGTTAAAAAGAATTGGTCTTACCTTCGTTATAAGGTATGGTAGGGTCATGACGTATTGAATTCAATATACTCTGCTCATTTGGAATGTCGTACTTCTCTTTTTTTTTCCTTTTGCCTGTTATATATAAGGGGATCACATTATATTTTTAAAAATACATAAGTAAAACATGTGTGTGAGTTAAAGATGGTGGGTGTAAAAAGTTTACCTGTAGATATTTCTGTGTTGCTGTTGTTGCATTTTTCTGATTTTTTCCGTTTACGTTGCATTGAATTATTACCCAATGAAAGTTTACATGCAGGTTTGGTTTTTGTCTTTGTGAATTCACCATTCACATTGACAATATGTTTTTAGAAGTCACTATTTTTGTTGATGCTATTTGTTTCTCCTGTAATTTGTGTATGTATTCTGAATGTTATACACCAATAATATAATTATGAAAAGAATATGTATGAAGACAGTAGTTTGAGCAAACATACCGTCACTTTTCTTACACCTGTATGTATATTTCCTTTTCTGGTGCGATAATGTATCATTCTCTGAACCATGCAAAGGTTTGATACCTTTTTTTCCTTATGCTGGTATTCACTGTGGCAATATCCTGGGACGAATTTGATACAGATTTCTTGTTTGTCATGAACTCATGTATAACCTCTGGTGGGCCAAAAGAGGTACAAAGATCGATTGCAGAAGTATTTTTCATAAAACGTGTAGCATCATCAGCATTAAAAGTCTGTGGGTGTTCATCAGTTTTGAAAGAAGTTTCTTGCCATTTAGCGATATCATATTCACCTAATACAGAAGTTGTGCACATATAAGGTTGGTCTTTATTACTTTGTAAATAATCATAGTTGTTGCATGCCAGATTATTTTGAAGAGAACCTGGATTTATAGAAAGAAAATTAGCAATAGTAAAACAGAAATGTGAGAAGTTGCAAAAAATTAGATAGAAAAAGCAAATTGTATACTGCAATACGCTTTAAATGGTAAAGATAAAATTAATTTACCACTAATAATATCAGAAGTTTGTAATTCTGAATGGCTTTTATTTGCAGCTCTGCATTGTTCAAATTCAATTTTTCCATTAGCATTCAGTTCCTGGGTCGAATTTAATACATGTTTGTTGTTTGTCGTCGACTCATGCGTAACATGTGATGGCCTAAAAGAGGTAGATAGACCGATTGCAGGACTATTTTCGATATAATGTGCAGCATTATTAGCACTAAAAGTTTTTGGGTGTTCATCACTTTCGAAAGAAGTTGCTTGCCATTTAGCCGTATCATATTCACCTAATACAGAAGTTGTCCAGATATAAGGTTGGTCTTTATTGGTTTGTAAATAATCATAGTTGTTGCATGCCAGATTGTTTTGAAGCAAACCTGCATTTATAGAAAGAAGGTAAATGATACTAAAACAGAAATGTGCTACAGTTGCTAGGGCTTTGACATTAATGATGCATTTATTCTCTATTGCATTTAATACAACATTTAATTATCCTCATATTAGGTTTTTATTTTGGTATATTAGGGTTTCATTTTGGTTATACATACTATGAATGAGGCTTACTGTAGGTAAGAAAAAAGTAAAATAAAACCACAAAAAAAAAAAGAAAAAAAAAAGAAAAAAAAAAAAGTAATTACCTTCATTATTGCAATATTCAATTGTTGGATTGATGTAATAATAATTGCTAGAGTATCCAGTTGCATTGGATATATGCTCGAGAACTTCTGGACACATATAACATGTAGCTTTAACATTGTCTGAAGACTGATTTTCATTGTAGTCATCATTGTTTTTGAATAACACTGCAAGAATCAAAATATATGTTAGCAGTACATTAAGTAAACTGCAAAAAGTAATTGTTGATCTTACCTTTTTGCTTTTTGTTGCCTCCTTGTGTAGCTGTTTCAAGTGGGCAGGCTTTTCTTTTGAATCCTTCATTTGTTGTGACATATTGTCTAAAACTATTATTTGGTAATTGCAGAATTGGTTCAACAAATGTGCGATCATCAACAATATGGCTTGTCGATTGAACAGCAGATAGGTGGTTGATATTTTCAGCACGAAGGGACGGGTATTGTTGTTCATCAGCAGTATCATTTGTTGGTTGGACGGCAGTTCCATGTTTAATATTTTGATTGTTCAGGTAATTCTTTACAGTACTTAGCATTAGATGCATTATTTTGTATTATGTTTTATATGTGTCAATTATAAAAGGAACCTAAATACTGATTCACAGTAATATTGCACAAACAATATGTAAGCTAAGTATATGTGTATGTAGACTATAGAGAAGCACAATTTTTATTCATTTGAAAGAGAAAATGAGTAAGTAGACAAATCATACAAAAACATAATATTAGCACCAATAACAGGAAGTAATGTTGGATCTTGTACCTGTTTGTTTTCAAATCCAACGTGATTTCCTTCACAAATGCATAACAACAAACCAAATATGTAAATACAGAATATACCCAGGCTAGACACAATAGAAGTAAAACTATAACCAAATTCTGTATCATTACCTTTGCAGGTATTCTGTATGTAGAATATCAGTTGCAGCAAGCTCTTATGAAGATGATGAATACTAATACAGTGGAGGATTCTTGAATAAGCTTAAGGGAAAGATGATTAGCAGTAATGTAGTAGAAACTTCTGGGTGAAATTTCAATGTATAAAAACCCCTTATGCTTCAAGATTTTTTTGTTTGTAGTCAAACTATTGTGACTACATTTAATGAAGTATCAAACGTGTAACAATAGCAAATACACAACATTTAATGATCGCAGGTTAATTAAATGCTCGACCGCTAATATAAGGACACGTATCCTAAATAGTTTGTGTAAACCTCACTCTCCTACCTTTTAGTATATATAGATAATACACTTTTAGTCCCTAAACTTGTACATGCGCATTACCATAGGCCAAAACTTCCTTTTTTCATCGCTGGGAGTTCAAAACATGGGGTTTATATGCCAAACTCATCCCTTGACCATTAACGCCGAAGTCAACTCTAATTTATGTTAGTTAGTCGAGGGTATTATAGTCCATACACATTTATACCACACCTTAACTAAAATAGAGAAAGCTTCCGTATACCATCTTGATCGTTTCTCTCCCTCGTCACACAACCCTTACATACACTTTAACAATGGCAGACAAGGATCTTACTTTTACAGCAGTAACTAATGAGATGGTAAAATATGTGAAGGCAAAATATGGGGATACTTAGAAGATGAAATGTTTGATGAAATGTTTGAAGATTTATGCAGATTTACCAAAGAAGCTGAAGTGATGAAAGGTTAGTTGGGTTTTTTGTATTTGTGTGATTGACATTTTAAGGGATGAGCATAAATAACTCTATTTTATTTGACAGAAATCCGAGCAGTGTCAGAATCTACCAAAAAAAGGGATTATAGCAAGCTAAAGGTATCTGACGATATGATTGAGTATGCCATGGCTACTTATGGGAATAAGTTGGATATAGGAGATGACATTGCTAATGTGATACTTGAAGACTTGTGGAAAAAATATGGGAATAAGGAGTTTGAGAAAGGTTAGAGTTAATGTTTGCAAGCTAAGAAAGTTGTAATGGGTGAACTCTGATTTCTTTCTGTTTTGGCTATCTTTCCAGATACTAACTTGAAAGGAAATGAAGTTGATGTCATTATTATTTCCGATACATCTGATGATGAGTTTGGGATCATGTCTTCTAAGATTACTACTTTGAAAGGTTCCACTTCCCAAGCTTCCAAGGCTTCCGCTCCCAATGTTGTACTTGGTCTTGTAGCGGCTGTGGGATGCTCCAACACAAATAGGAATGAGTGGTATGTGCCTCCCTTAAGGAGCTCAAGTCTCCCCCCATGAATATCAAGTATCCCATCAAGAAGTTCACCTGTTATTTTTAGTTGTTGATGTAATGAAGATGTATATTTTTTGGCTGATGATGGTTAATGAAACACTTGTTAACATGTATATTTTGCTTTATATGGTGTAATTAGGTGGTGGTGTATGTATATTTTGGATTTCTTGTTTTCATTTTGTAGTTTGCTTTTGCTTATGCAGTTTAGGTGGGTGTTTGGAAAAACCCATTTTGACTTATAAAGTCAACATAAACCAAAATATTAGAGGAAACCACACCGAATTGTTTTAGTCTTTAAAATCTCTTTTGTTTGACTTATAAAGTCAACAGATTCAAATTGTAACCAGAATTCAATTCTTATAACAAAAGAAGCACACACATATCAGTTAAGTTACATTTAGACTGAAAGACAACATATCATTTCTTGCAGGTAATTCACTGCGTTAATTGACTAGTAGGTGATCCATTTGGTCTTTCAGTTGCAGTTAGTTCAAGTGGTGTTTGTCTTGCGCTCTCCATTTGGTCTCTTTCGCAGGTGTGCTTCACGTGGTGTCCGGCTTGGGTGTTCTCCACTTGCTATTTCAAATTTGGTGTGGTTCACTTTCTTCTTCATCACGCTTCAAGTAAGCACCAATACTAGTAGGTGCGTAAATATGTAGACCCATCACATATCCACCACTATCTCATGTGGTTGTGTTTTCCCTTGCAACACCATCTCTACCAGTATAAGATGTGCTTCCCCTTATCTCAAGGCACATTGGACAAACATACCACTTGAAATCTCTATAAGGTGGACGCCTTGCAAAAAAGGTCAATCCAGCCCTGTTTTCACTTTCAACCCAACAGTCAATGTGATAAGGATTTAAAACGTACACTTTTAAGGGGTCATTTAAGCCCTTAATCGCCCACTTTTATATCCGTTACTGCTTAATTCCATTCATTTTCACTTTTTAGATCTCTTGGAAGTAAAATGCTGGAATGATTCATTTTTGGACGAAAAGAAGTGCATATATGAATAAAATGGCTAAGTCAAGATCAAGACACTCAAGCTGCTGAATTACACCGACGCGCCCCAAACAGAGGGCTTACCGTCCCCCTTTATGTAATTGAATTTGTGACGACTCGTAGCGATTTTGTTATTTTACACCGACGGCGCCAGCTTTGAAGAGTAAGGGCGCCACGAAGACTTTTCTTCTCGACGCCTAGATCCGCATCTTAATTCTCATCAAAGACCGACGGCGCCACAACCACAACGCGGACGCCGTCCCAATGATGACTTGGCCAAGACGAAACCCTAATGACGGCGATCCGACGGCGTCCCAACTATAAGGTGACGCCGCCGCAGTTGTAAAATTATATATAGAAATCGAATTTTCAGAATTTTAGGAGGTAGACTTGTGGAGTAAAAACCTAAAATTATTTTGGTCCGGTTTGACAGATCTTAGGGTTCTCATACCCTATTTTACATCAAGATAAGTAATTTACTTAATTGATTTCATTATGTCTTCGATTGTATGTGTGTATGCTTGCATGTTTAACATGTCCGGCTAAATTTCTTGTGTGTTTGCTTAGATCTATGAAACCTAGTTATTAATTATTGATTGGTTGTCTCTTATCTTAATTGTAATTGGCTTAGGAGTGCAATAGGCCTTCGTTGTGTTTTTAATGCTTGAGTAATCTTTGTGAACTTTAGTTTATAACCACCCAGCGTAATTGTAGGCTAACTATCCAAAGATAACCTTAGTGTTAGTTTATGAATCCTATAGATATCGTAGGCAATAACCTTAAGGTAGTCTCAAAGAGTTAGGGATAAAAGCATACCCTACGACCTTAGAAAACACAATGCGTTAAGAATAAGCACCAATAAAAGATAACTAGGGAGTAATAGTATCTAGGTAGACACGTTTTTTAATCATCATACGAGCACACATCAATAGACATAGACTACCCTTTAGTTTAGATAATTAGATAAGTAGAGTAATCGGTAGAAGTACCAAACCCCCAAATCCAAACCCCGAGATTTTACTCTTAGCTTTATAAAAAAAATATAAAAAGATAACAAATAATCTTCCTCAACCTCAAACCTTAGCGTAGTACATCTCTCACTAGCATTCCTATTCCCCTAGAGAACGATATCAATACCCAAGGCTTGCCCAATACTACACTACAACGATTAGGTTCAATGCCTATGGTGTTGAAAAACTTGCTAGACGAAAAGGAAGTTCCTTTGACCCCGAACGCGTTATACGCTCATCAAGTTTTTGGCGCCGCTGCCGGGGAATAAAATAGCTAGTTAGATTTCTATCTCGTTTAGGTTTCCTTGCTTGATTCCTATCAAGTAAGATTTTTTCTCATTTTTAGCTTCCTAGTAGTCTATCCCCCTTCTTCGTGAATTTGTTCGTAGCCCCATCACTTTTCATCATGGAAGGTAATAACCCGCCACCACTCATCGATCCACCAATCATTGACCCGCCAAGAGGCCGTACTCTTGGTGAATACTCTAGACCGAGCCACCAAGGCTATAGGAACACTATTGAGATCCCCGATCAAGCTCAATATATGGCCCTACGATCCGACACCATCCGGTTGGTGCAAAACGGATGTGCATTCCATGGACTTCGTTCCGAAGATCCTAATCAGCATCTCAAGGATTTCCTTAAAATCGTTGATTCCATCGACCTTGATGCTACCACACGGGAGACCACGTGCTTGCGTCTCTTCCAATTCTCTCTACGGGACCAAGCTAGTAATTGGCTTGAGCGACATCCCGCCGGATCCATCTCAAGTTGGGATGATCTCACCACTCGTTTCCTTGCCCAATTTTTCCCACCGGGGAGAACTACTAAACTTAGGAAGGACATCTTGACGTTCCAACAACATAAAGGCGAATCTCTCTACAAGCCATGGACTTGATTCAAGGACTTGCTCCATAAAGTCCCTCATCACAGTATTGATCTTTGGCTTCAAGTCCAAATCTTTTACGATCATACCAATTTCCTCACCAATCGATCCATTGATCGACCGGCCGGAGGAAGGCTCAGCGATTTCAATGCAGAAGAATCATGGGATATAATAGAAGAGCTTGCCAATCAAAGCTACGGAGATTGGATTGAACCCCATGAAACCCCCGTGAGAATGGTTAATGCCATATCAATTCCTCATGAGCCTTCCAAAATTACTGAAGAGCAAATGAGTGCTCTTGAAAGAAGGATCGACTATCTAATTGAGAGGCAAAAGAGAGTAGCTAGACCAATCCCTCAAGCATCGGTTAACTCCGTTAACTCCGCCAACCACCCAACACCTCTCTCTGAATCACCAAGCCGAGAGCGAAATCCCAATTCCGTACGACGCTTCCGTTCTACCTCTCCAATTCCACTCTCACCAAGCTTCAAGGAACGAATGAGAGAGTACATGGCGGCCCATTCGGAAAGATTAGCCAAATTTGAAGAAGAGGTTTATAGGCAAAGGGAGGAAATGCAGGCAAAAATGACGGATATGATGAACTTGGTGAAAGAATATACTAAGACGAAGGTTCCCGAGAAGGTGCTAGTGAGAAGCGATGATCACCCTCCCCCCACTTCATTTGTTAACGCCATTTCCATTGTTTCCAATGAAGGTGGAGTAGTTGAGAAGAAGGAGACTGAGAGAAGCAAGGATAGTAAGGAAAAGGAGGAGGCTGAAACTAATAATGAACCCGAGATCATCGAATACTACCTTAAGCATGAGATTAATAAGAAAACAATTGTTAAAGTGAACAACTTTAGGTACAATGAAGTTCTTAGGAAAGCCCTCGAAGGAGAAATAAAAGAAGAAGAATATGACACCATGCCTATGGGACCTATGTACGAGTTGGTTCTAAAAAAACCAGTGACTAAAAAACGAGAAACCTGGGAACTGTAATACCATGTAGCATAGGCGACATCGAGAATATAAATGCCTTAGACGATCAGGGATCCGATGTAAACATAATGCCACTATCAGTCTATAGTAAGTTGACTAAGGAGGAGCCAACCAAGACCAATCTTATACTTTCCTTAGCAAATCACGCATATGTTTATCCTGTAGGAATAGCGGAGGATGTCTTAATTGAGGTGGCCAATATTGTCTATCCGGTGGACTTCGTGATCATAGACATTAAGGAAGATAGAAACATGCCACTCATTCTTGGAACACCTTTTCTGGCCACCACCAAGGCAACCATCAAATGCGGTGAGGGTATCATGACACTCAAAAGTTGCAAAGGATATATTAGGATACCTATTGTTCCGAGATACCCGTTGAAAATTATGGAGAAGATCAATGATGAGAATCCGCAGGTCTCCAATAATACTGTTAAGAAGAAGATTAATGAATGGGAAAGAGGGCTTAGAGAATTCATGGGTCAAGGGTTAAACGCGACATTGTGGAAACGTGATAAAAAATTAGGAAACATAAACATGACAAAGCCACAACCTCAAAAGAACCCTAGAGAATTTTTGAATGGAGAAAAGGTGCTTTTGCATAAATCAAGAATAAAAGCATTAAGAGGAAGGAATAAGGCAAGATGGTTTGGACTTTATACGGTGAAAGAAACTAATCTAAAAAATAAAACCGTTATCATAATGGACGGCGTTGGAGGAGAATTCACGGTGAGCATACAACGTCTACAACCTTATGATAAGGGCTTAGTGGAAGAAAAGAAGGACGGCAATGAAGTCACGTAGGAGCACGACTTCGAGTCTAGCTACAAGACTCATAAATAAAGAAAAACGCTTTGTAGGAGGCAACGCATGCTTAATTGTTTGCTTGTTTGTGTGTCATATATCTTTTCATTATTGTATGTCCTCATGTTTGAATTTGTGAAAATGCTTTATTTTGTCTTTAACCTCGTCTTAATTATATATAAAGGTATTTTACAAAAAGAATAAGTGTAGGGAAGATTACACACGTTTTTAAAAGAACGTGAACATGAGAACTACGATTATTGAAAATTATATATATATATATATATATATATATATATATATATATATATATATATATATGTGTGTGTGTGTGTTTGTTAGAGTCAAATGCTTGTATCGAGTCATAATGGATGTTTTGCAGAATTTTTTCCAGATTTTAAAGGTGTAATTTTTCCAAAATTTTCCGTAAAAACGCAGCAGTAACGGGCTGTCAGATAACCCGATGCCGCGGATTACAACCGACGACGTCGGAGGAGTAGAAACAAATTTTATCTAATTTCTCTCGTTTTTCGTGCTACTTATAAATTTTGGAAATTCTCAGTCTTAATTTTCCAGAAAATCTGCAAACATCCATTCCACAAGCATTATATCCTAGTTTAGTAGAGTCATATATATTATTACCGCCGATTTTACGCTGTTTCGTCTTTTTCTTAAAGTGCGCAGGTTTTATTTATCAAGAAGAAGAAACATAAGATTTGATGGAGCTTTTCACGCATACATTCTTCTTGGAAAGAATTTAACCACTACTTCACACGGATCCTACCGAGCTAATCAGAGGAGTATTAGTTTCTTTCTCTTTTAATTACCTTCCATTATCATAACTTTGATAATTTCGGGGAACATTGGGGATAATGTTCAAGTGTGGGAGGGAGAATAAACGGAACTTTGAAACTATGCTTATCCTTGATCATTTGTCTTATCCTATTTCATTTGTGTAATAAACCATGAGAGATATTTGTTAGGGCAATTTTAGCGCCAAATTTAAAAATTTTCATAACATGTACGGGTGGGTCTTTAGTCTTAATAAAGCGTCTCATGGATAGGAGTTATATGACTAGCACAAAAACCCTTTACCACTCAAATTCCACCCAAAAAATGTGAGGTTCGCCCCTAGATCTATAGGAATTAAAGCATTTACCTTTAATGCTTCGAGAGTGTACCGGTAGTATAATAGATTCTAGAACTTGTTTTGTGATGCATTCCAAGATCGCTAGTGAGACTACACTTGTGTAGTTAGGAATAACTAAATGATAAGAGGCATTAGGATAACCCTTGTTTGATACCCGTATTATAATTACTTCTTCCACATCGGTTGAGTAATTCCCCCACACCCTTGCGTTGTACTCATCTTTAGTACACGATACCCCTAGTTAACCCCTCAGTGCCTATCCTTTTCACGGTTCTCGTGATGTTTCGGTTTTCCGGAATATCAATGAAGAGCATTGTTTACAATCCATACCCAAATGTATACCCAAATCGCCTTAGCCTACCTTGTATGCACTCACTTTTAGTGCATTATTGTTATCATACTAAACCCTTAGTTCAATTATCCAGTTACTTGCATGGTTTCTAAGTCGAGTCATATCTTTTGTACACAGTTTTGGGATGATTGGGACTCATGGGTAAAGTTAAATTTTATGGAGTGACGGGAAAGAACGTTAAATTCAAAATCCCTTTATTTACGTAATAATGTACTCCAAGTGTTTTGATCTTTTCAATCGGGTCAAATTAGTGTTAGAGTAATAAAAACTCATGTGTAGGGATGTACCTATAAATCCCTTATATTTTGATGTTATAGTAGATGATAGTAGAGTAAAAGTGTATGCAAAAAAAAAAAAAATCGAAAAAAAGAGTGTTGAAAAAAAAACATACAGGCTACCATCCTACATCTATCTTTATATTTATGTTTGTTTGTTTCAAAGTTATCTAGAATTTAGAGAGTCGAGTCTTGGCTTAGCAACGTCATTCTTCTCATACTTGTAACATAAAGATTTTTAACTTGCCACCACTAAATCGCCTATCCAACCAAACTCTTTGTTTCCCTAACCGTAAGCCTAACATTACAACCCTTTAAAAGACCTCTTAGATAGTTGTTCCTAGGTGCTTACGCCAAAGCGGTGGAGGTTTGATCTAGTCTCAAGCCTATGGTAGTCTATGTACTATGACCGGTTAATGAGTGTTTATCTTCCATTTCCATTTGCTATATTTCATATACACCCGAGAGATGAGAGAATCCAAACAACACTTGTGAAGTGCTAGTATACAATTTTCGTGCTTGTTATGACTATTTCGGTGCTTTTACTTGTTGTGAGTTATGTTAAACCAATGCTTTATGCCCCCTAACTTATAAATTGATTGGCCAAAAGCACATTTTCTTGAGGACAAGCAAATACCAAGCGTAGGGGTATTTGATAAGAATTTAAAACGTACACTTTTAAGGGGTCATTTAAGCCCTTAATCGCCAAATTTTATATCCGTTACTACTTAATTTCGTTCATTTTCACTTTTTAGGTCTCTTGGAAGCAAAATGCTGGAATGATGCATTTTTGGACGAAAAGGAGTGAATATGAAGAAAATGGCTAAGTCAAGATCAAGACACTCAAGCTGCTGGAATTACACCTGACGGCATCCCAAACAGAGGGCGACGCCGTTCCCCTTTATGTAATTGAATTTGTGACGACTCAGTAGCGATTTTTTTATTTTACACCTGACGGCGCCAGGCTTTGAAGAGTAAGAGCGTCACGAAGACTTTTCTTCGCACGCCTAGATCCGATTCAACGACGTCCATCGTTGAAGACTGACGGCGTCACAACCACAACGTAACGCCGTCCCAATAATGACTTGGCCAAGACGAAACCCTAATGACGGCTATCTGACGGCGTCCCAACTATAAGGTGACGCCGTCGCAGTTGTAAAATTATATATAGAAATCGAATTTTCAGAATTTTAGGAGGTAGACTTGTGGAGTAAATGTAACATATAGGATTTCACAAACACATCAAACCATAAGCATATGGGGCGATACTAAGTTTAGAGAGAGAAAGATCTAGAGAGAGAAAGGGAAGAGAGTTGGGAATTATGTGAAACAAAAGAAAATTGGTATTGAAGCTCCAACCCTCTACCTTGGGAGGTAGAGGGTATTTATAGTGTCTTACATAACTCGCCTCCTACGGGCTGTGGATCAGGCATACAGTAGGTAAAGACCCGTCCGTCCTCCACGGTGTTACTTAACAAACTACTTATTACTATAACTTGACTACGACTACGAGCTTTCTAACAAATACATATACTTGAGGTGACCGACACTTTAACTAACGGATTTACTAAATCCTAACAATCTCCCCCTAATGGAGGTCACCTCAATTTACATTGAATACAAACAGATATTACATATTGATTGTTCTTGGATTCTTGATTAAGTTCTTTGCTCTGTAGATCGTAGCCTTTGATTCTTCATATTCCGCATGTTTTGTTATCTCAAGTGGAGGTCTTTAAGTGATCCACGGGATGATTATTTTGAGCCAGCTTTAAGATCATCAGCCACCATAAATCTCTGACTCATCCATTGTTGTTTGGCCATCATGTGAAGTTGTGACTTTTGGACCGACATGCTCACATTTTGGATCATGATATCTTCTTATCAGAGTTGCGGAAGCTTTTGTTGATTCATAATATTTCCAGTAGCATAGCAGAAGCATGGTTTGAAAATATCAGAGCCAGTGATGCACTTATCATGATTTCTTTAAAAATGAATGTGTTGTGTGAGCATGCGGCTATGGATTGACCTCTCAATTCTGATCAGCTGCAAACGTCGGGTGTACCTGCACACAACAGTTAGCAATAAAGCGCACGAAAAGTGTCTTTGATCACTTTCGTTGAATTGAGGTACACGGCCCACGGTTCCCCCGTTGATCAGATAAAGCACTACCGTGATCGTGTATAATTCGGCTCCTTGACATGGTTTAATTTAGCCGCTTCTCGCCGAACGCCTCAAAGAAGACAACACGGAGTGAGTGAACCAAATAATTTGAGATTCACTGATTGATGAAAAGAGATTTGAAAAACAATCGTAATCGCTCAATATAAAGTGTTTTTGCAATACAACGAAGGTTTTTAAGAAAAATCAATTATCAATCATAAACACCTTTTATTTTGAAATATTAATACACAGTCGATGTGCTAGAGAAACGAATTTTAAGCACAACGACTGGTTTTTCAAAGGTATCCGTCAATCCATAACCTGAACCAGGATTGATTCATAACTTTGAATTGCTCCATTATTTATGTTCAGTTGTCACATGGTTGATCCATTGGATAGATCTCACATGCCACCTACCAAGAGCTTGTTTGATGTTGGCTCTAGAAGGATTTCCATCTTCATTGTGAATATGTTATCATATCACTCGATGTTCCGCAATACCACAAGGATAATGCGTAGGACTCTTAAATTATGTTCTCTCTTTCCACATTGTGTGAAACAGAGAGTCTTCATTGACAGTGTCCTAATGAGATTTATATATGATATCGTGGCTCTAAACTCAATAGTGCACATTTGGTTCCTATGCCGGAGACTATGGAGAGGGTCTCATTCTTCAATATCAACCATCTCTAAGAGAAAGTCGATAGATAATGTAGGTTCCCCGTGAGAATGAAATAAGTCCTTTTAAGAGGAACTTGAGTAGCTTGGGAAGATGTAAAAAGGCGCCACCTGGGTCCATGACGCCTTGTCTTCAATACCGTGTTACCTAGGTAAGCAGTAGCATATGAATTGAACCCGACGCCCCCTAAGGTTGAAATAATGGAGGGCTATTTATTTTCACCCTTTTCACATTCATTTCTTTTTCATTCTTCAACCCCTTCAATGCTTACCGAGACTTCATTACTAGAACCTTGTTGGGTTTATTCCAGTTCTAGCTCTATCTCACCAAGACTCTTCCCATTTCTCACTTTTCTCCTTTTTCATCATACCTAAGGACTTCTACACTATCTAGTGGATTATCCCTGGGTAGATCCTCCTCGCCGATCGTGGGAACGCATATCTAACCTAACCATCCTTATATAACCATACATAAAGTAAATTTGGTCGGTCTTTTTGGTATTGTTCATCTGCCATTGGAACCAATTAAAAACCATTTGAAAATCAATCCAGGTACTTGTGATATATTATCAAAGAATTTTGTACCTGAATTGTTTTTGATATTTTAGAAAAAAGCTCCCCCTCAACATGTGCATCGTATGTTTGAAATCAGTTTGACACATGGAGGCAAGAGGAAGAATTCACTTCTTTGATCAATTTTTTTTTCTATAAATATCGACATCACCTTCCCGATCAAAATTAGTGTTTCAAATACAGTTAAAGATATTTTTGGGAAAGGATGTGGTTTTCAAAAATTTGCTCCCCCTCAATATATGCATAGAGATTCGAAAGTGTTTTGCACATATTAGGGAAAACCTGCACTTAGAGACATATCAATCACGATTCAATCCTTATTGGTTTGATGTAGATGCTCCCCCTTAACATGTGCATGGAAAATTTTAAATCGTTTGGCACATGTAGGGAGGAGAGCTTGTTAATTACTTATAAAACCATTTATCGAATTATCAGTTTAAATCCAATTTAAATCACAAATTCTCCCCCGATCACAATTTTCAAATCCTTTGAGATTTGTGATCTCTATTGATTTAATTTAGAGTTAATTACATAAATCGCCCTTGTGGTTTGGTCAAAATTACGGATCTTGTCCTTATACTTTTTTTTAGCGCGTTTCGTCCCTGTGGTTTACAAATCTTACGGATCTTGTCCCTGATCCGACCCGGTCCCAAAAAAGGACCTCCCTTGCAAATCTTTCTAACGTGAGGGCTAACAATCGTTATACAAACCACAGGGACGATTTATGTAATTTACTCTTTAAAAAAAAAAAAAAAAAAAAAAAAGCTTTTTCTTTTAAGTTTTATTATTCAAAAAATTTTAAATTTTATTACGATTAAATTTTTTAATAAAAATAACTTTTTTTTTAATTTAATTTTAATTTTATTATAATAAATTAAAAAAAAAACAAATTTTAATTTTATTATATATTTTTTTTAAAAACTGTTTTTTCTTTAAAAAAAATTAATTTTATTAAAAATCGTGGTATTTTTTCGACATTCTCATTTTATTTTATTTCTCTTTTGATATTGTACATATCTTAAGACGTCATGGCATACTTGAAACTAAAGAAATAAGCTCGCTTTCCCTTTAGTGGTGAGAATGTTTTCAGTTTGGACTTTAATCAAGGTTTTTTTTAAGTTTTCTCATGAAACAAATGTTCTCAGAAT
The DNA here is from genome assembly GCA_910596185.1 of Chrysanthemum makinoi. NCBI lineage: Eukaryota > Viridiplantae > Streptophyta > Magnoliopsida > Asterales > Asteraceae > Chrysanthemum > Chrysanthemum makinoi. The sequence goes on from OU343222.1 coordinate 125,655,755, forward strand.
TTTACAAGTACTTTGGTAATGTTATTATTATTTTCGAAAGCTAAGAGATTTTACACAAAAAGTTCCAAAACAAAACCGGAAATTGCAAGAAACACAAAACAAAAGAAATCAACCAAGAGGTAGAACATCAAAAAGCCTTCAAATCCATCATTCCAAGCCACCAAACCATGAGAGAACCGAGCACTAATCAAAAAGCCTTCAAAAAGTTTTTTTTTTTTTTAATTTTACTTTAATTTTTTTAATAAAATAAAATTTTTTAAAGAAAAAACAGTTTTTTAAAAAAAATATATTATAATAAAATTAAAATATTTTTTTTTAATTTTATTACTCCCTCCGTCACATTTTTATTGTCCACTTTGACTTTGACCAGTCTTTCTTGTTCAACTTTGACCATTAATATATTTATTTGTGTTATATAATACTTGATAAAAATTATACCAATAAAAATACATTTAAAAACCCAATACATTCATATATTTTTCATCAAGTATTATATAACACAAACAAAAATAATTATGGTCAAAGTTAAAGAAGAAAGACTAAAAAAGTCAATAGGGGACAATAATTTTGGGACGGAGGGAGTATAACTTTTTTTATTTTTTTTTTAAATTTAAAAAAAATTAAAAATAGTTTTTTAATTTATTATAATAAAATTAAAATTTGTTTTTTTTAATTTATTATAATAAAATTAAAATTAAATTTTAAAAAAAAGTTTTTTTTATTAAAAAATTTAATCGTAATAAAATTAAAAAAAAATTGAATAATAAAACTAATCGTAATAAAAAATTTAATAGTAATAAAATTAAAAAAATTTGATTACAAAATTTAATCTTTAAAAAAAAATTAAAGAGTAAATTACATAAATCGTCCCTGTGGTTTGCATAACGATCGTTAGCCCTCACGTTAGAAAGATTTGCAAGGGAGGTCCTTTTTTGGGACCGGGTCGGATCAGGGACAAGATCCGTAAGATTTGTAAACCACGGGGACGAAACGCGCTAAAAAAAAGTATAGGGACAAGATCCGTAATTTTGACCAAACCACAAGGACGATTTATGTAATTAACTCTTTAATTTAAATTTTGAAAACTTTTGAGGAGAATAGTGACTTGCTTTTGAAAAACAGTTTAACTGATAAGGATCAGATTTTAGACTTTAAACTCCATTGTTCAAACATGCATAAATATCTTTTGAAAACATAACATAAGCCAATGTCTTGAATCAATTGTATAAAACATTGTTCTTTTTGATTGTCCAAAAGTAGACCATTTTTTTTTTTTTTCTTTTACGTGCCAATTGTTTGAAAAAGAACCTTTTTGACTGATTTGAAATCATTCTCCCCCTCAATAAATGACATGAGTTGTTGATTGAGTGTTAGGGATTTTGTCAAATAATAAGCCCAGATGATTTTCAGAAATGTGGTCCAAGTTATTTTCAAAGCAATATGTTTTCATTAGATGATAAATATTTTTAAATAGAATATTTAGAAGGAACAATATTTGTGAAAGAAACATTTGTCTTTTTGCCGACAAATATTTGGTTTTTAGAATCAGAGCATTAAATTTTAAAACCAGATAAAGCATGGCTTTGTTCTTTCTTTTTAAATACAAGTTACTGTCTGAAATAACAGTAAGCCGCCATTTTTCTCCATCTCAAAAGTAATTTTTTTTAACAATTTATGTACATTCGAACTTCATCTAAAGACCCGTGACACTCTTTGAATGACAACTCAAAGAACGTAGATGAAATCGAATAAAAAGATCAAGACCAAAATGACAAAAAAAATTTTGAAGATTTTCAGAATTTTTAATTTTATGGTTTTTGAAAGTTTTATATTTTTCTATTTTCTTTTGTTGGTTTTATAATTTTTTTAATGAAAATATGTAAAGAATAGATGAATAGATGCGCTTACTCCTCTCCCTCTTGAAGACGTTTGAGTGTTTCAGGTTGAAGACTCTTAAGTCCAAGACGAGAAAGAATAAACTCAAACGCTCTCGAGGGAGTGCTTTAGTGAAGATGTCTCCATAAGTAGATATACCACACCTTTTTCCACTTGTTCATCTGTCGTGTCTTTGCTCAACCAACGTGTAGCAACAGAAATTTATCACAAAGATGTGCAGGAATTTTGTTGAAGTCAAAGCCATAGTCAGATAGTTGGGATCTCATCCATAGGATTTGAGCACAACAAGATGACATGGTGATATATTCAGCCTCTGTATAGGATATTGACGTACTCATTGGTTTCTTAGAAGACCACTACAAGTTTTCTCCCAAGAATTGAGCACCACCGATGTGCTTCGACGTATCTTGACACCTGCATGGTCTCATCCTGCATATGTTAGTGACATGTTGGTGTCCTTCGGATACCAAAGTCCCATGTTAATGGTACCTTGGAGATACCAAAAGACTCGTTTAACCGCTTCAAGGTGCTTTATGGTAGGCTTAGCCTGGTATCTAGCACGCATGCATACAACGAACAGAATATCAGGTCTACTTGCTGTGAGGTACATCAGGGATCCAATCATACTACGATATTTCGTTTGATCTACCATGATCCCTGAGTGGTCCTCGTCCAGTTTGGTACGCTCCACCATGGGAGTGTCAATGGTGTCACAAGTGTCAAATCCAAATTTCTTTAAAATTTCATTAGCATATTTAGATTGATTGATAAAAATGCCTCTGGGACTTTGTGAAATTTGTAATCCCAAGAAAAATGACATTTGTCCCATCATAGACATTTGAAATTTGGAGCCCATTTCACTTGAAAAACGGTCACATTCAGTAGGGTCGGTCGAGGCAAAAATAATATCATCTACATAGATTTGAATATGGATTAAATGTTTGCCTGACTTTCTGGTGAACAATGTGGGATCCACTGCTCCTTTGCTGAATCTAGTTGATAAGAGGAACTTTGACAGAGTATCATACCACGCCCTTGGAGCTTGTTTCAGACCATAGAGAGGTTTCTTTAAGCGATAGACGTGAGTAGGACGTTCAGGATCCACAAAACCTTCTGGTTGATTGACGATACCCATTTATTTCACATCTCCATTAAGAAAGGCAGTCTTTACATCCATTTGATAAACCACCATGTTCTTACTAGCAGGATTAGCTAAGAAGATTCTGATTGCCTCAATACGTGCAACTGGAGCAAATGATTCCTCAAAGTCAATACCCTCCTCTTGACGATATCCTTTTGCAACGATTCTTGCCTTGTTTTTTATCACATCCCCATGCTCATCAAGTTTCACTTTGAAGATCCATTTGAGAGAAATGATCATAGCACACTCAGGAGCTGGTACTAATTCCCAAACATCAAGTCGGTCAAACTCATGAATTTCTTCCTGCATTGCATTGAATCAACCTGCCCTCCTGACATTGCGGTTTTGACATCTTTTGGTTCGAATTTTGACAGTATGGAATTGAAGAAGCACCATAAGGCATCTGTTGCAAGCTGTTTACGGGTGGATACCAGACGAGAGGGATTCCCTATGATATTATCCAATGGATGATCGTGTGTCCATTTTCTGAAATGCTCGTGTGGTTGTGGTTGAGGAACTGATGTAGCAGAGTTATTTTCCCCTGATGAAGATGGTTCAGATTATGGATCAGGGGCAAAAATATTTTCAAAAGGTGCATCTTCTGGAGTGGCAAAAGGGTTTACTTCATCTGTGACTGCAGCAACGTTTCCAGTATGTACACTTGTAGATTGAAGAGTTGATGATGATGACGAATGATCTGCAGAAGGCGCTTCGTGAGATACCGACATAGAGATGGATGGATTGGATGTGTTGGACGGATTAGGAGCAGCCTCTGTTGAAGTAGTAGAGTGGATGTTGTCCTGAGATTCAAAGTATTCATCAAACATTGGATTAAACAATTTCTTCACATCTTCTTCTGAAGGTGGTAGATACGGAACTGCAGATGAGGGATTTTGTACTATAGAGGAACTAATGGGACTACTTAATGAAGGTTGAGAGGCGGGTCCGGAACTGGATTGTCCTGGAGCCATTTGACCGGTCAGCTCATCGAATGTAACGTGAATTGTTTCCATGATATTTCTGGTTCTTTTGTTGTAGATTCGGTATCCTTTTCTGTTTGGTGCATATCCTACAAACACTCCAATGTCCGCTTTAGCTTTCAGTTTACCTAAATCTTGACCCTCATTAGTTGGGTAACACAAAGCACCAAACACGCGAAGGAAGGATAGACCAGGTTTTCGATTGTGGACATGTTCATATGGAGTTTTTCCATGAGTTGTGTGAATTAGGGATCGATTTTGGGTGTAGCATGCAGTGGCAATGACTTCGGCCCAGAGAAATTTTGGAACCTTTGAATAAATCAGCATTGTTCTTGCGGCTTCCACAAGAGTTCGATTTCATCTTTCAACTACACCGTTTTGTTGAGGAGTTTGTGGAACACTTCTTTGATGACTGATTCTAACACTTTCATAAAACTCACTAAGTTATTTATTAACAAACTCAGCCCATTGTCGGTTCGATGATTCTAACAGTCTTGTTAAGTCGAACCTGCAGCTGTTTGATAAGTTTAATGATGACATCTAGAGTTTCATCCTTTGTCCTCAAGAACTTAAGTGAATCGAGAGTAGTCATCAACCACGGCTAACACATATTTCTTCCCGTTAACTGTTTGCACTCTCATAGGTCCGCACAAATCCATATGAATAGTGTGAAGAACTTCCATAACTGAGTTTGTAGGTTTGGGTTTGTGGGCATATTTCCTGCTTTTTCCCAATTGGCATGCTGAACAAAGATGATCATTTTCATACTTTAATCTAGGCAAGCCTCTTACTAGGTCCTTTCTGGAAAGATCATTAATGGTGGCGAAGTTCAAGTGATTGAGACGACGATGCCATAACCATGACTTTGTTTTCGAAGCCTTTGACAACAAGCAGATAGGAGAAGACTTCATCATATCTTCGATAGAGATGGTGTATAGGTTTGTGCCACGTGTTCCTCTTAAGAGTTCCACACCATCAAGTTCTCTAACGAAGCAAGTATGTTTTCTAAAAACCACCTCTAGATCGGAATCCCAGAATTGACCAACTAAGAACAAATTATGACCAAGACCTTCAACATAGTATACCCTGGAGATCACACTACTTCCAACAACATAATCTCCATAACCCAAAATAGCTCCAAAGTGATCATTTCCGAATCTAATGCCCGATGAATTTACTCACGAAGTTCACGAGCCATGACCCTTCAAGTCATATGTTGAACAAATGAGTCCAAGTACCACGTAATCGATTTGAACGATCTCGCGCTTGGAATGCATAAGAATGGATAACTGGATAATTGGGATCCCCAAGCAAGAATGGGTTCCATTTGGTTAGTAACAAAGGATTGGAACACCCACATCGTAAAACAAAATCAATGGAATCATTAGGGGATAGATGTGCTAGTGTACGCATTAGACCTATTCAAAGTATGCTCACTTCTTAAAGGAATAGTTCTACCGGTAGGCATCCATTTCCTAATGGGCATTGACTTAGATGATTTAGGTAACAACTCATTAAGATTAAATTTACGGCCGAGGGTTTCCACTGATAACCTACATTACTAAATTTTCTTCCTGTGGGTTTCCAATGTTTTCTAACCTTCTTCCGCTTTTGCTTTCTAGCCTTCTTAGCTTGATTTTTGGCATTAACAATTTTAACTAGGTATTTAACAGCATTAATCAAATCATTCACACCACATACATGATTAGTAAAGGAAACCAAGCAATCATCATTACATGTTTTGCCAAAAGTAGCGAATTGCATTAATTACAACATGCTTAGAGCTAACACTAGAATCAACATGATTCGTTTTATTCAACATAGGTTCATTCTTCCTAAGGTGATCTTCTACTCTCTTCCACTGAACATTCCTAGCTTGCAAGGTACTATCATTCTTTGTGTTGCCTTGAGTCTTTGACCTGCTTTGGTGTCACTTTTTACCCTCAGAGGGAATGAGAACATTAGTTGGTTTTGCTACTTTTGAATTTCCCGTGTTTAGAAGTGATGGGATCTGAACTACTTAAAGGCACATTAAAGTTCACTTTCTTAACACCGCACAGAGCAAGGCATCACAGCCTTTTATCTTTCTACATAAGGATTTAGGACATGTTGTTCTTTAAACATTCTAACAAAATTCTCGATGATCGCTATTCAATGCAAGCAAACCTAATTTCACTATCAAGTGGCTTATTTATGTGATCCTCTTCTACAATCTCACGAAGACATTCTAGACTATCCTTAAAGTGGAAAAAATAGTTATGAAAACAAGTTCGTTATTTCTAAGATGAGGAGGAATGTATTTAACAGTCACAGTATATTTAGAGTCTGCAGATGACTTTGATGCAACATTCTCATTAAAGACAAGTGGCATTTTCCCTTTTACCTCACTCTTCAGATTCTCAATTTCCTTTTGTAATGAAGTTATTTTTTCATTGTTTTTGACATGAGTGACTTTCATTGAATTGTATAACTCTTTGAAGTGTCGTTTGACCTTTTCATTTTCTTCTAGAAAACTCTCATTTTCTTGTTGTAATACGTTAATGATGTTTTGAAGATGAAAGTTTTGAGAAAACTGAGAATCTAAAGGAGGAGGCATTTGGGAGCCTGTCACATTGTTCTTTTCACCCTTTAATTGTGAAATTCGGGCTTTCAACTTTCTGATCGTGTTACAGTGAGCTTGAATCTGGGTCTTGATGTTTGAGGTTTTGACATTTTCTTTGAGATGTTGATATTTTAGTTGCAAATCAAAATGTTCAACTTCTAGCTTAGAAAAATGTTTTACCAAATTATCGTGATCATCCTGATCAATTTTCTCATTTAGTTTGAGTTTTTGTTTTCAAGCTCAATGACACGATCATGGGAAACTTTCAAAGTACAGATTAATTCATGAAATTGAGAAGCAGTAATAGAATGCTTAGTAACAGTATAAAACACATCTTGAGCCACACAACTCAATACTAAGTTCTCATTTTAGATATGCAGATTCTTCCTTTCAATTTCATTATATTTGAATTCCCGTTCATAATTATTGACCTCAACTATCATTGCATCAAATTCCTTTTCCATTTCTTTAATATCTGAGTCTATCCCTTTTTGAAGACTCTCAAATTGACCTTTTAATTGTTTAAAGAAATGTATGATCTCAGTTAAATAGCATTCTTTAGTTTGCTCAAAACCCCTCTCCCCTTCAGTTATCTCTGTAGGTGTGATTCTTTTCTTACATGTCTTCTCAAAATCAACGAATAGTTGATAAACAACATACATACTGATTAAGGTCTTGCTCTTAGTGGGAATAGATCTAGGGACTAAATGCATTGGTGTATTCGAAGGATACACAGTAGATGGAGGCATTTTCCTAAGGGGAGTGTTTGTTTTAACAAGTGCATCAGCTTTTTGCATATCTATGTCCTTTTTCTAAAAAACTTGTTCTGGGGTTAAGTGAGTTTGAGGCTTAAACATGTTCAGGGAAATCCAATTTTCTTTAGTGTAATCATGGGGTTTGAACGTTATGTTTTGCTTTTTACACTCAGGATCTTTTAGCTTCTTATCCAATTTCTCCCTAGAGGCATCTTCAAATTTTCTATCCTCTTCCGTGCTTCCAATACATGATGGTGTTTGCCTAGGCTTGAGGATCTCATTACCATCATATACAATCATATGGAAAGCTTTAGCCTTTTTACAATACTCAGGATTTGGTTCCTCTACTAGGGAAATACTATGTTTATCGTTTAAGACTCTGTGCTTAGTGATCATGTGAGCAGTCTGAATGGTATTCCCTTGTACGTACAACTTGTTTTCAAGCATGGTTTTCAAAGTTTTTAGGTTGTAAAAATCAGTTAAAAGTTTTGATTCCTTAGCATTAAATTTCTGTTTAAGCACTTTAACATTTTCTTGAAGTTCTTGCTTTTGCTTAACAGTTTTAGAAAGCTTTTCTTGTAAGGATTTAACTCTTGTTTTAACACTTCTTCTCTAAAATTACTTTTTTTAATAATTGTACGAATTTGGTTATCCATTTCCTGCTCACGGGAAGTTAACTCAAACTTAGCACGTTGTTCATAAATAACAACTTTTTCTTTATAGGCATTCAGTTCAGAGATAACAGAATCATCAGGGGAACATGCAGTGTATTCATAAAAAACATAGTCATCATTGACTGCAGAAGATGCATCCCTTGGTACAATCTCACTTTCATTTTGTATCACATATTGATCATATGGGACAAGATTATTATTACCCACATTATCTATATCTGATTCATAAGTTTCATGAGATTATACTTCGTTATGTATCTTTTGCTCATCAACTTCATCGTATAGTTTTAATACCTCTGAAATGATTGAGTCTTTGGATGGACCAGCCTGTTGTGGTGATGAGACCTTTGGAGAGACCATTGGTGAAATGCTAGCCATGAAGATTGTCTGGGCAGTAGGTTCATCATCGACATCAGAGTCAAATGCATCACAGTCAACAACTTGAAAGGCATTTTGATGATTGTGACCTATTTCCAGAATTGGCTGCTCATCCACATCAGCATCATAGGTTTTGGCATTTCCCTCCGCAAGAAACAGCAATTCTTCTTCATCCAAAACTGCTCTACTGTCCTGAGCTTGCACCAGCAGCATCTTGTCCCTGAAATACTCTGCATTTTGAGGGCGTTTTGGAGATGTGCAGTTCCTTGAAATATGTCCTTCACCACCGTTGCCAGCACTTGATTGGATTTACTTGTCCTTGATTTGCATTCCTTCAACGATTCTGATTAGTCACAAACCCTCCGTTTTGCTCCAGATTACCATAACCTGCTCCAGTCATCCCTTGTTCATACCGTCTTCCTTGCACATTCTGCACCACTACCTTACCATCTCTGACAGTAGCTTGATCGTGTGGATTGGATGCCGTTCGAGGTTAGTTGGTGTGTGGAGTGGAATCGATTTTGACTAACCATGAGAGACAATTGATTGATGAAGTTTTCCATGAGTGTTTTTGGATGGAAGCTTATATCTTTGGATCGGAATGAGCTTGTGGTTACCATTACCCGTTGGTATGACTTGAGAAGCTTTGGTGGTTATTCCTACATTGGTGTAAAAGGCTGTTGAATCATTTGACGAACTTGCATTATCAGAATTTGAATTGAATTTTTCCAAGATCATTCGTTCAAACATAGCCTGTCTCTCATTCTGAAGCAAGTACGCATACAATTGCTCATAGTTGGTGTTGCTCAAACCTTTTGTTAACTTGACAGAAGTGACAAATTTGTGCCATTCGGGATTCATGTTGTTCACAAACTTTGAATTTAGCTGAATATTTGGCATAGTCATTTTAATAATCCTCGTGTCATTCACAAGCTTGTGGAACCTCATGTAATATTCAGTGACACTTTCCCCTGGTTTCATCTTAAAGTGCTCAAAGTCATCATACAGTTGAGATTCTCTGTCTTCTTTAGTTAATTCAGAACCAGAGAGAAGCATCTTGACATTGTCCCAAACTGCTTTGGCTTTAGTGTTGTGATTGATTAGTTTGTAGATGTCCTTTGGTAGACCCTGAAGTACAATGTTTGAGGCCCTAATATCTGCATCGTATCTCTTTTTCTTTTTATCACTGAGCAGTTTCAACTATGTCTCTTGCAGTCTCAATCTGATAAGGTCCTTCATCAATTAATTTGAGAATGTTAACCCCATTTTCCTTTCCCAAACAGTACAACCTAATTCGTTGAGCCCATGAGTCATAATCAGTTTTGTCAAGCATAGGTGGACGAGTATCTGATCCAGCTGCTTGAACATCCTCAGCTACAGTAGAAGCGATAGTAGGTACGTTGTTAGACATGATTCCAGATTCTACGGGATTTTACTATACTTTGATTAAACCGGGAAATTGATTCTTTCACGGGATTTTACAAAATCAAAAGAACAACAGTAAAACGTAGCACGAAGAAGTGACAAGTCTCAATAGACAAGTAGTAATCTTGACAAGTCGCAACCTTACCAACTCGCTTTGATATCAACTCGCTTAATAGACAACTCGCTTAAAAGACAAGTCGCTTAAAACCCAAGTCGCACAAAGAGACAACTCGCTTAATAGACAAGTCGCTTGAAACCCAAGTCGCATAAAGAGACAACTCGCTTAATTGTGACAACTCGTAATTTCAGGTCATTTTACAAACTTTAAAAGTTTTACTATTTCATCATTTATCGTAAACTACGTTTACAAGTATCAAATTCGCGTAACCTTGATGGTTTAGCTGTGAATTCATGAACATATCATCAAGGACATTTCATATAGACTATATTTAGTCTACATAACATCAATAACATCATTTCATATCGGTTCATGCATGGTTTTGCATTTATTCATTAAACGTTTATTTTTCCTATTAAATAAACGCTATCGCGTAAACATTATTTTGAAACATTGATCCGACACTTCCAAAAATAATCTTAATATATTTTTTTAGGAATTAGAAATTTCCATAGTGAAGAGTCGGTCACCCCAAGCATTATCTAGCATAAGTTAGCTCGTAGATTTGTCGTTAGTTACGTTATTTAGCATTTTATTAGTTAGTTTGTAGCGTAGTTTAGTTTAGAGCAACACCGTGGAGGAATGACGGGTCTTTACCCACTGTATACCTGATCCACAGGCCGATAGGAGGTCGTGTATTGTGTAAGTATAAATACCCCTTCCATCCATGGAAGGGGTGGAGCTTTTCAATCTAACCTTACAACTTTTGTGAACCAAGTCTCTACCAAGAAATCTCCCTCTCTCTACTTTCTCTCTCTAAAATGGCTATCATGTATTTTGATCATCCTAGACCACCCGAATCATCAAACACAATAAAATAACGATCCTACAATTGGTACCAGAGCCAAGGTTATTGTGTTTTCTTTGATCTGTGTGGTCCGTACCATGGTCATTGTTTGTTTTTTTTTGGTTCATAGTCAACTGGTTTTGTATCCTTTTGGTCGGATAATCATTTTTCATATCTTGGTGATTAACTGTTTTATGTGTCTGTCTTGTATCCTATCATTGGTCTCGTAAAAGTCAAAAGTACTGGTCTTTTCATACATATCTTTTAAACTATATCTGTTTTGTGTCCATTTTTTTGGTCCAATCAATATGATTTGTTATGTTACCAAACTGTGTGGTCATAAGTCAGTTTCTTGTGGTCAAAACAAGTGCAGTTTTATGCAGTCTTTCTTAAAAAACTGAAGCAGTTTCTGGGTCTCTCTTCCTAGCGAGTTGTAAATGCAGTTTTTGTCTTTTAACATAGCGACTTGTCTAAAAGTGTCCGGATACATTGTACTTTATATGTAGCGATTTAGTGTGGCGAGTTGTATCCCTAACGACTTGTATTTACAAGTCGTGGCGATTTGTGTTAAAAAATGAAGCTGTTATAGCGACTTGGTCAAAAAGTTGTCCTAGCGACTTGTTTAGTTTGAAGATTAGCGACTTGTGCACTTAAAACTTATTTGACTACTGAGTCAAATAAAAGTCAATAGCGACTTGACATGACTTGTCGTAGCGACTTATGTCAATTTGCTAGCGACTTGGTTTGGCAAATTGACTCAAGACCAGTGACTTGTAACGACTTGTCCGAACAATTAAAAGATGAGATGAAAGAAGATAAGACCAACGACCACAAAACAATTACCTAACCATGAACCTCAGTTTCAACTTAACCATCATCAGTCCTTTAACACTCATCACACATCAAGACTCGAAGCATTAAAATCTAGTCCGAATCAAATCTAAGCTTTCTCTAAACATCTAGTCTCGAACCAAAATAAAATAAATCTCAGATTCTCTTCGTGTCATTCAAAGAATATCAGACTTTTAAGGTCCTTAACACGAAAAGAATTCATCACTAATTTCTGTTGAAGCTTGTACTTCATGTAATATACGACACATCAAGCAAGTGACAACAAATGTGTTATCCCTTCCTTCTTGGTTCGATTAAACGCTGACACGGACTCAAAGTTTGATTTTAAAAGTTCGTTAATAATCAAATCACTCTAGTACTTACCCGAAAACTATAAGATAAGGACAATAACAAGAGTGTTATATCCTATATATTTGTTCGTTTAACCAACAACTTAATCTAAACTTGAGATGTTAAACCAACCTGTTTCTCATCGAAAAATCTCGTGGGTATCATATGACCTTCGTACCATCCATGTGGCTAGGTCATTCTTGAATGATAAATTTGATTGTGTACGTGGTTTGTTGTGGGGTTTGATGCTCGGTTATGATTGGTAATCATGGTTAAAAATTTGATGTGTGGAGTCTTTAGGTTTGTGATACAGAAATGTGAGGATGGGGGCGGATGAGAGTGCTGAGAGTTTTTTAGGGTTGTTAGTGTGAGAAAGTTTAGGTCATTGTGTTATTACGAGTGTTTTATACTCGTTTGTTAGGGTATGTTGGTAACATATCATTTAGGCCCAAGGACCGTATACTACTCTCAATCACTGGATTTGGTACTAGATTGCACATGGGCTTGAGATATGTCGTGGGTCTCACTCAATACTTATGGGCTGTGATGGATGGAATACACTAACATTGTTTGGGCTATTAATGATATATTCATCCGTACATCTGAGAAGGACCAACAAATGGGATATTAACGTATAACGAAAATTTGCATACGAGTTTTTGTGTTTACAAATTCTTGGATACAATTTTTTTTAAATATTGGAAAATTGAGTGGTACTTTGGTATGGTAATATTTCACGAGGAGACTACGTTCACGGCTAAAATTTTTCGATGAACTTTAATGTGACCACGGAGATGACTCTTTATTATTTTTTTGGGTTTAAAATGACGTTTTATGGGCTTGAATTGATTTCCGATGTGAGGTTGAATTTATTTTAAACCAAGGTAAGATAAATTGGGTATTCTTTTGAACCGGGTCAAAATAATTGTGTACATTTGAGCCAGTTGAAGATTTTCCTACTTGTTGAGATGTTTTGATGAGATGTGGAGTGATGATGAGATTTGTTGAAGTAATTTATCGATGAGAGTGATTGAAGAGTTTTTGATAATGATGAGATTCATATTGAGATTTGTTGAGATGATAAGATATGGTTATGTGAATTAGTACTTTGGTGTATGCATCTTCACGGATAATATTATGTCTCGGCTTGATTTGATACTTGAACACGGTTGACTATGGGGCTGATTGTACGGTATTTTTTTTGGATTTGATGTGAGGTTTTCCGGGCACGGTTACTTAATTTTTGTCTTCTTTCTTTCTACCATTCTGCGAAGATGACTTGTTTGGGCAATTATAGAGGGTGATAAAGACTTGGCTGTTTAGTTGCGTTTGTGATTCTTTCTCACTTAACCCACAACGTAGCTATCACTTTGGTGTCTCACTCAGTTGAGAATGTCCAGAGGTTTTGTACATTGGGTACACCGTATCTTGTTCACGAGTATTAGTACAAGTTTAAGTAACAAATCTGGGGAATTTTACGTCATGTTCAAGTTTGATATATCGGGTTTACTTCTTCATGTGGTCACTGCAATTACCGACAAATTGAGTGAATGATGTGTTTACCAAAGTATTTATTGGATGGTTGATGATGTTGATGATGTTGGATAATGAACCGTTGATGAACCGCTGCATATTCTCCTAAAACAGATATTCACATAAACCAATGTTGTCACAACACATTCAAGCTGACATTGTTTACGGTTTTGTCTTGATTTTGTAAAATCCCGCGAAAGAACCTATTTCTCGGTTTAAATCAGAGACTTGTAAAATCCCGTGACAATGGAAACATCCTGGTAATGGTAAAGTGCATTTCCGGATCTATCTTACGGTTTATTCTTGGTTTTGTAATATCCCGCGAAAGAAACTATTTCTCGGTTTAAACTATAGAATTGTAAAATCCCGTGATGATGGAACCATCTTGGAGAAAGGAAAGTGTATCTCGGTCTCTGATCTTTGGTGTTACGGGTTTGTTTCTAAGAAGGATAAAAGGGTGTACTTCATAAATTGGATGTGTGTTTGGATATTCGTCATGGCAGGTTGGTTATTGCTTGGTTTATGGGGTTATGTGCATTTAACCATGGTCGGGATGAAAACCATTATCAAAGTTCATTTAAATGTCAAAGAAGGCTAGATATGAGCAGTTCAGAAGAAGTGACAACGGCGTTAATTCAGTATTATTTATTTGAGGTTGAAGTGAAATATCACGGGCGAGTGTACTTAGTATCTGAAGGTATCGGGGATGGATGGATGAAGATTCTTCATGATCCTTGTTCGAGCTTATTATAAAAAACGAAGACTTGGAAATCTAGTTATTGTTGGGTGGCTTTTACTTTTTCTTTTACCACTTGGGGGAATTGGGCTCTTACCACCACAAAATAACTATCACTTAAAGGAGTTACGTTGTAGTGCTCAGTGTCACATTCAATTGTGGATTTTCAAGAGGTAATGTACGTCTATTACTTGATGGTTGGTTGGTTGAAGAGTATAGAGTACATTGAGAGTACTTAGAGATGCTAATGGAAATCGGCACCGCTCTTTGTTACATATGTGCAAGGTTAAGTCATGAGTTCGGGGTAGTTTACTTCAGGGTCAAATTCATCATATTGGATTATCTCCATCAGCTGTCACTACAAAGAGCCTACAGAATGATAATGGGGATGATTACATGATTTGCTAAGAGAGCTAAAAGGAGAGAGATTATGACGTATGAACACTACAGTTCATGCCTTGTACTCTAAAGAAAAGAAAAGTGTACGTTTTAGTGCGCTTTATCTTCCAAAGAAGAGAAATCTTCTTATGACGTCTGTTCACACAGTTCAGCCTCGTACTCCAAAGAAAAGAAATGTGTAAGTTTCAGTGCGCATTATCTTCTGAAGAAGAGAAATCTTCTTATGACGTATGAATACTTCAGTTCATGCCTCGCTACCTCAAAGAAAAGAAAAAGTGTACGCTTAACAGTGCTTTATCTTGAAGAAAGAGAAATCTTCTTATTTATAACCATTCTCATCAACATGCTTCATACTTTTTCCATGCGCTTCAATTATCAAGTGAACCGGCTACCATCGATTTTTTTCTCATTCCACTTGCTCGATTATAATGAAGATGGCGACATCATGTGCTTATTTTTGCGGGAGAGAAGTGTGAATAGAACATTTGGATGGATTTCACTTATTTAGTCAAGAATGGCATCTCCGTATGCAATTCTTGTGGGGAGAAGAAGTGTGAATTTTTGCATTGTTGATTGATATTTGAGAATATAAATGGTCATACGGCTCTAAACTCATGTAAGAACCGAGCTTCTTCTTATCGGGTCATCTTCACATGGAGTTTTTCTCTTCTAAGAGCCGTTGGTTGACATCTTCACTTGGATTGATGAGTTTATCGACAAAGTGCTTTCGGTTAATGCTTCAAGTATACATCAACATGATGATTCCGAACAATCTCTCGTTCTTGTTTGATGTGATTGGTAGTTTGGTGTTACCATCTTGTGTGTTCGTTGCGGCTGATTGCTGATTTCCTTTATGAACATCTTTCTGTTCTTGTTTGATTGGGAGAGATTTTAGTTAAGGGGACTTGCAAGATGTAAGTTAATGGGATGCTTTTGGTGGGATGCTTTTTGTGTGAGTTGAAGATGTTGACTATCTATTCCCCAACTGGACAATCTTGAAGAAGGTCGAGTCTACAGTCTGTTCTACATTTCTTGCTATATGTTAGAAGACCAAAGACGTGTTGCATTTAATGATCTAAATACTTCTTCTTAATCTGGGGCATTCATCAAAAGATTGTCGGTCTTGGGGAGAGTACTAATTGGGGGAACGTGATATGTCGAATTTAATCCCCAATTAGACTTGCTCACATTATTCAGCATGTTGATTCTCACAGATACATCTGAGCTAATGATGTTCTTTTCAAAATATTTCTAGTATACGGACTTACAAAGATGGCTTGCAGTTATTTCTAAACCTAATTAAATCACTTGGGAGACAAGCACCTAAACGCGAGTAAACTTGATGAAGTTAATACTTCTAAGTAATTGAAGATACCCCGGGAAGACAAATGTTATTACCGCAGAGAAACTCAATGTTTGACTCATGACGAGTAAACTTGATGAACTTAATTCTTCTAAGTGATTGAAGATATCCGGGAAAACAAATGTCATGACCGCAGAGAAACTCAAGGTTTTACTCATCAAGGCGTTTAGTGTTAGTATTTCAACCACGTGGGGGAAGTGATGTTATAGAAAGTTTCTGAAGATAAAAGAGGTACACTAGTGTGTGGTGATTTCGATGGAATCGCAATGATCAGGGAGGAGGAGAGTGTGTACATTGGGGATGCTCTGCTGTTTCACTTGAGTGCTTAATCGGTGATTTAGAGATATAATCACTTATTCAGAGTTGACATCCGCGAGATTGTCATCCGCTAGAGATAATCAGTGACTTGGCCTGCTTCTTCAATGTTATCAGTTATTCCTTCCTTGTGTATTGGTATACATCGGATACTTGAGCCTCATACACGATCATCAGGGAAGAAAAATGTGAACATGGGGAGGTGTTTTCATTCCCCTCATGATGTGTATTCGGGAGAGCTCTTGGATATTGGTGTACTTCGGGTTCTTGAGCTTCATACACGATCATCAGGGAAGAAAAATGTGAACATGGTGAGGTGTTTTCATTCCCCTCATGATGTGTATTTGGGAGAGTTCTTGAGCATTGTACAAAGAGGCTGACTACATCATTTCATCTACTTGGGGGAATTGTTCTCTTGACACCTTTTGGAATGGATCGCTTCAGACTTCAGTCGGAATGGAAATTTGAGAAGATTATTTATGTGTGGGATGATACGGTGATGTTCTTCTTGTTGATGATATAACCTCTAACTAAGAATCACGGTGATTATTCTTGAAAGGAGCAGCGGGATTTATGATAATGGTGTGCTTCTTTGTGCACCTGGCTAAGGCAAGCTTGAAATAGAGCTTCGAATCTGCTCAGCTAAAGGATTTTCGGTTTGGGGGGAAGCTGCCAAAGTCTCACTTTCAGATGGTTCAATTTCTCTCAATTCAAGAGCCCTGGAAGCTTTGGTGGTGAATGTTTAAGAGTTGATGACTTCTATCTTCTACGACGTGCTGCTCGATATCCTTATCTCGGTACTCGTATCATCATCTTCTTTAACTATATCATCTACTCTATCACTGTATATATTTATCAGAAAAGCAAAATAGAAAAATATAAAACCCTCAAAAACCCATAAAAAAAATTTTTTTTGAAAAATACCAAAAATATTGTTTTCTCAAGACATGTCTTCTGGTATCGATAACATCTACGGTCTTAGAAATGTCATTCAATAATGGCACGGGACTTTAGATGAAGTTCGAGCAGGAGGTGTAAATATTCCTTTCTAAACATGTCTCAAAAAAAAATGTATGGCTTACAGTTATTTCAGACTGTAACCCGAGCTTCAAATGATGGCTTGCAGTTATTTCAGACTGTGACCCGCGCTTAAAACTATGGCTTGCTATTATTTCAGATAGCAACCCGTTCTTCATGAAAGGAAAGTGTTGCGCTAAACCAATTTTTCAAATATTTCGTGCACTTATCCTAAAAACAAAAATGAGGAAAGTATGTGGAAGGACTGCTGTTCCTACACAAATGTTTTTCCGTCTAAAATTCTTCAGAAAAATATTTGTTGTTTTAAAAAATGGTGGAAAATGAGTTGCTTGTAAATCAATCAGAATCAAGTTTTCATAAAATTACAAAAACTCAATCGATGACTTCAGCGCTTTTAAAACTTTTCAAGAAAAAGAGTCATTGATTGAGGGGAAGAATATTTTTCATATTTACATCATCTAACGGGCTTTCTTAATCATCCTACGTGCTTATTTGAAAAATATAATTGCCTATGTTGAAGGACTAGGTTTCTAGGATGTGACTGTTAGGTTTAGATGATTATAGATTGATGAACATTATTCCCATGCCTTATATGAACTAATTGATATGTTGGATTGACTTTTATTAGTCGATTGCTGTTTGGGTGTTGTCGACCACCATATATCTGTATGTGTGTTCTCTAACGTATGCAGGTATATTGGTATAAAAGAATGTTCCCAATCCGGATCCCACAATTGAAGATGATTGGATGCCGAAAGGAAAGGGTAACTATATCTTGGGTTGACAGATGAAGAAACGGAGCTTAATTGGACTTCTATGGAGAGTTGGCATAAATGCAACGTAAGAGGTCTCACTGCATCAGCAGTTGGTTTTCGTCTAAGTGATTGAAGAAGAAGAAACGAGCTTAATTTGACCTCGGTTGGCATTCAAAATGCAACGTAAGAAGAAGTCTCTGTTGCATCAGCAGATGGTTTTCTTCCAAACCCTACAGCAACAACAACGGAAGCTTCTCTACCACCTAACGTATCTTGTGCAGGAAAAGGTAGTGATGATACCATTTTTCTAAAACTTTGAATAATATTGTTTTGAAAATGGAAAAATATTGTTTTGAAAATTAATCGGATTCAAAGTTTTGAAATCAACCGGACTCTTATTTTGTCAAATCTTAAGTGATTTCAAATTAAATATTTTCAAACGATATTTCATCTATCAAGTCCGTTTGTACAAATTAAAGTGGTGATCTAAAGATTTAATGTTATGTCATGGTATGATTTTCTTTAGAATCAAGATCTTTCAAAATGAAATTTTTTCTGTTCTTGTTTGATTGTGAAATTGTTTTATTTTACCTAAAAGATCTTTTAAAACAATCATACCTGACACTAACAATCTTTAATGTCTTAAAATGGTCCTTATCTGTCATTTTTCAAAATTAAATCAAGCCACGTCTTTCCCCAAAAGTTTTCTAAATGATTTAAATCAGTTGGGATCACAAATCTCAAATGGTTTGATATTTCTGATCGGGGTATAGATCGTGATTTAAATCTCAAATCTGTTTTAAATGGAATTGGTTTTAGTCCTTTAAAGGCACTCTTGCCTCCATGTGCCAAACGATTTCAAATACACAATGCACATGTTGAGGAGGAGGATTTATCCAAAAACCATATGAGTATTTAAACAAGGCCACATTTTCTCCCATGTTTTCTAAACCTAATTAAATCACTTGGGATCCAAAATCTCAAAGGGTTTGATATTTTTGATCGGGGGAGAATTTGTGATTTAATAATGAAATTTGATAAAAGGTGATCGTTTTGATTCAATGGTGCAGGCTGCTCTCTCGTATGTGCTAAACACTTTCGTATCTCGAAGCATATATTGAGGGGGAGCATTTTAATGGAAAATAAACTATCGAGGTACAAAAGCTTTTATGTTTTAACACAAAGTACCTTGATTGAATTTTCAAATGGTTTTCTTAATGGTTTTTGTGATCGTGGATGTGCTTCAAAAGAACTCTTGCCTCTATGTGATAAAATGTTTTAAAATATCCTATGCACATATTGAGGGGAGAATTTTACCAAAGAAATTCAAATGGCTTTTTCTAAGGAAATTGTGATCAAGAAATTATTTCAAAGAAATTATTTCAAAGAACTCTTGCCTCCATGTGCCAAACAATTTAAATTATATGCACATGTTGAGGGGGAGCATTTTTCTAAATGATCAAAACTATTAAGGTACAAAATGCTTTGATCTCGTATCACAAGTACCTTGATTGATTTTCCAAATGATTTTCAATTGGTTTCGAGAAGGAATGAACAATACCAAAAGACCGACCAAATTTACTTTATGCATGGTGTTATAAGGATGGTTAGGTTAGGTATTCGTTCCCACGATCCCGCCAGAAGCGGAGGGATCTACCCAGGGACAATCCACTAGATAGTGTAGAGTCCTTAGGTATGATGAAAAAAGGAGAAAAATAAGAATATGGGAAGAGTGCGGACTGAGACAGAGCTAGTACTGGAATAAACCCAACAAGGTTCTAGTTATGAAGTCTCGGTAAGCACTGAAAGGGTGAAAAGAAATAGCCCTCCATCAATTCAACCTTAGGGCAGAAACCGGGTTCAATACATATGCTACTGGTTGTTACTAAGGTAACACTGGTATTGAAGACAAGACGTCATGGACCCAGTGACGCACTGCACTACAACTTCCCAAACTACTCAAGTTCCTCTTAAAAGGACTTGTTTCATTCTCATGGGGAACCGACATTATCTATCGACTTTCTCTTAGAGATTGTTGATATTGAAGAAGGAGACCTCTCCTCTAGTCTCCGACACAGGGAACCAAATGTGCACTAATTAAGTCTAGAGCCAAGAGATCATCCACAATATCTCGTTAGGACACTAAATTCATGAAGACTTGCTGTTTCACACAATGTGGAAAGTGAGAATATATATTAAGAGTCCTCACGCATTATCCTTGGTATTGCCGAACATCCGAGTGGTATGTAAAAGTATTCACGATGAAGATGGAAATCCTTCTAGAGCCAACATCAAACAAGCTCTTGGTGGGTGACATGTGAGATCTTCTCGTAACATCAAACTTGTGACAACCGGATAGAAACAATGGGGCGATTCACTCTTGAATCAACCTTGGTCCAGGAATGGAATTGGCGAATACTTTTGGAAAAACCGTTCGATGTGCAAATATTCTTTTCTCTAGCACGTCGAATGTGTACTTATGTTTTCAAAATTCAAAAAGTATCTCTGATTGAAAAAATACTTTTAGAAAAACCGTTCGATGTGCGAATCTCTTCTTTTCACTAGCACGTCGAATGTGTACTCATTCTCTAATACAAAAAGTATTTTGTTTGAAAATTGATCTTTCTCATAAAATCTTCGTTGTATTGCAAAACTCTTTCTTCAAGCAATACGCGATTGTTTTCCAAATCATTTTCATCAATCGTGAATCTCAATTCTTTGCGGGTTCACCTCACTCCGTGTTGTCTTCTTTGAGACGTTCCGGTTTGAGAACAGCATTTAGAACAGCTGCGCGAGAAACCCTGTCAAGGAGATTCTCAGGAATCCTACTCGATCACAGCAGTACTTTGTACTGATCAACGGGGAACCGTGGGCCGTGGTACCTCAATTAGCGAAAGTGATCAAAGACACTTTCGTGTGTTTTATTGCTAACTGTTGTTTGAATGTACATTTGGACGGTTCGGTGCAGGTGATCAATGAGGAGTCAATCAAAGCCGCATGCTCTTTGCATCCACACTTAATCTGAAGAAATCATGACTGGTGCATATCTACATAACCTGGCTCTGATATTTCTATACTAAGATTCTGCTACACTGCTGCAAATATCATGAGCCAGTAAAGCTTCCGCTACTCTGATAGAAAGACGTCATGATTCAAAAGTGTGAGCATGTCGGTCCAAAAGTCACAACTTCACATGATGGCAACACAATAAAGGGTGATCCAGAGATTTACTGTGGCTGATGATCTCAAATAAAGCTCAAAGATCATCAAAGATGTGGATCAGTTAAAGGCCTCCACTAAAAGTACAAAGTAATCGGACTTTGAAGAATCACTGCTATTGCACAAAGATTGTTGAAATGAAGAAGAATTGAAGTCTGAAACGAGCTCAAGAACAAAGACAAGAATAGAATGCTAGGATTCGAAATGTAAAACTTGGGGTGACCTCCCTAAGGGAGATTGTTAGAATTAGAAAATTCCATAGTGAAGAGTCGGTCACCCCAAGCATTATCTAGCATAAGTTAGCTCGTAGATTTGTCGTTAGTTACGTTATTTAGCATTTTATTAGTTAGTTTGTAGCGTAGTTTAGTTTAGAGCAACACCGTGGAGGAAGGACGGGTCTTTACCCACTGTATACCTGATCCACAGGCCGATAGGAGGTCGTGTATTGTGTAAGTATAAATACCCCTTCCATCCATGGAAGGGGTGGAGCTTTTCAATCTAACCTTACAACTTTTGTGAACCAAGTCTCTACCAAGAAATCTCCCTCTCTCTACTTTCTCTCTCTAAAATGGCTATCATGTATTTTGATCATCCTAGACCACCCGAATCATCAAACACAATAAAATAACGATCCTACATATTTTTATACTCATTTTAAGACTATAAAAATTATATTATCAATTTACCCGATGTTTTCAATTTAATTCGTATATAAATTGTTATGTTTATATAATTACGACGGTTTTCTTAAAAACTACACGATAGTTATTACTTCACTCAAATTTTGCAAGAAATGTATTTTTATAATTTTTATGACCTCAATATATTTTATCTTGACCCGTTAAAATTTATTTTTATCTAACGCTACCCTAAATACTCAAATGTGTATTCAACTTACCACATATCTTCAAGTAACTTACACTAAACTACACTTAAAGATATTTAAAAAAAATGTATTAAAGGATGACTAAACCCCCTTGTCGACACAAGGGGGGTGAGTCATTGAGTTTGCAAATATCTCTACTAAGTAATGTATTATACTCACTCATAACACATACATTTCATAATATCAAAAGTGAAAACCATTTCTTCCTCTCTTCTCTCTTGCAACCGGCCACACCAAGGACCAAGGAAGAATCATCATAAAAATTTTCTAGACAAGATTTTAACACTCTAGTCTCACTCTTTATTAAGGTTGTGCAATAAAAACCTTGGGTGATTAGGAAAAATCCTTTGTTCTCATAACCTCATCAAGTTAACTAGTAAGCATCCATATTCATGATCATATTTCATATTCATTGTTATATTCATTTCATCATATTTGAGAAAACATGCAAGTCATATGATGTTTATACCACTTTTTCATTGATTTTAAGAGTTATACATATTTATGTCATCCTATAATTACTCCTTGTTATAAATCACTTTTGGTGATGTCTAGGAACCCATGACACCCTAAGAAGGTGTATGGTAGGATTAGAATAGCTTCGGAGTTGTTTTGAATGGGTTAGAATAGGTTTGGGGCGAGAAAAACTCATTTCGACAAGTTTTCTAAAGGGTCTGTCCATATTTTTAAAATCTGGAAAATTCGACAGTAAGTAAAAATTTTTGGCCTAGATATTTAGAAAATACACTTTAAAACGAAAACGTGGCCGCTTGAACGGATTAAAACGGAGCTATAACGAAGAAGTTATGAATTTTTCAAGTTAGGCGACTAAAACTATAATTTTCTGAAAATTTCAGCATGTTATGTCTATTTTGTACGAGTCAAAAATGAAACTTAGGCGTTATAAATTATGTCGACTTATCAAAAATATGTTAGTATACTTTGATACAAAGCTAAGGACCTATAAAACGTAGAAAACGGATTTGTAATGATTAAATTATACACGTTTATAAAAAGTTTTCGTAACTTTATTATATAAGGAAAAACTAGTATATTTCTAATAGACAAGTTTTACGGCAAACAAAGTGACCATGTTGAAGGTTGTTTTTAACATTGACGTGGAACTTTTTATAAAGTAATGTCTTCTAGTAAAAGTAAGTTCGCCAAGCATATTTTCCAAAATGTCCGACCGTTTGTCAAGCGGAGTTGTAACGAGTAAAATACGGTCACTTAAACTTTTTCGAAAACCACTCTTAAACGATATTTTGGACACAAGTACCATACTTAACCTATATTTTTCTCCGTGATCGAGACCTCTGGGATGAAAACTTAAATGCTAAAACTTTGAGATAATGATACAAGCTTCCCAAAACAGTTGAGAGTTCGTTTCCTAACACCGACGGCGTGCACCATTTTACGACTAGCTTTTCAAGGCCGTTTTGTCACTTTCATGAAATTTCAACGACCTTATTTTACGACGAAAAGTTTTAGTTTCATAAATCATTAAATGATTATCGTAAGATATCATTTCAACGTAAATACTTGTAAATTTATAACATGACGAGATGTCATAAACATATATTTCGACGATAAATTCTATTTTCAAAAATTCATAAGTGGTATAGATATCATCCGAATTGCATGCATAACATTACATCATAACTTATTGCGAATCATATCATTCATAATAGGTCAAGTTTTGAGATTCACGCTACATTTTGGTGTACTCACTTTTGTCATCGCATCAATTCATCAAGTGAGTTTTCATAGCCCCGATTTATTCAAGTTTTTACTTTATTTCAAACCTACGGGGGGAGAATACATTGCACATCATTTTTATTACGATACCAAGTATATCAAATTCATTACATTGCTTAAGTTACCTCATGCCAATTGAATGTCCCCATTATATAACATGAACCGTTAATTTCATAGAAGCGAGGGTGAGTGGATAGATCTATCGAGGGTGACTCCTCCATCCGGGTTGGTGGATTCCAACTGGTTAAACGGATGCATTTCATTTAATATCATTATTTGATTTGTTTGGCAAACACTCTGTTGGGGCGAACATCATGATCAGGCTAGTTTCGGTGTCATGGACTTATAGCAATTGTATCATTTTTGTGACATCATTGTCATACAAACTTATACTTGTGGTAGTCGTATTATGCATATACATAAACTCTATGAACTCACTCAACTTTTGTGTTGACACTTTTAGCAATGTATTTTCCGGTAACTAAGGCATTCACTTCATGGCATGCATGTGGACATATCATAGAGTCGCGGTGACGACGCGTCTCACATGGGATTTATACATTTTTAAAACATCGTTTGACTTGTACCAAACTTATTTTCCGCACATGTTGATTTTCATTTGGGACCTATACTTTGTAGACTCTGATTATTTTATTAAATCAAGCGATGTATTTTCCAAACGACACTTTAGGTCGTTCAATATAACTGTGATTGTGATGCTATGACAGTCAATCCCCAGGAATTCCATTCCGCTGCAAAACAGGTAATTTGGGGGTGTGACATTAATAGACAAGTCGCATAAACCAACTCGCTCCCAAGACAACTCGCTTAAGTGTCAACTCGCAGAAACAAACAACTCGCTTACAAAGCAACTAGCTTAGGCGACAACTCGCTTAAGTATCAACTTACTTCAGATAAAACTCGCTTCCAATAACAAAGCAACTCGCTTCCAAGAAACGTATTACCGTGGCTCAACTCGCTTTGTACAATTTTCAAAAACAACCACTTTAACAATCAAAAACAGCCCAACCACGATGATTCAAGCCTTCCAATTCAAAACCTAAACACATATGATGATCCTTGGCTCTTGATACCAATTGTAACATATAGGATTTCACAAACACATCAAACCATAAGCATATGGGGCGTATACTAAGTTTAGAGAAAGAAAGATCTAGAGAGAGAAAGGGAAGATAGTTGGGAACTATGTGAAACAAAAGAAAAATGGTATTAAAGCTCCAACCCTCTACCTTGGGAGGTAGAGGGTATTTATAGTGTCTTACATAACTCGCCTCCTACGGGCTGTGGATCAGACATACAGTGGGTAAAGACCCGTCCGTCCTCCACGGTGTTACTTAACAAACTACTTATTACTATAACTTGACTACGACTACGAGCTTTCTAACAAATACATATACTTGAGGTGACCGACACTTTAACTAACGGATTTACTAAATCCTAACAATAAAAACCTAAAACGATTTTGGTCCGGTTTGGACAGTATCTTAGGGTTCTCATACCCTATTTTACATCAAGATAAGTAATTTACTTCATTGATTTCATTATGTCTTCGATTGTATGTGTGTATGCTTGCATGTTTAACATGTCCGGCTAAATTTCTTGTGTGTTTGCTTAGATCTATGAAACCTAGTTATTAATTATTGATTGGTTGTCTCTTATCTTAATTGTAATTGGCTTAGGAGTGCAATAGGCCTTCGTTGTGTTTTTAATGCTTGAGTAATCTTTGTGAACTTTAGTTTATAACCACCTAGCGTAATTGTAGGCTAAATATCCAAAGATAACCTTAGTGTTAGTTTATGAATCCTATAGGTCTCGTAGGCAATAACCTTAAAGTAGTCTCAAAGAGTTAGGGATAAAAGCATACCCTACGACCTTAGAAAACACAACGCGTTAAGAATAAGGACGTGACAATTCAACCACCAATAAAAGATAACTAGGGAGTAATAGTATCTAGGTAGACACATTTTTTAATCATCATACGAGCACACATCAATAGACATAGACTACCCATTAGTTTAGATAATTAGATAAGTAGAGGAATCGGTAGAAGTACCAAACCCCAAAATCCAAACCCCGAGATTTTACCCTTAGCTTTATAAAAAAAATATAAAAAGATAAAAAATAATCTTCCGCAACCTCAAACCTTAGCGTAGTACATCTCTCACTAGCATTCCTATTCCCCTAGAGAACGATATCAATACCCGAGGCTTACCCAATACTACACTACAATGATTAGGTTTTACTGCCTAGGGTGTTAAAAAACGTGCTCAAAGAAAAGGAAGTTCCTTTGACCCCGAACGCGTTATACGCTCATCACAATGCATACCATTTGACAACCATTTTCTGCATCCATGGTGATAATATGTTGGTATGATAAAAAATTGATGACTTAAGATGTATTATATAAGTAGATGGGAGTTGTGGTTGTTGAACAAGTAGATGGGAGTAAAGACAGCATAAATGCTTAAAATCTAATCAACATATGCAGTTTAGGGGGTGCTTGGAATAACCACTTCTGACTTATAAAGTCAACAAAAACAAATAAATTTCAAACATGATATTGTCCAAATTACAAATAGCTAGAAGCCTACAACCTTCTAACACCAATTCAACATCTTTTATCCCGCATATATGGATGTCTTGGATATAACTCCTCCACAGCCACTCCATAGTAAGCTACCTCAAACTCTGCTTCTTCAAGCCAATTTTTCCTCTTCATTTCCTCTTCAATTCTTTTGTACATTCTCTCCTCTTCCAAAAATTGATGGAATGCTTCTTCATCCATCCTTGACTGCTCTTCATCTTCCTCCAAAATTGTGTGTTCTTCTTCTTGCTCATAAAGAGCTTCAAGAAACTCTTATTCCATAGTCTGCCTTATATCGTCTTCATCCATCCACTGCAAAAGTAATAGATTTGCACATCAACTAGAATGTAAACACACAAGAACAATCGTTATGCAAATGATAATTAAATGAATACTTATTGCCTTCTGTCATCACAATGCCTTTTTCTACCTCGAACCTTTGTTTCCTTTGTTGGTTTTGGTACTTGATCCTTGTGACACCTAGACTTATTATGTCCAACAGTTTGACAATTGGAGCATTTAATCTGTTTACGAGCTCTAGATTTACCCATTTTGATGCAATTTCACTTAATTGAGGCTTTAGGTTTATGAATTCAAATTTGGGGTAAAATGTGAGGGTAAAGTGCTTCCTATAAGTTAATGCAAATGTGAGGACAGGATAGGGGACTAAAACCTTAGTCCCCTATACTCTTAAATTGTTTAAGCAAGGACCATAGTTCTACCAACACCCAATACAATCAAAACAAATATAACAACTATCAAAGACGAATACAAAAATTAACAACAAATTAACAAATTATAACACTAGAACATAACATATAGATTCATTAATTTCATATTAAATGTTAAATATTCAGTACATATTTTTCAAAAAAAAAGGAAAACATAACCACTTCATTTCCCTTCACATCACTTTGTCTTCCTAAGATCATCAAGGAAGTTATTCATGTCAAACACTTGAGAGTGTGTTTGACAGATCATCCTCCTTATCTCTAAGGCCTTCAAGACATTAGCCTTTTGCTTCTTGTGAAGATCCTCAAGAAACTTGTAGTTCATCACCGTAGTTCGAAAGCCTTCAAGCTCAGAGATGTATTCTTGGGTTTCCTTCATACCAAGAATCAAGTCAGTCAAAGTCTGTTGGAGGCCATTAGCAATTTTGATGTCCTTTTCTCTCTGATAAAAGAGAGAAATCGAGTCAAACAAGTAGTCAGACTTCGAAGCTTTGGCGAGTTCTTGAAGAAGTGGGAAGTCAGCCATTCGGAGGTTGTTGAGATTTTGTGAGAATATGTTTTTTTTTATTATTGGTATGCAAATGGTATAGGTTATTAACCCATAAATAGCAAAAACAACGGGACCTTCCAAATTCAGGGACTAATTGTGAAGTAAGTAAAAAGAGAAATAGTCAAGTTTATGTGAGTAAAAATACGCGGGAATTTTAAGTGCAAAAAATGGCTAACTGACCAAATTCAGGGACCAAGTGTGACATATGAAACCGGTTACCCTGCAACTTGACCTTTGCCTTCCTTGATACACTTATACATAATTAATGTGTTGCCAAACACCAAATAAACCCAACTAACAAGATCCGAAACCATAAACACTATTATAATAACCTGACCCAATTAAGAAAACCCAATCCAAACCAAACCTAACATACATCCACACTCACGTACTGAAACACACATCTAGTCAAACCCATTCGTAAAAACACAAAGTAAAACAATGAAAGACATGAGCATATTTGTCTCAACTATCAAGGATGTTCAGGAAGAAGAAGAAGGTGAGGTCTTGTTCTGAATCCACTATAATGGATTTTTTGATTATAGCCCACTCAGGTATGAAAGAGGGTCATTAATTAATCTGTGTGCCTTTACCAGTGATAGAGATATAGTTAGTTCAAGCCTTGATAATGTATTATCAGAGATTAATGAACAAAAATGGGCGTTGTTTTTCTGTGATCCTACAGAATCCCTAAAAAATGGTTTGCATTTGATTCATATTGATGATGATGTTCATACTTTGTTTGCACTGGCTGAAACACATGAGTCAGTTGATATCTTCGTTGCACACAAGCCCCAAAAGTTAGCACAATTGTACTTAAAAAACATCAGTTTTGAAGTTGTGGGTTGGGTAGAGCAAGATGCTAACTTTCGAATGCTTAGTCCAACACCTTTTAGGACTAGACGTAAATGGCAGGGGATAGATAAGAAAAAAAATGCAGGAGAGTGGAACCAAGACACCAACAGTGAAAGGGGTGTTGTAATCAAAGAGGAAGAAGAGGTTGTAGCTAAAAAAATGGAGAAAATTAAAGGAAAAGGAAAGCTGGTTGAGGAAGAGGATGTTTTGCACAAAAAAAAGAGGAAAGAAGTTGTTCAAGAATTTAAGCGAGGTTTAGATGGGAAGGGGAAGGCTAAAATGGTTGAGTTTGCAGGTTTTGATGTTGAGAACTTGCCTGGTTTTGATGGGAAGGGGAAGGCTAAAAGGGTGGTGGTGATGCTGATGATGTTTCTAGCAGTGTTAAGACACCCTTTAGAAGCAGAGAAAGGATTACAAACTGCGTCCTTGCACTGTTCGCCCAAAGGCCATCCTAGGTGATGTTTCAGTGATGAATACCATGTCATGTGTTTAATTCTTTTAAGCTGTAATAGTACAGTACCTAACTTATATGTTTGTTGTTTGCATACTTGTTTTTGCAGACAATGTAGCAGTAGCATCATCACTTTAAGGTTCATGTTTTGTGGGTTCATCAGTTTGTGGATATCGATCAGAGATGTGTAGATCATTTGAAGGTTCAGCAGTTGAACGTTTTGAAGTGGGAACTGCATCGTCTTTTATATTTTGTGAAATGTCAGTATAACCATGTATCAGACAATGACTCCGTAGTATCAGTTATTTTCCAGTTGCATCAAACATTGAACATATAGTTGAATGTTATAAGTCAACTTGCTAACTAGTTGGTTATGTATAAATTTGTTTGTTTGTCCCGGGTTAAATTCTGTGAGATCATACATTATTTAGCAGTTGACTTTTATAAAGTCATACTTAACATGTCAGGTATAATGGTATAATTCGCTCAAACAATCACCCCTTTATGTGTTGGTGGAATTTTCTTGGGTTAGAGTTAACTAAAGTGTGGTATAAATGTGTATGGACTATAATACCCTCGACAAACTAACATAAATTAGACGTTGACCTCGGCGTTAATGGTCAAGGGACGAGTTTGGCATATAAACCTCATGTTTTGGACTCCCAGCGATGAAAAAGGGAAGTTTTGGCCCATCGTGATGCGCAGGTACAAGTTTAGGGACGAACCATGTATTTTACTCTAGTTTTTAGGTGTTTTTGTTTTGGAAAGTGATCGAGACACTTATAAATGTGATTTATACACTCAATATAGAAATAGTTAAAACAATTTATGTTTACAGTATAACTATTTAATGCATATTTTGAAGTGTCTCAATCAAATATAAAAGTGTGCAAATCACCTCTCATTTTATTAGACTGCTCCTAGCAAAAGCCGTGAGCCTTTGTGAGAAACCTAGGCCACATACCTCCTTTATTAGGCAGCCGAAAGTCACGCGTGATCCACGAAAAAATGCAACCAAATGTTAGGTGCTTTTGTGCTCGCCACTCAGAGCACCCGGTGTCGGGCTTGTCATGGCTCGTCGTGCCACGCTGGCAGGCTCGCCATGGCTCACCGTGACACTGGTGTGCCTCACTGTGGCTCGCCATCGCTTCCCTCGCCACCTGCACGACGAGGGTAAGTTGTCAGGGTTTTTTTTTTTTTTTGTAAATATGTAATATTTTTATAAGTGGTGGGTCTCAAATGAGTAAGTTGAGATTTGTTGTGAGTGAGGGGGTTAGTTGTGGAGGTTTGTTATAGTGATATGGAGGTTTGTTATGGTGATATGGCACTCGTGGGCCCCGAATGAAGAGTTTTGGTTAGTTATGGCACCTTGTGCTCAAACATGCAAATGTGGGCCACCAATGTTTTTTATTTATTTATTATTTAGTTTGTGAATGAGTATGTGTGAGTTATTTAGCTGACATGTTTGTATAAAAATTATTATTTTAATTAAATGTAAATGAATGGTGATTATTGGGGTTGAAAGTGACAAGGAGTGAGCGAAGAGAGAAAATTGGTGTGACGCTGAGATAGAAGGTGAAGTGGTATGACTACGGGGAGAAGTCTTAGAAAATATGTCTTACTATGGCTACCCCTTACAACCACTGCCCCCTAATACGCACTTTATTGACTAGATAAGATAATTTTTTATGTTTTTTGTTCCGTATCTTTTGACTTTTACTATTTATGTTTTTTTGTTCCGTATTTTTTTACTTTTACTATTTTTGAATTGTCAAACTTTATTGTTAACAAGACAGTCTTTTATGGTTTTCTGCTCCATATATTTTGTATTTTACTACTTTTGACTTATCAAACTTTATATTTTTATGTTCCGTTTTTTTATTTCGCATGTTTATAATAAAAATAGAATTATAAAAATACAAAAATAGTGAAAGTATTAACAATATCTAATCCTTGATACATCTAACGAAAGTTTACAAAAAGTACCACGTGAGTTGGATGCTATTGTATGATCTTTTTAATTATTTTCATTTTGTCTTATTTACATGATACATGTATGTGTGGAAATTTTTTAAAAAAGTTTTTTTTTCTTTTTTTTATTATTTTGTTAAACTTAGTTCTAAAGACTATGTTTAAGGTATTTAAACACGCATTAACTGCTTGCTTAGGCAAAGAAGGCCCTACCTCATACATTCAATTAACAAGTTTAGACAAAAAATATGACAAGTCATCAGGTATCAAACTAGGGCATCGTTTCTTGGGCTTACTTTTAATAATAAGTGTTCACCTCTGAATTTAACCTCTCTCAACCGATTTTATGAGTATACGAGGCATTATAAGCCCGTGCGTTGCACTGTATTGGTAAGGATCGAATGTATAATTTTTTTTTTATGTGATACTGTATGCAAGTAGTTACATATAAGATATTGCAATTGATGGTATCATAAGATTTGTTATCGTAGGGC